>JBBPFP010000019.1:3394186-3414586 GCA_037974795.1 Kaempferia galanga
GCAACGGGAAAGCAAGTTCTGAACACGTATCTCAAAGTGGTGGAAGTCTCCTACTTCAATAGTTCAAACATGGTAATTGAGAATCTTTGAACTTCACCAATGACTCTCAATATTAAGTCCTAATCATTCGTATCAACAATAGGCAATGAAGTTAATGAACGAAGTCGAATTGTATTTGAGACGTTAGAATTGTGATCATGCATACTTATCATCATCATCATCAATTTGTGCTTTTTCAATTATTTGGGGTCAGTGACATAAATCTTATTTGGCTGTAGAGGTTTATGATTGGGGCTCTAATTTTATTATATCATACATTAAACATTGGCTCTCCCGTTTCAATTATTTTCATCTTAAAAATTTATTTTCCCAATACAATTCTCGCTAACCTGATAAAATTGATGTTAATTTTTTTGACATGTGCAATTTCAATACTGATCAATAAGGGAAGCATGACTACAATGCTGTTATCAATAAGGGAATTGAATTAATTTTATTACATAAATTACACTTTTCTTTGTCTATCTCTCTTGCATCTTCCCTTCTAATTGGTTGAACCTATTGATCTCTTTTGAACATGTTCATATTATCTTTTTTTTTCATCATTTAATTAGCTATTATATTGAAGTTACACTTAGCTTTTGGTAGTACTGTTTTCAATTTTATTCAATCCACTAATCTACATGTTCATCTTAGCATTATCCATTTTTCTATATTAATTTTTTTTGTGTGTGACATACAATTCAACACTTATGTCCATAACGTGTGTGAACTGTTACTGGTCCATAAGGGTTATAGCCATACAAACTGTTTCATAATAAGAAAAAATGGAGAAGACGGTAGATTTTGATACCGGAAGTGTGTCTATGTGGCTGCTCCATGATGTTGGTGCATTTTTCTGTCCGATCAAAATGGCTGTTTAGACCATCACTGTTGATTTGCTTAGAAGCTCATCAAACATAATTTATGCAGATTATTCCTGTTCTCTATCTTTATTGCTAACTTTACCGAACAATGATTGCGCTGCAGGGTGTTAGTTGGAGGTTTGAGTTACACAGGAGGAGGAATGAAAAGATTGTGATCCCAGTAAGTTTAACTTTATCTTTGTTAACTCCACAACTTTCCATACATACATAATAATTTTATGTTCCCTTGAAGCCATTCTTAGACCCAATGAAATATGGTCTATTATAAATACACTTCTTGCCAACTTATCAACAAAAAAATGCTATTACTACAGATACACCATAATGCTAAGTATGTAAAACTTGTGAGGCATAACCTTTTCATCTTTGGCTTCAATTTGATCTTTATCACCTTGGTAGTCATATTTAGTGGTCATCAGTTGGGAAATGAAGAATTGGATATCAAGAATCTCCACATTCTCATGGAATAAGTATACATGAAATAACCCTTGAGCTTGTTGTTAGGTCTGCTATGCAAATTAAAGAATTTGTGTGATCTAAAGTGCCCCGTTACCATATAGTTTTGTGAATTCCCTTCTCTCCTGTTTAGGATGATAAGAAGTTCTTCAGATCACTCATTTTTTGTCTTACCTTTATTTGTGAAACAATTTTGTTGTTGTTGTATATGGTAATGATTACATGAATCTGGTTCGTTGATTTCTTGATGCTCTATGGTATAATCATTGGAGGGTGCCATTGAAAATTCTATGATACCTAGAGAATGATCTAGGGAAAGATTTCTATATCGTGGTGGTCTCCTTTAGATTGTAGTGTATAATGATCTGGCTGGGCAACTATGATCATATCTATAAGTGTGCCTATCTAGATGAAATGTAGATGAAACAACTGGTTATCAGGGTTTGATGCTCAGGAGGAGCTGATAAAACAGTGCTTGGTTGTCATGCACATAACTTGTAGATAACATTCTATGAGAGGAAAAAACTTGCAAAAATTAGTTATTCAGAGAGGTGTAATTCAATGAAGTTGCCACATCATTTTGTGGCCTTCAATGATCAACTAAAAAATTTGCTAACTAAATCATAAGGAAGTCCTAGGATAGGATATATATATATATATATATATATATATATGTATATATATATATATGTATATATATACAAGTTTTCATACATAGGGAGGTCGAGGACTTGTAAGTACTAGAGATCTACTTGTTGCATGATGTAGAATTTAAATTAACTAACCTAAGTATCTGTTGCTCTTATACATATAATCTTGCTTGTTTTTGTGACTCATAAGAAAAATATTTGCCTCCTTGGTGTAGTCTCCTGCTTGAAAATTCACACATTTGGCTGATATTAAAGAGATTATTACAATTATCTTGCAATGTGTATTGAGGGAAGAAGATAGGTTTGCAGAAAAAAAGGTGTAATTAAAATATAAAGCAAGCTAATGATCATAGCCTTTCTATATATCTTTAGATCAAAGTTCAAAGTCTCAAGCGATACCAAAGTTTCGATCATTGATTGAAACGATACTATTCTAGTGGTATCGTGTTCATGTTTCGATGCATGGTACCGATATTGGATTGGAATTGAAGAAGGAGATGAAGCATAGGAAGGAAATCTTATCTATGAATAGCTTGGTTTATATCTTATACCATGTCGGGTAAAACGGTCCTCTAAATTGTCAAAATTCGACACCACTCAACACATACAATGTCACCTTTATTTGTTTCATCTCCTTCCTCCTTGAAGCTCCAATTTATCATCAGTACCAACGATTAGAGAGTCAACACGATATTGAAATGGTATTTTTCTAGTCAAATTCCAAAACTATGGCATGACTTGAAATTTTGAAGCTTGGTGTCAAGTTGTATCTAATTGATTTACCTTAGTGTCAACCGTTTTGTCCGCCATGGTTTTCAAACCATACTTTACGTATATATTAATTTCAATTATAAGATCACCCTCTTATTTATATACTTACAAAAACAACCTTATTTGGAGAAGTGCCGGTATTAATTGCTTAATACCCATCTGCCAGATTGGCATCCAAATAGACTTAGATTAATTCAAGTGGTAAGCTTGGGAGAATTTTATTTCTTCCTGTTTTTTATGATCATTATTCTTTTTTTTTTGTTGCAAATTTGATCTGTAGTATGCTGTTATATGTGTTTGATGTGACTCTTTTAGTAGACTGCCAAACATCAAGATTTAAGGTTTTTTATTTAATACTATTACTCTTGATATTAAAAATGAGTTTTTTGTTTTATAGTCCCCATGCCTCATTAATTTTAAAACTTAATCACTATTTTTATTTGTGCAGGTTTTACTTACTCGCCAGTTAAATCTCTTAGTGACAACTGGAGCATTGATAATTCCTTCTTCAATTTATTTTCTTCTCAAGGTTCTCTGTTGCCTCCATGTTTTCTCATTGCTTGTATTCTGCAATTTAGTTTGTTTTAAAAGATAAAATATTAATGTCCTCTTGGTAGAAAATGTCGATAGAACATGTTTATGTTTTTGACTTTGTGCATTCTAGTTGTTGATGCATCTTTTAATCAAAGAATTGCTTGCAGACATGGTTATTAGTGTCATGCTGATGCTATGCTAAATATCCAGTTCTATTAGTTGTCATGCTGAATACCATGTTATATGCCATGCTTGACCACCTACTCCTATTGGACTATCATAAATTTCACATTATTCGGAGATTGATCTTTTCTCAGTATTCTCGGTGATCATAAGAACTGAAAAAAATCCAAAAGAGAGTTTATGGAGCAACAGTTGAATAGTTTAGTGTCCTGTTGTGGTTTTTAACCTGTATTATTATTATTATTATTATTACAACGTCGGTGGTCCTCAATCAACAAGATCCTAAGTTTTATAAAGTCTAGTGACCTAGACTTAATAAACTTATGATCGTAGAAATGAGTTTAGTTTTGCTTGGTTTTTGGCTGTATTGCGATCCAAATAAAACCTAGATTGAGTCAACTTATCATATAACTCTAATTCTGTATTTTAAAGATCTATTTATACCTTAATTGAAGCTAGTTAAGTCCAATTTTAACTCTAATTCCACCCAATGAGATGCAAAATTCTATTGGCTTGGCTCAACATACGTCCAGTGTTGATGCAAAAGCAAGATTATATGTTGAAATATTACCGAAATCAGCACTAAAGCTCCAGCTCTTGTCCTTGTTTTGGTGTCATTGTGGTTTGAATTACCATTGTAGGAAGTAACTAGCAAATTGACATGCTTAGGAAGCCAGAAGCAAATTTCATGTCAGATTTTTAGAAATTGTTAAAACAGATGAAATTTATATATAAAATATTTCTGTTTGGTAGGAATCCCTTCTTGAAATTCTTTAAAAGTTGTTGGGTTTTTTTATCTAGAGATAGGTATTTTGGCAACTTTTAACGAGCATCTAAAAAATTCTGATTTTTTGTATGAGTTTTAAGATTCTATTGTCAATAACTGTTCTTTTACTTTTTTATAGCTCTAATAGGTATTGCTTGCTTGAATGACAAGTTTATCTGGTTGAGAAAAATATGATTATAGTATGCACTATAGTTGGTTTGGAAGTTCAAATGGATTGCTTACATGGTCCCTCAGTGTGCTCAGCCAAGATATTGAAGTATATAATGGTTATATTAAATTTCTTAAGGAGATCTTGAGAATTTTCTTTGTAGTTTGATATGATTGCCTTCTCCTTAGATTTCTTAGGAAGCACTTATATGATTGCCTACAATTTCTTATATAATTAATATGTTAGATTGCCTAGGCTGTCAATCTTCTCCCTCTAATTCTTCGATGCTGCACCTTAAATCTGAATCCCAGTTCTTCTTCTCTAACCAATTTATGAAATTATGAAGAATCTACCAATGTCTAATTGCAGTACACGGACAAGCAGAAATCTTTCTTTTTATAAAAAAAAATACAGATTAACTTCTAGAAACTAGAAAGTCAAATCTGTCGTCTTCCTGCAGAAAAATTTGACTGCCTTGGAGTAAGAAATTTACAGCAAAATTAGAAGTCATCTGGTTTGTGTCCTCCATTAAAGGGTTGTGCCTGATGTATAACTGTTCCATGCTCTAATTAATTTCCAGTGCAAGAAAGAAGTGCTTGTTAGTGATAATGTCCTATACACAATAGGATTGTAAGGAATTTACTCTATCTGGTCTCATTATTTCATGTAATTTGTAGATTGTGATAAAAAGTTCTAATAGTAGTATTGCTTCAGCGATGGATCAATTGTGATGGAAGATGATCCTAAGGTATTAGAGATAATATGATTGAATATCCCTAGTCATAATAATTTGAAGATAGGAGACCGACTTTAGTATTACTGAAAGATTAATACATACTATGTTTATGCTATATAATAGCAATATGTAATCTTGTTTTCATAGGCATTTCAATGTCTTAACAAGCATGTAGGTGGGATGTTGGGAAAAATCCACTAGATGTAACTCACCGTGAGAACTCATTTGGTAGGTTATCTAGTGTCTATAGGGTGGGTTTCTCATGCATGACGGGTGAAATTTGTCTTTAAACACGAGACTATACTTTAATGTTTGTAAATTGGACCCTTGAATTGTATATGTATTTTTTATTGGATATATTGCTAGCTTTATGGAGATGCATGAGTAATCAACTTATGCCTTATCACTCTTGGTAAAGGAGGAGCCAATATCACTGGCTGATTTAGTCCGTATTCACTTTGAAAATCTTTGTATAGTGTAAGTGAATTAAAAAAGGTTCTCAGGTTGACTTTCTTTGTGTGGATCACAGTCATATGAATAACTTTTGGACGTGTCCTATTAGGATAGATACTAATCCAAATCATAGTAGGACGTCGTGAGATAATTAGAGCTTAAATTGCACAACTATTGATGCCAAAAGACGTTTTGGAACTCAACCTAAATTGATAAATAAAATTTGGACACTACCAATATTTCTCAGAGCCTATGGAGTCTACATGCACAATGTTAAAGCTTTCGGCATGTAATATGTGTACTATTTAAAGAACCAGGATAACTAAGAGCTAATTATCCTAATTGATTAATTGGAAAAATTATATTGGAGTAAATTAAGAGTTCATATATTGAATTTGTGCAATTAAGAATGAGAGGATCAATTTGAGATTTATTTAAGTGGTAATTAAATTTCAATTTTGATAATAGTAAAATTTCAAAAGCTTGATTGAAATTCAAAACAGGTTCTACAAGAGTTTTAGAAATCATTTTGAAGAGAAAATAATTTTAGAAATTATTTTATAAGGTTTATAAATAATGATTTCCAGTTTAAAAAGTATTTCACGATCAATTAGGAAAATTTGCTAATTAACAGGCTTTTAATACTAAATAAAATTAAGTTCCTAAATATTAGGAATTTAAGTTAATTGGGCAACAGTTATGATTAAACAATCTAATAACGTTTGCGGAGAAAGCAAAAAAGAAGTGCTATTATCTTCCACCGCATCAAGATGCTTCTTCATTGTGACAACCAAACTGTGCCAACTAACCCAACACCACAAACTTATCAATTTGTGGTGGCAAAGAGATTTTGCCTAAAAAGAAATTTTTGTGATAATTCTTAAATTGCTATAGGATACATTTAATTTTGATTTAAAAATTTATCCTATAGTATGGATTGGTTTTCTGCAATTAAAGAATGTTTTAACTTGCTGTCTCATGTTATTTGTTTGGTAATTTGGTACTCGATGCATGGTGAGTTTAATTTAAAAGTTGAATATTGTAAGAATTTTAATGGTTTGTACCTCCCAGTATTTGGTGGAATAGCATAGAGGGTCTAGGTTGGAACTAGGGAGACTTTGCACTTTACAAGTGATCTAAGCAAAATTTTGAGAGAAGTACATGCCTTCAAGATTGTTTGGACAAATTATTAATGGGTTGCTGATCTTAACTAAGACAATATGACAGTACCAAAGTATATAAAAAATTCGATTTGTCTAAGACTTGAACCTAAGTTCATATGATGTCCTTTTCTTTACTTTGAATTTGTGGAAATTAATTTTATTAAGGGCCTTTTTTCTTTATCTCACACCTGTTTGTTTTCCCAAAGGTTCTTGAGCTCCTTCATCTGTGTTTGTGGCAAAATAACATGATTTTCTCTTGATTTTGTGCTAAAATTTTGACTGTTAATGGTTGAACATATGCAATGATTTTGATCTGGTATCTCTATAAATTCTGCAGAAATTTGTTCTGAAACCTTATTATCGCAGACGGGAGCAGCAGAAGGCAATTAAAGAAAAGGAGGAATCCTTAGATCAGGTTAGATGACCAACATATGCTGAACTGGCTTATTGGTTATCTTTCTCTGTTATAGCTCAAAAGTTTCATTAACTACTTATGGCCTAGAGAAGAATATGCCTAACCACAGTGAAACGTGGAGATACTTTTTATTCTTACCTTTCATGCATTTATTATCATAGAAATTAATGCTATCATATCCACGTTCAACAAACATCTTAATATATTTGGCCACTTGTTGCTGTGCTCTTCAGCTTCATACATGGGAAATGAATTCAAGCAGTTACTTACATGGAACGGGACTGAAAGAATCAAAAAGGATAATATTTGACATTTCGAAGTAGATACACACAGAAGAAGCCCTAGAAATTAAAGCGTTTGGCATTTGACATATCATTTATTTGATATTTAGCCTTGTCAAACCGAAAATTGTAGTGGTTTGATATCTTATCAGTCTGTTAACAGATATTAGTCTGATGGAATTGCTAGTTAACTGAATATTTACTGATATCTTATCAGTCTGCTAACAGAAGTTAGTCTAATTGAACTTCTAGTTCACTGAATATTTTCAGTGAACTGAATTATAATACCTTCAGAAACTGATCATTGTTTGCTTGAATCTCCTTTCTAGTAATTTCTATTATTTCTAGGCTTTGTAACAACCTAACATCTATTGATGAATCAGTTATTATTTTCAATACATTTACAAGAGTGATAAATTGATGAAGATATTAAACACTACAAGAAGTTATCCGAGGTATCTCTTTTTTTTCATCTATAAAAGGGTTACTTTACCCTAGAAATGTTATATGACAAAAATATTTAGGCAAAAGGTAGTGAGTAGGTACCACCCTACCTCTGAGGTAACACACATTTATTTTTGTTGGGCAAAAAAGAGTAGAGTAGGCAATAGGTGGTGGCTAGGGATTGTCTACCAAAAGGGGAAAAAAAGAAAAAGAATTGTATGAGCGTTCTTATAAAGAATTTACAATTATTCTAATAGGGTGTCCCAGATGAATGATGGCAGTTCTAAGAATGTGTTAGCACGTAATGCAAATAAGTTGTCGCTCAACTCAAGACAGATCGATTTTAACACATTTTGGGTTTACATTATTCTTTATTCTCTTCCCAAAAGAATAATCTTTTTAATACATTATATCACAAAAAGATAAGTAATCATTCAATAATTTTTTTTACTGTCTAGAGGAAGAATAGTTAATGAAATGAAAATATATACAGTGGTTATATACACACCATATGCAAAATGAAAGGATAATAAAGGTTATTTTAATCTACATTTGAGCTTGCTAAGAATATCTTATTTATATCATGTTTTTTTTAAAAAAAAAAATTAATAACATTACATGGGAAATTTGGATAACTAGAAAATAAAATAAACAATGTATCCTGATATCTATAAAAGCAATACATGGTTTAAAGCTTTATAAACTAAAAACACATTGATATAGTTGTTACTTGAAAGTAATAAAAAGATAATTAACAAAAGTATTTAATTTAATCCTCATGGCTAGTTGCTCTAGTCAAGAAATTAATACTTTTCTGATAATCAAATGAAGTATATGCTTAGCTGTTTGGCCCATATCAATTTCATAATTTAGACTAGACAGTACCATTCATTTTCAAGGTTGAATGATCTTGGTTTACCAATCAAAATTTTTGGGTAGGCCTTGAGTTTTTTGGTAAGCCAGTTAGGTCTGACATGGAAATGGCCTTCGTTTGACCGTTATTATAGTAGTATCCTGGACCAATTTCTTGTTGATGAACCTCTAATGTGGCTGCTGTTTTTGGATTTGTCAAGCTATAAGGTCAAATCTTTGATTTGCTTAGCTGTGTGCCGCTGTTTTTTTTTTTTCCTGCTAGCGATGAAGAAATGCTATTGATTATTCTGATGTATAATGTCCCGTAAATTTTGCTTGGGAGCCTTGTATTACTGCATTGCCTTCTTTTTGATGGCTTATTCTGTTTGCATGACTTACATAGATGAATGTTCTGGCCTTGTCCAATGGTATTCTTTATAACTGTGTAATATTTATAATCTGTAAGTCAGACTGAGCTAAATGAGGCAGCACACTTGTCTCCTTATTTTATTATCTAATTCTGTTGCCACGCAATTGGCACCAAATATCAGCATAAATGAACAATGGAAGATGTAATTGTAAATTGTTTTTCATTGTTCTTGCCATGAGCAGTTTATGCCTTTCAAGTGTCCTAGCTTTTGCATATTCACCTACTTATAAGCATCTATTTGCATGAATTGTGTTATCTATGAATTTAAGTCCTGTCTCTGTTGAAATCAATGTAACATAGAATGTTTTTTGACCTCAAATTTTACAACCAATGATTACCTTCAATGGAGGACACACTTCAAAACACAATACTTCTGTCTATTATGTGATTATAGATACTATCTAAATTATGATTCACGTTCTATTTACTTGATTTTGCTTCTTTGGCTTTTGAAACCTGCAGCTTGTTAATTTTGTCTTGATTTGCTTCCATTGTGCTTCCCTTCTTCACCCGGCTTCTGAACTAAGATTCAGGCTGTAATAACATGTAAATATCTGCTTTGTACTTCTAAGAGAGCTTAATCTAGGAGCCAATATCTATACTATATGAAGAAGAGAAAACAGTAGAAACAGCAATTTGAACTACCTTCAGATGCAATGGTCTTCTATTTTTGCCAAGCATGCATTGAGATCTGTATGAATTGTGCTCTTCCTTATTCTTGACTCACAAGCCTTGGTTAAAATGTTCAAAATTGTTAGTTTTCCAAACACTTGCAGCTAAACTGTAAATCTGGTTTTTCACTAAGAATGCTTTTAAAAATCACTGTAAAAGGATTTTGTGATTACTTTTTGTTCTTCTTCTGATGCTTGTATTATAATTTTCTGGCCACTATAGGAATTAGTACCTATAAGAAGATTAATCTCTGGATCCATTTCTCTAACTTATGTAGGAAATTTTGATTTACAAATCATCATTTTGCACCATTTAGTCATTTACAGTTACATTGTCTGTTAATTGAATTATGTGTAATCATATGTTTTACATTATCATATATTTCTGTAATTTTCACTTTCTGAAGAATAAATAAGATGGCCACTTCTTTAGTTATTTTCATGTAACATTTTATGAAGCAAAGTATCTTACTCAAAATGTTTCTTCTAACATGAAGATTAGAAAAGCAAGAGATGCAGCTAAAAATGCTCAGAAGTTGCTAGAAAATGCTTCCAACAGGAAGAAAACTAAAGAACTGGAGAAGGATGGGCTAGTTATCACTAAAGCAATGTATGGAAAAATTGACACTACCAAAGAAATTGATTATCTCGAGGCAATTGATGATGCGGCATCTCTAGTTCTAGATGTTACATTACCGCTCAACTTCCTGGTGACCAACTCACAGCTTAAGGTTGGTTATGGATATTTCTGTTGGATTTATTTTCTCATGCCTTTCACCTTTCTAGATACATTTATTCCTTGGTACGTGCCTAGGTTGTGTTTAGTTACTGAAGAAAAAGCCAGAAATGCAGGTGATTATAATGTACTTGAAAACAAATCTAAGCTGGGTTCAACTATAGAACGGAAGTAATAAATTCTAAATATTCAATATTCAACAGAAAAGGATTAAAAAAAGAGTATGCTGCCAGAGAACCCTCTTAAACTTGCAGTGAAGTGGCAGATAGTGTAGTTTTGTTTAGTGGAGACATTGTTTTTTGTATCCCAGATCAAATGTAAGCTTAGCACTAGAATATTGATCTATTTGCAAAGTGGTAAGGTTGACAATGATGTAGTTCTAAGCTTGTGCTTCCACAGTTTGATTTTTTGGTGGTACTGATATTAAGTATTTTGATCAACCTATTATCCATAATACACAATAATATATGTCGATGATGTACCATATACCGCATTATATGTAACAATCTAAACAAATATTGAACAATGTAGAACTGTTTATTCATATAACATTCATATTTTTAACACGTGTGATACTGAAGTCATTGTTAGAACTAGATCCTGAAGTCATTGTTGGTGTTAGAGTTACTGGGTTGTTGGATGTTGAATTATCAAGTCATTAAACTGGCGAGATGTTAGTTTTTATTATCAGATCATTCTTTGTCTAATACGTTTGAATATTCTTATTCTTATTTTGTTTGGAATCCTGTTTCAGTTTCATCTCATCTTTTTAGAACCTTTTTCGGCCATTGAAACTACAAGATATTGACTCAGAATTCAAATGTTTCTTTCTAAACCCTGCTGCAGCTTCATAAAGGAATCAAGAAGTCTGGCTTAATGGGATTTTGTGATCCATGCCCTGGGGAGCCTAAACAATTATTAGTGGAATACACATACAAGGGAGACAAATACAAGGTATTAGTTTACATTCTTGTTTCCTTTTAGTCGCAATACACACTTTTGGCCTAACCCTGCAGTTCCAATTGGATAGGTACTGGTTGGTGACTACGACTTGTTGCAGATACGACAATACAGACACAAAGTCTGAGAAATCTTTTTGATTTGATAACCAAAAACATCAATCAATTTTGACTGTATGTAGCAGTCCATCTGCTTTGGTTTTAGCTTTCTTTTCCTGCTCCTTGACGAATTCTTCAACAATTGAAACTGTGGAAACAATAAGGCCAAGTCACCCAACTACTCGTTGTTTCTTGTTAAAAACATGGCATAATTTGCCAACATAATGGAGATCTTTCATCTCTGCATGATATCGAGATGGTCATTGGTGTGCCTAGCTGGTGGGGTTTCCTGGATAAATTCAATACTTTTGCAGTTGGACCAACTCGACCTTATACTACAGAAGGCAATCATTTGGAAGAAGTGGAATCAAAAGGCAGCTGATAGCAATGTCTTCGCAGCAGATTTTCACAGGCCTGGATTATCCATCCCTTTTTGGTTTTTGGACGTCACTTTACTCTGTTTCTTTTTCCCCTAGAGGTAGAGATGATTTTCCTTATAGTTCATCTATTGGGTACATTTAAAGCACAGTTTATGAACGCTTGGAAGCTAATTTTTAAGATATTTATCATATTTGAAATTTGAACTTTGATTCTCTTATTGGACGTTCGAGTGAGGGGTGCCACTTTATCCTGATTTAGTCAAAATAACTTTGTTCTTACATGGTCCAATTATTAGATAGCTACATGATGAGCATGGATCATTGCTGGGGCCTCTTCAACCTACACCCATCTTTCACCATCACTGTTGTAATCCTATCATTGCACTGGATTTAAATATTACAATAAAAAGAATAAGGAAAAGCTGGTATAGAAAGCATTGTTTTTGTTTTCCTTAAAAAACAGAATGAAGAAAGTGGAATGAAGAATAAAAAGCAAGGAAAAAAACGAGGAAAAGGCAGTGGTACACTATGAAGAGAAAGATGAAGAAAAACAGGAAAAGAAGCGAAGAGGGGAACATAGCATTAAAGGAAGAGGAAGAAAAACTGAAAAAGAAGGGAGAGGAGAGTGGCAGGGCAGGGGCAGGCCTATTCCTTTCACCTCCTCCTTTAAACCATAAACAAACAAAAATTTCGCTGCCAAAAAGTGTCATGCTTAGCTGGTGGAGTTGAGATGAGATGGATTTCACCTCATTTTCCTTGAGACGTCAAAATGACATCCTCTGCAAGTCTGCGTGACAGTCCCAAAATAATAATAATAAAAAAATACTAAGCACCAAAAGAGGGATAGGGAGGGAGAGCAATATCACAAGTTACAGAATTGGCCAAAGGAAGGACGGATTCAAAATTAGGAATTCCCAAAATTAACTTCCAAATTTCTAGTGCATTTGTTTTCCATTTTACCCCTCCATTTAATAACTATGATGTTAAATTTCAAAATTCTACAAAAGATCACATGGAAGGTAATTTTTAAATTTTTTTTTTGGATGGAATTCAATCCTGGTTCAATTCTATAAATTTATCATGTAATAATTAATCGGGCGATGTCCTAGAGGCACTATGATGTTAAATTTCAAAAGAACAACACCATAGTGGCTGTATTTAAAAAATCAATAATGTTCAATTCTATAAATTTTAGGATGTATACAACATTATAGTGATGTCAGTTTTTTTCTTTGAAATTCAATACCATAGTAATGTTGTTTTTATTGCAGTAGCATAATAATTGAGGGGAGGGATAGAATGAAAAATAAATGTGTTCTTTGGAAAATTTAAATCCTTCTTAATTTATTTATTTTTGGGCTCTATCCAAAAGGCCTCATACTAATAGAGTTATCTTCTATCTTATAAACTCATGATTTTTTCCATGCATATCTAATATGAGATTTTGATTGTATTTTCAATAATCCTCCTCTCAAACAAAGGACTACTGTTATTCTCATTGTCCGAACCTCTCCTTAAATATCCGGTCACTGCTATAGGCCTCCCCTCAAGCTTCTACTCAATCAAGGGCACTCCTCTCCGTCATGCAAGGATATCAGATTCCCATGGATCAACTAACCAAGACATCTAGCAAACTAGAAGATTGGAACTTGGAAGAAAGGAAGAGAATACAAACTGACTATAAAGCACTGAACACCTTCCAATGTGGATTGACTAAGGAAGAACTCAACCGAGTCGGACCATCCAACAACGTAAAGGAACTATGGGACAAGCTAGTTGAAATACACGAGGGAACTACCGACTCAAGGGTAACAAAACACGACCTATTATTGAATTCCTTATTTAATATTAAAATGCAAGAAGAAGAAATAACTACTCAACTACACATAAGAATCAAAGACATCCTCAATGGTTTGCATATGATCGGACATTAACTGGAGAACCGCGATATTATCAGGTATGCTTTTAACTCATTTCCTCGAAACACACTGTGACCATCGATCGTAGATGCCTATAAAGTTTCAAAGATTCTTTCAGAATTAAAATTAGATGAGTTATTTTGTGAATTAGAACTGCATGAATAGATTAATTCCAAACAGTCCGAGAAAGGTATCGCTTTTCTTGCAAGTACTTCAAAGGAAGCCAAAGCATGAACCCGGGCCAAACCCGAGCCGGAAACGGAATCCAACTCGGAGTTAGATGAAGAAGATTAGCTGGTGAACATGGCAAGGAAAATGCTAACCAAACGCAAGAGAAACTTCTCCAACCACGACATAAAGAAGATGTCCAAATCCACACCGACCAATCCGAAGGTAAACATAACATGCTTCGGTTGCAACAAGAAAGGTCATTTCAACATGAATGCCCGAACGAGGATAAGACGAAGAAAACAAAGAAGAAGAAGACACTTCACGCAACATGGGACGAATCTTCCTCAGAGGGATTAGAAGCTGACGAACCAAAACAAGCAAGTTACCTTGCGCTGATGGCAACCGGAGGAGAATCAGATCCAGAAGACGACTCCGAGTACGAATAGAATCACAAATCTGCATCTGGTTCGGAGGAACCAATTGGGGTAAATTTTAATATTATAGCGAAATTCTTTAAAATCATTTTTTATCTGAATAAAAAATTAACAAAAACTGAGGAATATGCTAAACTTCTCCTTGAGGAAAATA
Organism: Kaempferia galanga; assembly: GCA_037974795.1. Lineage (NCBI taxonomy): Eukaryota > Viridiplantae > Streptophyta > Magnoliopsida > Zingiberales > Zingiberaceae > Kaempferia > Kaempferia galanga. The sequence continues at coordinate 3,408,939 of JBBPFP010000019.1, forward strand.
ACACTCTTAAGGAACAACTGAGCTTAATTTCCTCAACTGATCAAATTCAAAATAGAGATTCAACTCAAGCTGCAAGAGTTGAGGAAGAAAACTATGCTTTGAAAAGTCAAGTTGAAGAATTAAAAGAATAGTTGAAAAAGTTTACCTAAGGGAGTAAATACCTAAATATGATACTTTGATCCCAAAGAACGATGTACAATAAGTCCGGACTCAGATACAAGTCTAACTCAACCTTCAAATCCTTCTTTACTCTTACTCAAAATAAGAAACAAACCAAATACAAAATAAAATCCAAATCCACCTATCATTTTTGTAAATTTTTAAAAACCTAATCATTTTTTGTAAATTTTTAAAAACCTACCTAAAATAACTTAATTTTTTTTTAAATTTAAAAACTTAAATAAAATGCATAACTTAATTCTTTAAAAATTACGCAAATAAAAAACATAAAAAATACCTAAAATAACTTAAACCTTTTAGTCATTTTTTTTTCTTTTTAACACTTACCTAAAATAACTTAAATTAAGAAAAAAATTTACACAAACCGTTTAAAATAAACAAACTGTTTAAAATAAAACAAAAACAAAACAAACTGTTTAAAAAATATCTAAAATAACTTAAACCTTTTAATCATTTTTTTTCTTTTTAACACTTACCTAAAATAACTTAAATTAAAACCGTTAAAAAAAAAGAACTTGAAAACCTGAAACCCTATGGGGATATTAGCGGTCCGGGCGCATATCAGCGGTCCGGCCACACACAGATGGATAAAACTTTTAGAATAGAGTTTCGATGAAAGTGCGCCGCATCAATCCTACGGGGGCACCCGGACCGTTCGGGCACTTGGAGATGCCCTATTTAAAGAGCTTCGACCAACAGCTTCAGTATATTAATTCCAATAAGTTTCTCTCTTGTGTGCTGCTTCGAAAATGACTCAATAAGGCTGAAACGTTGCTCCGATAACCAATGCTCCGATCTCGATTCCTTTTGTTATCGTTATTATTTTATAATTCCAGCATTATACTTAATTTTTGTAATCATATCAAGCTTCTAGTGATTGCCTAACGAAAGCACTCAACGAATGCAGACCTTGTAGTAGGAGTTATCGAAGGCTCTAAATCAAGTAAAAGTGAACTTGTGTTAGTGGGATTGGTTTATTCTTTCTCTTATTTCCAGTATTTTACTTGTGATTTTTGAAAAAATAAAAATATTCACCTCTTCTCTAATATCTCTACGATTTTTCATCTGATCATGCCCAAACTATTATTTGTATGGATATAAACTAGTCAAAAAAAAAAAAATTATTTATTAAAAAAAAATATAGAAAGGTTTCTAGTAGCACAATAAAGTGCCTATTTGTGAAATTGGCTATTATAAATTCACATACTAATTTTGATCAAAATTGCTATATAAATTTAAAAAATCAAAAAGAAACCCCACACCTAAGTGAAAGTCAAGAGAATCCAGAACTTTTTGTTTATTTTAGGATTTATATGTATATCTAAAACTACTTCTACTTGAATAACACACAATTCAAAACAATGCACAAAAACAAAGAGGCAAACACACACAAATATATGCAAAAGAATGTCAATGTAAATCAGTGAAGAAAAGGGGAAACTCCAAACCAAAAGGATTAACTTAGCTTAAGATTTTTGCAACTTAGCTTAAGATTTTTATTTTTATTAAAAAAACTCATTGTTTTAATAGGATTAACCTATTTAAACCAAAAGAGGGTCAGTCAAATTCTTTTAAAGAGACAAGTGAAGTGTAATTTTAAAAAACAAACACTACATTAGATACATAGATGCATTCTCTTAATGATCAATAAAAAAAATGCTTTTCTAATATTTTATAAAAGAAAAAAAATATATTCATCGGATTGTTACCCAATTATTGTAATTATTTTAAAGAAAAATACTAATAACAATTGAGTTTTAACCCCATTAGTGGGCCGATAAAAGGGAAATTCGATATATGAAGTTCTCATCGATATGAAATTGGAGAGAAAGATCTATACATAATTTTATCTGCATAATAAGAGATAATTTTTACGACTTAAATCTGTGATATTATATCACGTCATAACAATTTTATTGTTGCATAAAGAATTCCTAAAAAAAATAATAATATATAATCATCCAATCCCCCGATCTCTCGTATAGTCAATCAGTCTGTCATCTTTATGCAAATCTAACCATTGCTTTTACAGCAAGTAATCAGGGCGTATTTAAAATTATCAAATTTTAAAAACACATCTAATTTTTAGATTTTTCTAAAAAGTATATTTATATTGATGTTGTATTTAAAAAATAATATTATTATGGTACTAATTTTTAAAAATTAATAAGACTTTAATATTACATAAACAGCGAATAACCGTTGCTTTTAGCATACGATGAACTCCCTCCCTCTGTACCTCCTGATGTGATGAGATAGGGAAGGTCTTAAAGAGTCCAGATAAATTCAATAAAGTGGTCAGCATAGGGGCTGACATAGAAGGTGACATGGATCTGCCTGATTACCCAACTCATAGGTCTGGTCAGCGTAACCAATACAGAACCACAAGGAAGGCCATAGTTCGTACACCGGTCTTCCCTGAGGAGGCGACGGAATGGCCTAGAGCTTCACTCGGCTGGTCAACCATAGCAGCAGGACAAACCTCACCTGAGTACATTCCACTTGATTGAATGGATGGTCTTGCCGGTCGGCCTACGCACCGATTCTCCTTGAGGAGGCGATGGAACGACCTGTAGCTTCGCTTGGGCGGATGACACACCCCCAGGGAGCAGCGTTTCACCTACCTTTTGGCGTGTAGTGAGTCAGCTGTCAGTGTCAGGAGATGGAGTTGTGTATAGAGCGTACTAGCGAAGTTTTCATCCTTGACACTCGTACATAAATGACAGGCCTAGATAAGGTAAGGTGTCAGAGGTAGTTTATTCTTGACAAGTAATGCATCGATATGTGTGTCAAAGGATAAACCCCTGTTATAAATAGGGGTCTTCGGTTTCCAACGGAGGCCACACACATATATATTTACTGTTCCTTTGCAATTATTATTCCTCTCAGCCACCCCATTGACTTTAGCGTCGGAGTACTAGAGCCGAGGGGACTTCTTCCCTGGCTCGGTCTCTAATGGTCTGTTTCAGTCTATGCGAGTGTGTGTATGAACAGAGAGGATGAGGCACCACGTGTCAGACGGTCTACGCTCGGTCAACCTGTGATCCACCTCAGTACCGTGCAACCTAGCGCTATCCACTAAGCCGAGAGGATGGACGGACCTGGACGATTCACCACGGTCACCCTGTCACAAGAAGACGTAGAGCTCCTGGTGACTGCCCAAACACAAAGGATATTCCAGCAATAAAAAGTGGCGGCCGTATGAGGGGCGCCGAACGAGCCTGTCGTGTCGGTCACTGGTCCCCTCACTGAACCTCGTGGACAATCGGACAGGGCAATTGGGGAGTCAATCGCACCGCCTCCCATGATGGAACAAATGTCCACCCGACCAGTCAGTTTGCCGCAAGTACCATCATCTCCAATCCCTCGCCACCGTGTACTCTTCTGCACGCCACTGTTGGGCGACACGGCCAGCGACTCATCGCGATCCTAGAGTGAAGAACTTCCCGCTCAAGGCAAGAAGAAGGGTAAAGCCTTAGCGGAAAGAACTGATGAGAAGGCGTCTCCATTCTCCCTGCCAGTCCAAGAGGACCCACTGTCCAGGCACTACCACCCCTTGGTGCTGACTGAGTACGCAGGATCCGCTGACTCAGAGGACCACGTGCTGAAGTTCGAGCACGCGACCAACTTGCATCAGTATACAGATGGAGTGAAGTGTCGACTGTTCCTCACCACATTGTCAGGGGCTGCCGGGTGATGGTTTGTCCGGCTACCTGCCGGGTCCATCACATGTTTTCAAGAGTTCAAGAAGGCCTTCATATATCTTTATGCAAACAGCAGACAGTGCCACAAAATGATGGTGGCACTGTTCGCTCTACGGCAAGGGCCTCGAGAATCACTTAATTCCTTCATTAAGCAGTTTGACCAGGTGGTAAATGATATTCCGTTAGCCACCCCAGAGTTACTGCTGAGTGCCTTCTCCTAGGGAGTGGCGAAAGGCATGTTCTTCCAGTCGCTCATGCGTCGCCCCCAAGGGATTTCGACCACTTGATGAGCCGAGCCGCATGTTATATCAACGCAGAAGAAGATCAGGCAGCTCAGAGAAAAGACTCAACTACCCCCAAATCCAGTGGGCAAATTGAATGCAGAACACAGTCGGGCAACCAACCTAAAGGCCAGCGAGGAAGACAGGCCAGCCTGGTCAGGCACCGACCACGCAATGCTCCAAGGATCAAAGAAGTCCGAAGCCAGGCACTGCAAGAGGTAGATCCCCGTCCGTTCTGCAATTATCACCGGACTGATACCCATAGCACCTAGGAGTGCTATGAGTATTAAAGGGGAAACCGCCGGTCAATCAGCCCACCGCGACAACGCCGCTCCTGCTACCCCAGTAGACGGCCGCGAAGGCAGCCAAACAGGGCTGACTAGAGAGGCCGCTGTGGGGACGCGCTGACCCCTCCTCATAGTGGACATCAAAATCAGTAAGCGAGATCGCCTGAACGAGCACACAACCCCACTAGGTCTAACCCAGGTGGTCGGGAGGATTCTAAAGAAGAAAACCGCCGGAACGGCGCCCGTGGGACCATTGGAATGAGTGTTGGAGGTCCGACGGACGAAGACTTAAATCGAGCCAAAAAATCATGAGCCCGCTGATTGGAGATCCAGCGGTCGGTGCATCCGAGAGCAGGTGCAGGGCTTGGAGATAAGCTTTGGGCCAAAAGACTTAGAAGGGGAGGAGGTACCCCACGATGACGTGCTCATTATCAAGGCTATCATCGCGAACTACATGATTCATTGGACATTCGTGGACATCACATCATATTCAACAAGGCGTTTCAGTAGTTGCAAATCGAGAGAAGCCAGCTACGGCCTATGAACACGCCCTTCTACAGCTTCATGGGAAACGAGATCTGTCAGCTCGGCCAGATCGAACTGGCCATCTCCTTAGGCAAAGAGCCACTGATGCGGACTCGGAGGACAACTTTTATAGTTGTCGATGCTTTGTCCGCCTATAATGATATCTTAGGATGACCGACCCTCAATGAGTTCTGGGCGGTCATCTTAACATTTTGTCAAAAGATGAAGTTCCCGGTGGGCGACCAGGTGGCGAGGTCAAGGGCCACTAATTGACCGCGTAGAAGTGCTACATCGACATAGTTAAGACAGAGGCATGAGCCGCTCGGAAGAACGCCCGCCTTGAAGTGAACGCCATACACGAGAGGTTGCCCACACTTGTGTACAAGAAAAAAGAGGAAGTCTAGATAGACCACAGCCGACCGGAGGCAGTGACCCAGATCAACCTCCGACTTAGAGCTGGAATGAAGGCCGAGCTGGTGGCCTGCCTACAGCGCAACAAGGATGTGTTTGCATGGTCCCCTAAGGATGTAACGACCCTCTCTCTCTCTTGGTCGTTACTCTTCTTTGGTCTTCCCACCCCTGGAAGTGGGTTTTTGCCTTCCCCAGGATTCGAACTCTAGACCTCCAGGCTAAAGTACTAAAGTTTATGAATCCTGGTAACCAAGTGATCT
>JBBPFP010000019.1:3582029-3593511 GCA_037974795.1 Kaempferia galanga
AGATTGGATTGTCTGGTTTATTTTTTTGCACCAAGAGATGGACAATTGCACGTGACCTCTCGTAATTCATCTCCACCGACTCGGTCCTAATAACAGCTCTCATGGCTACGGTATCATGTGATAACCAGTTGTAGTCTGCCACGTCAGTGAGTCATTTCATGGGTGGATTACAGTGCATTTTGGGAGTTTGTTGTCCGGACAGGTCAGAGCTGAGCTGGTTCGAGGTTTCGCGCATCGGCAGCGACCCGTCGCCCACCGGCAAAACCGGCGGGCGGCGGTGGTTGTTATCTACCACTGCGAAGGTGCAGATGACAAAACTTTAGGCGTCAAATTGAAAATTTATTTCCTAGAGAAGATAAAAACATCTCTTTCTTTACGCAGACAGAGAGCGCAAACATTTTGGCTTTCGATCTCATCCATTGGCCGATCGCCCGCTCCGTTCCTCTCACGCGAATTCTCTGTTTTGACGGTTGAAATCAGGTACGATCTCCTCCCCCTTGGCTCTCCATGACATTGGTCCGTAGATCTTAGCCTTTAGTTCTTGGATGGCTGCGAGATGAGGACGTTCTTCTTGTTTTGGTCCCGTTTTCTCTTGATCGATGCACGCGTTCGAGCCAATTTGAGCATTTTTGTGCTTCTTTCTGATCTAGAAGCGGATCACGAGCGGAGTCTCGGACATCTGAGGAGGTAGAGGGGAATAGTGATGGCTAATCGGGTGAAGGAGGATGAGAAGAATGAGAAGATAATTCGAGGGCTTCTGAAACTTACTGCCAATCGAAAGTGCATCAATTGTAACAATTTGGTGAGCTTACTTTCTTTTGGTGATTTATGGTTCTATGTAATAAGTATTTCTGTGATTCTGAAGGACAGTTGCATTCAAAGAGAAATAAAGTAAGATAATATGGATTGGATGAAAGATGACCAATTAATACTATAGTTTGACAAATTGAATAGGTTCAAGTTGAAAGCATGATGGTAGAAGGAGACCAAAGGAAAGTTTAATTCACCAACTAAAATTGATTTAATAGACCTGAATATTACTAGTAATATAGTCTTACATAGGGTTGAATGGATAGATGAGATCCATGTAGCCAATCGCATATTGTGGAGACTAGTGGACTGCAACATATTGATGATTTCTTTGACACATATTTGGTATTTATTGCTTCAGTTGTCCTTGATTGGAGCCCACAATAATTCAATTAGTCATCAATGCAACCTCATTTCATCAAATAATGTCTTCATTAGTTAGGTTAAACTATGAAATTTTGGCAAAATTAATCCGCAAGGACAATCAAACCTATTCTTGAAGTAACACCTCTATAAAAACATGGATTTCTTGCATGCTAATACTAAACCAATATTTCAGACTTTTATGCTTTATACCGTTTGGAAATTTTCTAGCATCTTAATACTGAACCTTGACGTCAACTTATTTCAGAACGATCCTGATTATTGATCCTGGTTTTAGAAAGCCTCTTGGTACTAGCTTGCAGTAAAGCAAGATTACGTATACCAGTCAGTCTTTATACATATATCAATTCATGGTGATCATTCAAGCATCTTAGTGGAACAGTAGAAGCTTATTTGCTGGTTTTTTTCCCTTTCGACTGTTTCTTGGAATCAAGATAAGGAGGTTAACATATTGGAGTTCTCTGGGTATCATGCCTGTGCAGTCTAGGTTAACTGCTGGTCTTGTTATAGCATACCTAAAATAAGCTATATATGTAGATTCCTTCTCTGTTTATATATTACCTTGTTGTTCTTTACATTGTTCAGAATGATGAAGATCAACACTGAATCACAAGTTCTAGTCATAAAGTTGCTTGACATTATTTGGTTAGATTTAGTGTATTGGAGTTAACTGTGAAAAAAATCCTTGATTTTGTTTGTTTGGGATCTTGAAATCACATGAAATGGCAATGAACGATTAGGAATGACAATTGTCCATTAGTTTCTATTGCCATTGGAGGAACCAGTATGAGGATGAATTAAAATAGGGGGAAAAAGGAACTGAAAGAATATGCAAAAAATGTTTCAGAAATTAAGTCTTAGTGGTTATGTTAATTAAAATTTATCCTTCCTCATTATATTCTGCATTGGAGGTTACCAAACTAGAGGTGAGATTCAGTTAGTTATTCCTATTCCTAAGTTCTCATTCAATGCTCTTCTTTCCCTTTCATTATACCACAAAGGTGTGCTAGGAATTAACAAGAATTCCTTAACAGATATACATTCTTCTTCTTCATATCTAAAGATGACCAACAAATAAGAAGAATCCATGGATAAAACTAAAATCATAATTTTCTATAGTGTTCTTTTTTATTTTAATATCATTTAATTGCTTTTCAGGTAAGAAAAACAGTATCTACCGCATAAATATTTGCTAATCTATGCAACTTCACATTGTGCCTAAGCCCATGAGTAGTCGAGTAGTTTGTGTCTAATTGGGATATAGACTATTAGTTGTGGCAATCACAAATCACTCTTATATATATGTTTGACTATATTTCAATAAGAATACCCTAGTATGGTTGTATTACTTAATAGAGAGGAAGGAAGGAGAAGTTTCAGAATATTGTTTTATTAATTAATACTTAATTTTTGTCCTGTTAGGTTGTTTGTTACATGTCATTTGTTAAGCTAATTTTGATATTTTGGCAGGGTCCCCAATATGTGTGCACTAATTTCTGGACATTTATCTGTACAAACTGTAGTGGAATACAGTAAGTGTTCATATTTTTTTGCAGCATATCTCCGTAAGTATTTTTGTTCATTCATTCCTTATCTGATATCTCATGTTATATATCATTTTCCACTGCAGTAGGGAGTTCACCCATCGTGTTAAGTCCATATCTATGGCTAAATTTACTTCCCTGGAAGTTACTGCCCTCCAAGAAGGGGGGAATGAGGTAGTGGTTTGTGGAAAGTATTTGCTTTTTCAAACATATGATTTGGCTCTTTTCTGGCATGTAAACAGATACTTTGTTTCATACAGCGTGCGAGAAAAATTTACTTTAAGGACTGGGACCCACAGCGCCACTTATTTCCTGATAGCAGGTTACTGCTCCTTCTGTCCTTTCAATTTTTGGGTAACCTATCATGCCTTTTTAACTGCTATTCCTTTGAGTTACAGTAATATTGATAGGCTCAGGGAGTTCGTTAAGCATGTTTATGTTGACCGAAGATATACTGGGGAGAGGCTTGGAGACATGTCTCAAAGGTTGAAGGTAGCGGTGACTGATGGGCAACTATTGATTTGAAAAGTTATACTTCTGTTTAAAGTTAAAGTTAGTCTTGTCCAATTGGTTTGACTATAATTTCTATTATATGTGAGCTTGTAGGGTGATAGGGACGATAATGAAAACAAAAGGGAAGAATCATATAGAGGTGGTTCCAGAAGTCCACCATATGAAAGTGGTTATAGTCCTAGTTTGGATGGTAAAAATGATGATAGGAGTTACAGATCCAATTATGGAGGAAGAAGTCCTGGGTCTAACTTTGGAGGAAGAAGTCCTGGATACAATCAGGGTGATATCAAGAGAAGTCCATCTTATTTTGAGGTGGTAGATGATAGAGTTAAAGATGACAAATTTAGAAATGGAAGCCAAAACAGAAGGATTGAAGAGCGTAGGTTGCCAGACATGCCAAAGCCAGATGTGAGATCACCAGATCATCAGAAAGACATTGGTAAGCTGAGTGCTCCAATGGTACGTCCTGTGAGTGATATCTTGGGTGATGATGTACCACGACTTCAAGTTGGAAACACTCCTAAATCAAATGGAACCAGCATACCTGATGATTCTGCTCAGACAAAGGTAGGTTTAGCATGATGTGTTTGATTACCATTGGGGATCTTTAAGAAATTTCATTATTTTTGACTTGTGTTAGGGAACATAGTGTCAATTAGGGATATTAACATGACTTTTTTCCCCATCTTGTAAATGTGGCACGCCTACAGGTTCTCTAGACATATTTTATACCATGTGAGTTTGCTATAAAATGACTTGATATTTTCCATTTTTTGTGGAAGTGTAACTAATAGAAAAGCATTGTCTATAAGGCTTATGCCCATTGTTTTAATCATGTTCTCATATAGTAATGAATTGGATAAATGAGCAGAGTATTAGATATTTTACTATTTTGAGTGTATGTATTTTTCATTATAATGGTCAGTCATAAATTTGTTGATTAACAATCAATTGAAGGTTTTATTTCTTGCATTGCTCATTGTTAATTGTTCTATCCTTAATAGATCATCTGGCTATTTCCTCAGAAACTTCTTGGATTGCTCACACTTCATCTGTCTAATATTGCAGAGTTCTTTATCTTCAAGCAGCATAGGCTCTGCTGATGCAAATTCAGTGCAGAAGGTGGCATATATAGAGAGTCTTATAGATTTTAGTGTGGATTCTGAACCTGCTGTTGCTGCAAACCTAGAACAGTCTGTGCCTCAACAAAATACCTCTGTTGCTAGCAATGGGGGAGACTGGGCAGCTTTTAATTCTGGACATCAGAGTGTGCCTCAAGTGGCTCCTAATGCAAACCAATTAGTATCTGATCTTGCCCAATTATCTGTTTCAGGGTCAGTGCCTTCAGGGAATAATTTAATTTTGCCTTCTGGAATTGTGTCCACAAAAGTTGGTGGTGGTGGGAATCTGTCCACAATAACAACACAGCAAGCATTATTTCCATCCATAAATAACATACCTACTGATCAGTCATCCAGTGCACCTAGAATTGAATCTTCAAACAACCTGGTAGAGGTATTTTCCTCTTTTGTTCACCTAGGTTTCCTATGGCTTTCGTTTAGTTAATTTGCAAATTGTGTGTACTGTTTGCCAGAAATTGATGTCGTCATCTGCACCACATGGGCAAGGAGGATCTTTAACTCCTGTGGTTGCAAACCCTGGCGGACATCTTCCTAGAGTTGCCACTAAAGCACCACAAGATACAGTCACTGGAGTTTCTTCACAACCATCATCTGCAGGAATTATATCTAGTGGAAGAAAAGAACTGCCAGAGGTAGCACACAACCTTATTACCAACTTCAGGCAATCTGCCATCATAACTCAAATTTGTTAGTTTTTACAGGATATTTTTGCGTCACTTTATCCAACTACACCTGTATCAGCTCCAATTTGGCAAAGAGGGTTCTATCCTAGTATGGGGTATAACATGCAGTACCCTACCAGTGTGGTACGAACTGTCATTGTAAATATGCCTTAGTGGTTCATTTGTTATGGTTCTTCATTTTTTGAGAATGACAATTTTTTTTCACCTCCAGGTGGTGCCTGCATTCACTCAATCTCCAAAATCTGTGAATCCATTTGATATTACCAGCAGTCCAGTCCCAATGGTACATAGTTCTCTTTCTCTTTCTTCTTTTCTCTTTTTCAAGTTCTCAAATGTTAAAAAATTCAGTATGTCACTTAAATTCCAAACCCTGAAAGAGATGATTTCATTGGACAAATGTCTGCTAGCATAAAATTTCATAAAATCATATACCATGATGTTTATCTTTATACATTCTATCAAATTTTATTTCTGGTTATCCTTTTCCCTTTTTGCATAATTTTTTTTCTTCTAATTCTATGTTCTTGGAAAATACTCACTGAACAAATTTACCTCATGCTTTTTTTTATTTGTAAATGTAAATATATATAACATCATGGAATATACATAATTGACAGACTATCAGTCAGCCACAGTTATATTCCTCAAAACAATGCTATGGTTATAGCACCCTAACAAGACAATTTCACTCGTGAGTTTCCACTATCCACTGCTCAAACTGAAACAGTAGTTCAGGGTAAAGAACAAATATTATTTTACATACCTGAGTCTTAATCTTATGGATAATACTAGACTTTGAGTCAGTCATACCCTTGAAGATTGCGTTCTTCCGAGCCCTCCAGAGTTGATACATGGTGCATGCCAAAGAAACTCTCCTTGCTCGATCCCTCCAGAGTTTGATTTCTTTAGTCAGCAAAATATTTGAAAGATCATGTTTATCCATTTTATTAACTGTTTGAATATTTTGAAAGGCTTGTTATGAAAATTAAAATTGACATTTAAATCAGATGGTTAATTAAGCCTAAATCAATGCCATTTCAAAGTTTGATCTAATTTCCATATATGCTAACTGATGAGAGAGTAAATGGAATAAATTCAAAATTCAAATTGTGCAAAAAACTTTTTTAAGTAAAGCTGTTTTCTGTTGTGAACAAATAGCATGTCAGATAGAAGAACGAAAAAAAAAGAGAGGAAGAAGAGAATTAAAAGAGTGATTCTTGCATATGTTTGTTTGAGGGAAAAGGAAAATTTTTTTCTCTTCCCCATCATATCCTTGGAGGGATTCACAGGAGCAAAGAATTATTATTTTTTCATATTTATATTTTTAAAATTTTTATGTAATAAAAAATATTGTATAAATAAATAGAAAAAGTTTTTTATTGTTTTTGAAATTTATGCTACTCAATTTGGCAAGGAACAGAATAAGAGAATCAAAGAGAACATTTTTCTTCCTATTTTTTTTTTTCACTCCGTTGAATTCCCATCAAAGAAATTAAAAGAATTGAACACTGGAATTACTTCCTACCTTTCTATTCACCGAGTTAGTAGTGTCTGTAGTGTTTCATTTGTAGGAAAGATGTAAGTGTTTTAAGTTAATTGGTGAGGAATATACGAGTTGAATGGATTTGAAAATCTTGCAAGCTATTATTCAACAACAAATATTGATGGAGATAAGATTTGTAGGATGAAAAGTAGGTGATTAAAATAGAGGAGTTTGTGAAGTATTGTGTGCTTATTATTGTATTTTATGTACTTGTGGAACAACCATACAATTTATTTATTGTTATTTTTTATGCAGCAACAAATCAACAAATATAAAAAAGTTGGTGGGGGAAAAAAAATGCTAAAATGGATGTGTGGGATTGTTAAAAAGATCAAATAAAAAATTATTATTGAGGAGCAAATTAGGTATAGTTCCAACAGTTAATACTACATGGAAAAAGTAGATTGAGATATGTATATGTTAAAAAATGGCATATTTTCTATATCTACATTTGTAGAATCTATCCAAGTTGCAGCAAGGAGTAAAAACAACTGTGCTCAAGGAAATTAAGATGATTTAGAAGACCTAAATATTGGTACCCAAACATTTAAGACACAGTTGTTGGAATTCTTGATGCCTGTTCACCAATTAATATTCATCCAAGAAGAATTCATAGTTCTTGTTCACCTAACGTGTATAAGGTACAAGAATTACAATCAAATAGTGATCAATTTTGACATTGTCAATATATTCCCATTCTTTTATGCATTTTTTCCCCCACTTACCATGTTTTGAATGTCACATAATATGTAAAATAATGATGTTGATGGCCAAAAACTTGATGGACCATACTTGATACGTGATATGTGCTAAATTCATTTAGGCTACTCTATATATACATGCAGTCTTTTTCATTAACAATTTGATAACAAGTCCTTGCAAATTAGTTTTAGATAAATTTGGGTACATAAAAACCGTGTATACTATTAGATATTGCTTAAATATTAGAAATGATAATTTCCTGTACTATCTTAGCATTCCAACTTCTACTTCATCCTTTTTGTTGGACATATCAGATGTTTCTGACCATTCTTCTTTGTATAATTATTTTCCAGAATTGGAGTGTAAAAAGAATCTTAACCTTTGGAATTTGGATATATATTTTGATACTCATATACTGGTTCCAATTTTGAATAGAGTTTTCTCATTTTGAGGCAATTGTCTCATACTTGAATATGCAGACTGGATAATATTCTGTTGTGTGCATGAGCAAAGTATTCACATATATGGCTAACTGATGACTGAAGTAGTAGCTGTCACTTCCTAATGTTTTTTTTAATGGTTTCCCTTTCTCCTAATGTAGGTGACGCCTCTCCAAGGAGCATTATCTAACATGACTCCTCCAGGCTCCATACCTCAAAGTTCTAGTTTTCAAGCCCCTTCCCCACATTGGATGGCATCTCAACAATCACCATATGCATCTCATATGTTGCCAAGTAAAATTACATGAAACATTTAGGATTTCTCGTCCATTAATTCATATAAATTTTTATGCTATACTAATAAAAAAAATTAACCCTCAGGTCCATTTGCAATATCTCAGTTTCCAAACAACATGCCTCCACAAGTAGTCAATGCCACGTTGTTGTCTCTGGGGTAAGTTTTCTGGAAATTGTATCTAATTCTATTTTGCTAATGGTTGCTGATTTTCATATGTTATTTAGGAGTTTATGGTATTATCGAGATTGATATTTATGTTAATATTGAAATCACCTGCTTTGTTTTGTCATCAAGTTTCTGATAGATTAACTTTTTAGCAGTCATTTGTTCTTATTTACTAAGGCCATTCTCTTGGCTATTGAGTTTGCTCATTGCAATTGCACTCTATTCTACTATTTATATTGGCAAAAACACCCTTGAGGCATACTGTATAATTCCTTTTCATTTCCAAAATCTCCATAATTGTCTTCAGTCCTTTTATTGAGCAAATTTGAATGTGGTTTTAAAAGTCGAAACCAAACGAATTTTTTTTCATTTATTGATTTTTTTTTCGTAAAAAAATATTGTCGCCTATGCTTTTCATTGCCTGATTTCGTTACCTAAATCATGTTCTATAAATTATATACTAAAATAGAGATTTTCAAATGGAAAGGTGGCATTTGGAATACCCCCACGCTGAAGGAGGTGTCTAATCTACCCTAATCATAGTATTTTGTGATCTTAGTGAGCAATTAAGTGCAACTTCATTAGATGATAAAATAAATGAAAATAGATTGAGATAGTATAAACGTACTCATAGAAAATTAATATATTCTATAATTAGAAGAGTGAATTGATTAGTGTGGAAGGCTTTAGGTGTGAGGGGTAGAGAAAGGAAAGAAAAAGATTAATTGATGCAATAAAAAGTAATCTAATTCATTTGAATAAGACAAATCATATAAGTATAACTCTGCATGGATTGCATAGAGAACATGGAATGCTAATAGTGATGTAATTGACCTTAAAATAGCTGGGATAATATGATACGAGGAATTCTGCTTATCTAATCAGATTTTGTTGTTCTCCTAAATAGTAAAATCTTTAAAAAGTTAAATCTCTTTTCCAACTCCCAAGCGCCCATATCCTTGCAAAGCTTTGCTTATGGCTGAAAGTAATATTTAATGATGGAGTTCACATCTGTTTAGGAATCAGCTATGTCAAGCAAAAGCCTTCATATTCTCAGTCTAACCGCGACACTCATCAAACTCAAATTTGCATAATTCTGAATGAAATTTCATTCCATTTCCTAAAACCAACAACTATAATGAAATTAGTAATATTAGCTTTGGGTTTTGAACCGTAGCTACATATTTGTTATGGAAATTCTATGCATGGATGTGCTCGCTTCATAATCTACTTGCTCAAATATTTACTAAAGCATGTGGTCAAAGAGATCAACATTTATTTCACGAGCCTAATACCACATGATGTTTTTTGTTGCAGAAATCAACATGTTTTATCTGGCAGTAATGGTAATGGAACTACATTTGGTACTTCAGATCAAAATCAACCTTTCAGTTACAACCAACCAAGCACTCATAATTCCTCTGCCCCTGTTGGAAGCAACCCCTTTGGATGAATATTAATCCTGTGATTATCATTTGCTATTTATTTTGGTATCTTACCCAGTTGTTCCCTACTTGAGTCAGAATTTCATCGAGGACTTTCGCATAGTGATGCAATTATGACCTGCTCAAAGTACCGCAGTCTTTTGACAACCATGGTAAGACAAAATTCTAGCTCATCGTGTGAATAAATTTGAGAACAATGGCGATTTGTTTCTCATTTGAAGGAAGGCTTGTCAAGGAAATCTTCACATCTATTCTGTCTAGTGTAAATCACTGTTTATTATTTGAAAATGGCTATGCATGTTAGAATTTTGTTTTTCCCTCTTTATTGTCTCTCGGTCATGTGTGCCCGTTTTCTATTAAATTATTTATTTCAGATTATTTCATTTTTTGAATACTTTTTTTTTCCATTTGTATGTTTTAAATCATATTGTGCCCGTAAATGACATGTAAAAGTAGAATGAACTAGATTTCTACTAGTAAGTTTTTACCACCCTCGATGATTTAGCTATCTATAATGCTCGTCTTCTCTGTTTGCTTACCTAATAGGTTTAATTAAATTTGTCTTGTTTAGATTTTGCTTGTAGATCCAAAATTTTGCCTTGAAGACTTGAATTTAACATAGAAATATTTGTTCCAGGGATATTTGAATAAAAATAGCTATTCCCAAGAATGCATAGGGTACTACAATCTCTAATTTGAACATTTTCTACTATGACAAATGTATCAATGTGTTCATCTGGTGGAAAAGCAGGCATGCGTGTCTTAAATGGGCTGTCACTTATTGGCCAGAGCATGCTTACAATCTGTTTATGACTTGTGAATTAAAAACCATCCATATCATATTTCCTATCTAAAATGTAAAATTTAGCAAATAAATAATTACTTTATTAAATTTATATATCTACTTTTTACTATACAATAAATTAACTTTCCTATAATTTGCCTCATGTTTATTATTTTTATCTATCCCTATTTAATACCTACTTTTCATTATTCAATTCATTCACTTTCTTTTTTCTCTCTAACAAATTAAATGATATTTTAATGTTTAGGGAATGGTTTCCATTTTTTAAATATAATTTAAAGGAATACTACAATTCATGAAATCAATATTTAGAAAATGTATAGGATAGTTGATACAATTTTTTTTTATGTAAAATGTTAAATTCAAGGTATATTCTAAGTTTATGAAAACTATATGGATGCTCTAAATGATTATAATTATCAAATTTGATGGTGTATCTTTGTGATCAAAGCTTTCCACACTTAATGCTCGACCTACAATAAGCCTATCTTGAGATGAATCATATTGTCCTTTTAACTCTAAATTATCGAATACAACAATAGTTAAATTCAACATCCAACATATTAATCATAAATTTGCCTAAAATGGCTCTGAAGGCTTGGTGTGGTCGTAAAAGTTAGGATGTATTTTTCAAACAATTAGAATTCAATTCTCATGCAGGATGCACCTATGAAGATTGAACTACTAGTGATTTGGGGTGTCACGTCAAGAGTCACTGTGATTTTTGGATTTACTTGGTGAGAGGAATGTAAGATCGGACTGTCTAATTAAGAATTAGTTGAATTGTAAGATTTGGATATGTTGTGCAAAAGAGAGGGGCAACACTTCTAACGTAGAAGAAGAAGAAGAAGAGAGAAAGAGATCATACGGAGCAACAACGAGACAAAGAGTCACAAGAAAGAGCAAACACGAGGAAGAAGAAGAAGTAAAAGAGGGAGAAGAGTTATCGTGGTTTGGCGACATGCCTACTCTACAACATGGCTAAAACTTTATTAAAATTCTCTCTAC
>JBBPFP010000019.1:3727331-3737525 GCA_037974795.1 Kaempferia galanga
TTAAGTGCTACAATTGTGACAAATTTGGACATTATGCTAAGGAATGTAGATCGTCCAAGAATAAAGTATATGAAAAAACAAACTATGCGGAAGAAAGAAAAGAAGAAGATGGCACCCTGTTGTTAGCATATCAAGATAATGAAAGAGGTGAAGATACAATGTGGTATCTCGCTCACCGGTGCAGCGCAGGAGCAGCCGGGAAGAGCGATCGCAGGGCGACAGCGAGGGTCCGGATCATGGGAGCCTGCGCGACGAAGCCCAGGACGCAAACGGACGCCCCGCCGCAGCCGGATCCGACCGCGGAGGACGGCGTCGGGGAACAAGAGGCCGACCTAGGATCGGCGCCCGACGAGACTCGCCGGAAATCTCTCGGCGACTTGTTCAAGGTGCGGTACGGTTGTTACTCTGTCGGAACCTCCCCTTTTTGGCCGAAAGGCAGGGGGAAAATCTGGATTCATTTTTTTTCTTCTTCTTTGGGTCGCCATTTCTGCGCATTAATTAGGGTGAAAAAGTGGTTGATTTGCGTATAAACATCGATCCCTTTGCTTTTGGTAGTTAGGGCTCAGTGTTTCATCCCAACGCCACTGGTTGGTAAATGGCTCCACTGGCATGGCGAAAACAAAAGACAAAATGCATATCATTTGGATGTCAGTGATTGCATTTATTTCGTCAGGAAAGATCACATGCTTGCGAATTATTGGTTCGCTCTTTGCATTTGGTAACAATAGTGTGATCTGAAAGTGTGCTAATTATTGTACAGTAGCTGTTTGGTACATGCCTTGTATCGAAATTCTTCTTCGAAGCAGATAAATTGGTAAAAACACATTTAAGATACATATGATCTAGATCGAGGAAACATGCTTCTTTATCTGAACCTTCTTTCAGTTTGATCGATATAAATCTTCTCTTTTTTTCTAATTTATTTTTTGTACTAGTTACTAAATTTTCTGGTTTTTCTGCATCCCTTCTAACCAAAAAAACAACGGAACTCACGAAGAACACCTCCTTCCGAAGTTTTCATGGCACATCGACCATTCTACAAATGATCAGCATTGTTCTTGATGGTGTACTATTTCATACCCTCACGCTGTAAATTTAAACAGAAAAAGAAGCAATTTGCATTTTCTGTTTGTAATATCCTTAAGTTCAGGTTGTTCATATCTGGAACTTTCATCACATGTAGTTTTCCCTTCCCTTTCTTTCCTACAACATTCAGGAATACGATATTCCATACGTGCATATAAACTCAGCAATACGGCAACATCTAGTGTATGGAAAGCTGTCATTGATCGCAACTGATTCAATACTGAAACTAATAAGGTGATTCTTGATAATAATTGGCCTAGGTCATTTGCACAGAATTTATAGAGTTGGCATAGTTGCCTTGAGTTATACTATTAAATATAAGTAAAAAATATAAATTAAATGTTCAGCATATTACATGTCATTATAAACATTCATAGATTCACAAAAATTTACTACGGAACAAACGGGTATACCAAGGTTTACTTTACTCTCTAGTGCTACTTAACTCATCAATAGTATATTTTGTTGTGAACTTTCAGTTGTATAATGTGTACATTGCCAATGTTTTCTCCTTTTCAGTCTTTTTATTACTTTTTTTGTTACCTTTGTTGCTCAAGATCACTGAATTCTATGCTTCATGGTTTATTGTTGTTATTTTATCTTGGATTCATATAGTTACTTTTAGTGTTCAACTCCCACTTTTAAATTGAGACAATAAGTTTATTCCTGTGGCAATCAAATATTGGCATAGCACTGATACAATCTCTTACCGTTTCATTACTATGCATCCAAAATATCAACTGTGCTATTTGTTTTAGTTGTGTTTATCACTCCAGGTTGTCCTCTAAACTTTAACTGAGACAATGCGATTGATTGCCAGTGTTTCTTATTTGTTTTTAGTTGTAAAGATCTACCATACTCAAATCTGGCATATGCACACATGCTTAACAAAATAGGTCATGATTCCCACTTTTGATTACTTTGATGTTTCTTTGTATTAGTTTAACATTAACTCACCAACTGAACTTGTTATTGCTATTCTTCACCTAGAACTTTAAATCTAAATGATGCATATTGGCTGACAAAATTCTACAAGTCTTCTATTCTCTTTTTGGTCAAAGTAAAAGATCAATGTATCCATAATGGGGTTTGAGATATTTTACTGCTAACGATATAAATATAAACTAAGTCTTTCCCTAATAGCTCTAGCCTTTGGGACAAGTGTTTAACCAATGAACTCTAATAGTGCGATTACAAGTGTGGCTCGAAGAAAAGTTTCACTATCTTGTTAAACTTGATTCCTCCATCTAATTGTAAAGGCATTCCATCTAGATATAATTCTGATCTAAGTTTCAGTTTGCTTGTTAGAAATTTATGCATCAGTGTAGTTCTAGATTCCATTATAGGTTAGAGTTTGTCATTCCAATCATGACTGTTAACTAGTAACATACTTGCAAGCTGAAATGTTCAATATGGTTACCGAACAAAGTTCTTATAACCTCATTGAAATATATACTAATTGTATATTTTTTTTCCTCTATAGAAGGAAGAGACGGTCAGACCCTTTGAGACTAAGACTGATACAAGTGTTGCATTGGAGACTGCTTTACCAGAACCTATGGTAGCAAAAGAAGTGGTCGAGTTGAGGACAGTCGACAAAATAGTAATACAGGAGACAGAAGTACCTACTAAGGTATATGATCTGGAAATGTCCGAAACAGAAAAGAAAGAAACAGAAGAACGCCCTACTAAGATTATTCCTGAAACAAATACAGAAGAACCACACAAATCTGAAGAACACCATATCGAGGCATCTAAACCCGAGAAGAAGGAAGCTGAGCCGCATGAACCAGAACGGCTTGAAATGAAGGAAGCTGATCCGCATGAAGCAGAACAGCCTGTTGATAAATCTAAAGCTGAAGTGAAGGAAGAAAATCCATATGAAACCGAAGTGCAATCTAATGAGACATCTATACTTGAACAGAAGGAAGTAGAACCACATGAAATGGAGGCAGAAGATAAAGAGGAAGAACAACTTGATGAAGTATCTAGAATCGGCACCAAAGAAACAACACCACATGAAACAGAAGAACAATCCACTGAGGTATCTAAAGCTGGAAAGGATGAAGCTGAATCACATAACACAAAAGAACCTACTGAGGTATCTAAATCAGAAACTGAGGCAGAAACGCATGCAAAGGAAGAACAACCTAAGAAAGTATCTAAAGTTGACATGACGGAAGCAATACCACATGAAACAGAAGAACATTCCACTGAGGTATCTAGTGCTGGTATGAGCAAAGCTGAACCACCAAACACAGGAGAACAACCTACTGAGATATCTAAACCAGAAACTGAGGCAGAACCACATGACAAGGAAGAACTGCCTGATGAAGTATCTAAAGTTGACATGAAGGAAGCAATACTTCATGAAATAGAAGAACGATCCATTGGGGTATCTACTGCTGAAATGAGCAAAGCTGAACCACGTAACACGGAAGAACAACCTACTGAGGTATCTAAACAAGAAACTGAAGCGGAACCAGATAAAAAGGAAGAACAGCCTAATGAAGTATTTAAAGTTGACATGCAGGAAGCAATACCACATGAAATAGAAGAACAATCCATGGAGGCATCTAGTGCTGGAGTGAGCGGAACTGAACCACATAACACAGAAGAACAACATACTGTGGTATCTAAACCAGAAACTAAGGAAGCAGAACCACATGAAACCGAAGAAGAAAATATAGAGGTTGCTAATGCAGAAACAAAATCAGCAGAACTAAGTACAACTGAAGAACCCACTGATATAGAAAAAGAACCTACTGAGGGATCTAAAGCTGAAATGAAACAAGGAGATTCACAAACAACAGAAGAACGACCTACTGAAGAATACGAAGCGGAAAGAAAGGAAGCAGAACCTTGCGAAATTGAAGAACCTTCAATTGAGCTATCTAAACCTGAAATGAACGCAGCAGAGCAACTTGAAATAGAGAACCAATCTACTACACCTGAGACTACTGAAGCTACTATAAGTGTTACGCCAATTGAGACCTCTGTTCCTTCTGCATCAACAAATTGTGATTCATATACATCCAATGTGGAACCATTGGACTTCGAAACAAAACCTGAGATGATGGAACCCATTTCCACACAAGGAGACAAAACTGTCCAGGACAAAATAGGTGTGTGATTCCGTTCTCTCTCATTTTTGCAAAGTATTTGCAAACTCTATTGGGCAGATCGGATGGAATTATTATTTCTTAGCTTTGAGTGCATGGTTGTGCAATGTGTGATGTGTCTAGCCTCTGCATTTAATTATCTGCATTTGTTGTCACCCTTGTGTCTTTCATGATTTGCATTTTGATTTCACTGTAAAGTAGCATAGGCAAGGCAACGAAATTTGGCTTTTTGCATTTGTAAACTTACATTCCTATTCTCACATATTGTTTCGCTAGAAGGTCCAAATATAAGCTTTGAACTTTTTTTCTTCTATATGTTTTTGTTTGAGGAGAATCTAGCTGGTGCACAACTCTAAAGAATCCAATTGAACTGGTCCACGGGTGTTAGTGAACGAGTGCCTTATCCACCGTCATGATTTGTTTGATCTACTCTAAACCATCCAAAGGCTTAGATTTAGGGCTGAGTAAATTATGGGTCAAATTAAATTAATCGATCTTGGTTAATTTGAAAATTCATTTTTTTTCAATATCTATTAGTTTGACTCTGAGTTTAGAGTTTAAAATATTGATTTACTCGGTTAAATCAAACTACTATCTTAAATTTAATTTTTTAAAAAAATTATCTATTAATTCGATTTCAGATTTAAAATATTGATTTAACCAATCAGATGACTTCAAACCGTGACTATCTCTCACCTCAGTGATTGATGGATTTGGTTGTTCATCGTTGAGAGATTAATGAAAAATACCATTCGATTAATAATAACTAAATTGATTATTTCGATTTTTAACCGAATTAATTAATTATTTATCGATTCAATTTATTTAATTTTTATAAAAAAGTTTCATGGGTTCACAGTTAGTTCAAACATTTATTCTGTTCGATTATTAATCAATTATTCACTCCTACTTGGATTAAACATAGCCAAGTTTCATATAAATTTGCACTCCTACTTAGATTAAACATAGCCAAGTTTCATGGAAATTTGTTGGATCCGATAATTGACCGGTAGAATTAAACTATTAATCTCGTCGTTAAAACGATGGAAGACTTGATCAATCTTCCTTGTCTAAATATAGCTAATAACACCATGACTAGATCTACATACTCTCCTAGTTTTACTCTTTAACGCCCCTGTTTTGTTCTCTCTTCCTTTCTTTCTTTTTCGTTTTTTTTGTCTGAATTATTATTATTATTATTATTTTGCGGTCTGAATTGTTAGTTCTTGTCCTCTTTCTCTTCTCATCACCTTTCCCCTGTGTAACAAAAAAAATAAATAAAAAATAAAAAATAAAAAACATTGGTACCTTCTCTCCGATGGCGAGCAACCAACCTCATCTTCCTAAAAAATCCAGCAGCTTCGTCTCCGTCCGCGGCGAGAAGCATCGAGAGATCGACCGCAACCTCTCCTTGGGCGCCATCAAGCTGCAAGAATGCGACGAGAAGAAGGAGAGAAGCAGAGACGACATAATTCAAGAGGGAGAGGAAGAAGACAACCAAGCAGAGGAAGCCAATGCCGAGGAACCCGATGCCAGCCCCACCACCATCTCCGCCGACGTCGATAACTTCATCGCTCTCCTTCCCTCCGTAGAAGACGGCGTCGAGCCTCCAAGCATCCCTGAATCCTCCGTCGAGAGGTTCGTGCAGCTGGTGGAGAAGGAGATTGCGAGGTGTGAGGCTGGCGAGGCGAAGCTGGAGGAGGAAGGGACGTCGGCTCTTTTTGATGTGGTGGAGAGGATGTTTAAGCTGACGACGGCGGTGGCGAGGTTCTCGTCGGATCCAGGGTACCAGCAGGCCATGAACCGCGCCGGCGGCGTGCTCCACCAGGCGATGTGCTTCCTCGAAGGAGAGCTCTACGCCCTGCTCCATGATCCATGCGCCAATAAGGTAGATTCTGATACCGGGGAGTTGCCTCCTCCGTATCCGGCGGAGAAGGTGGCGAAGCTGCAGGCGGTGGCGAGCATCATGATCGGGGTGGGGTACTTGATGGAGTGCTGCCAGGTGTTCGCGGTGGCGCGGCGGAACGCCTTCGAGGCGGCGCTGGGCTTCGAGAAGGTGAGCATCGAGGACGTGACGAAGATGGCGTGGGAGGTGCTCGAGGGCGAGGCGGCGTCGTGGACCAAGGCCTTCAAGCACGCCACCACGGTCACGTTCCCAGCCGAGCACGCCATCTGCGAGGCCGTCTTTGCCGGTCACCACCACGTCTCCGACCGCCTGTTCCGTGCCTTCATGCGCAGCGCCATCCTCCAGCTGCTTAGCTTCGCGGAGGCCGTCTCCATGACCAAACGCTCCGCCGAAAAGCTCTTCAAGGTGCTCGACATCTACGAAGCGCTGCGCGACGCATCGCCGGGCATCGATGCTCTGCTCCCCGATCCACCGGAAGCGGACCAAGGCGAGGATTCCAATTCCTGCTCCGAGTTCATCTCCAACACCAAGGCGGAGATCGCCGTGGCGAAATGCCGGTTGGGGGAGGCAGCCGTGGCCATGTTCTGCGATCTGGAGAACAGCATCAAGTCGGATAACGGCAAGACGCCGCTGCCGGGCGGCGCCGTGCACCCACTCACCCGCCACGTGATGGACTACCTCAAGAACGCCGACGGGTACCGTGGCACGCTGGAGCAAATATTTATAGAGCACAAGCACTCCGACGACGACGATGACGAAGAGGGCGGTGGCGGCGACGCCGAGAACCACAACCCATTCGCGGCGCAGCTGGCTGAGACCATGAACCTGCTTGACTCAAACCTGGAGGCCAAGTCGCGGCTCTACAAAGACCCGGCGCTCTGCAGCATCTTCTTGATGAACAACGGGCGGTACGTGGCGAAGAAAGTGAAAGAGTCGCCGGAGATCCACCAGCTGTTAGGGGAGCCGTGGTACCGGCGGCGATCGACGGACCTGCGGCAGTACCACAAGAACTACCAGCGGGAGACGTGGTCGCGGGTGCTGGCGTGCCTGCGGGATGAGGGGCTGACGACGCACGGCAAGAGCGGGGTGGCGAAGCCGGCACTGAAGGAGCGGTTCAAGAGCTTCAACGCCATGATCGACGAGATCCACAAGACGCAGAGTACGTGGGTGGTGAACGACAGTCAACTGCAGTCGGAGCTCCGGGTCTCGCTGTCGGCGGTGGTGGTGCCAGCCTACCGCTCCTTCCTCGGCCGCTTCGCGCAGCACTTCTACCCAGGAAGGCAAACGGAGAAGTACGTCAAGTTCGCGCCGGAAGACATCGAGAACATGATCGACGAGCTTTTCGAAGGCAATACCTCGACTGCAGCTGCGGCCAGCAAGCGGTGGCTGTGAGAGAGATCGCCGGCGCCGGATCCGGACTGGAGACAAGAAGAGATGTAGATTTATATTGGCAATTCATCGAGTAATCTCTATGGTAATATTAATTTTGTTATCGGATTTATTAATAAAATATTGCATGACTTTTGTACAGATTGTATCATAATTTATAAGAAAGTTATAATGATTCAATGGATCATCCAATTTAATAATTATTCAGCTCACCGACCCTCAGCAGAACACCTTGCCGGCGGTCGCGGCGGTGGGCGACCGAACGAGTCGAAGGCATCCCTTTCGCAATAGTATTTCTCTGGAAAGGATGAAACAAGTTGGGAGAAGAACAACCATTAACAAAATTCTCAATCAATTAAATGAATCCAACAGAAAGCACAGCATCTTTGAATGAATCTCATAAGAATAGACACAGCTTACTAATCCATCACGGATTACGTAGCAAATTCGAAAGTAGTCAAGCCTACAACAGAGATTTGCATATATTAACCGAAACAAGATCGGTCAGAATATATAGTTTGTAAAAAGATCTTGGTACAAACATAGCCGATCAGGACCGGCAAAAAAGTAAGCCAAGGCCTAAAATGCAATGTGTAGCTGCTTGGGTAACTAGTCTGCCCTGGATTGACCAGCGCGAGAGGAAAGAATGATACCGACAATGAGGCCGTAGAGTGCCAGTGCTTCGGCGAAAATAAGAATAAGAATCATGCCGACGAACAACTTTGGCTGCTGTGCATTGGCCCTGAAATTGACACAGAGAGTTACGATAAAACTGTTATTGCTGCAAATTACAGAATGAAATATCAACTTCATGTGCTACAAGGCGGTAAGGTTACTAGTTTCTTTGCGACAGTACGAAAATGTTAGCATGCATGTTTGATAAGTGGTGACGAAAACTAAGATTCTTTAAGCTCAGAATGTTGGGAAAAATCTTGTCAACATCCTCCAAAGTTCAGAAAACTATGGAACAAGTTTCCAAGACATGCCTCCAGTTTGGATCTCACTGCCCTTTAACATAGTTTTCATTTTCTGACGGATCGGCCATTTCTGGGCTTCGACTATTGTCCAAAACTATTTCCTAAGTTTTGCAATGGCTGATAAATTCATTTCTCATCTTTATGAGATATTTATATAGCCAAAGCATATTCATATGGAATAACATATGTCAACTCCAATTAGATGGGAAAACACAAGTTTTGCCAAAGAAAAATTTATTTAAACATATATTCAATGTGTCATTTCTACAGTATCCCGACAACTAGTTAAGAATCTAGTGATGTTTAAAATTATTATGATCTATACCCCTCATTTCATAGAAATGCTCATACCTTGATGCATTGTGGGCTTTTTCTCAACAAAGTTGAATTTAACACAAGAAATTATATTTCACAATTTTGTAGCATTAGTTAAAAGTTATTCAACTAATTGATCAGCAACCAACTATCTCGACATTTTTTTTTCTGGAATTAGGATAAATTTTCATTACCATAACACATTAATATTCACTAAATATAATTAGAAGATAATTACAAGTACTATGTTACGGATTACTCCATTGAATTATAAAATTATATGCTACATACTATGCTACACATTTTCTTCTCAATAAGTTTATTGTTGTGGAAGCACAGCACTTTAAGTTCGTTCCTCCACAACTTGGTGCTACATGAATCTTATCAGAGCTAAAGTATGATGGTTCAATTATTCAATCTCAATACTAGTTAGCCCATCCAATATATCGCATTGTCCTTCATCACCTCCACACCCATTAATTGCTCCATCAAGCTAATGTCTACTAGTTGTGCTCTATCTCCTAGATGTTCGCCCTACCTCACACTTTTCCTTTTCACACCGCCTCCTCCATCTTCCAACCTTTTTGATCAATCCCCTTTCATAGTCGATAGATCTTTCTCCCATTGCACCAGTCCATGATCAGAGAAGGAAAAAATTTCACCTCTGAACTACCAACATGAATCCCTCATGTCAATCTCTGTTTCACTGCTCTTCACTGCAACACCCATTGCACCCTTCTTCAAGTTCAGTCCTCCACAACTCGGTGCTGCTGTCATTATGTATTACTAAAAATAGCACCAAGATATGATTAGGTTCGCTTGAAAATAAAGTCACAAGGACCTATAGGAAAGAGAGTCCCAAAGTACTCAAACCCAAAAGAAAAAAGGAATTTTAGTCAACAGCAGAGAAACGCTGATCTTAACCCCCATTAATGATGTTATTCAAAAGGAAACAAAATA
The DNA here is from genome assembly GCA_037974795.1 of Kaempferia galanga. Taxonomy (NCBI): domain Eukaryota; kingdom Viridiplantae; phylum Streptophyta; class Magnoliopsida; order Zingiberales; family Zingiberaceae; genus Kaempferia; species Kaempferia galanga. The sequence continues at coordinate 3,737,087 of JBBPFP010000019.1, forward strand.
AATTTGAGAGGAAGATCAGTTGCTACGATAAGATGTAAGAAATATGTGTAGAAAAGGATGAACCAAATAATGGAGAGGGAAATGAAGAAACAAAAACAATGTGCAATTCCCTGATCACATTGCAATCAGGAGAAAGTTACTGCATCTTAAGCTAAACCTATACAAACATCTATATACTCACCATTAGACATAAATGACCAAATGAACTGGTATATCATGAGAACAAACTTAGAACCACCAAGAAAGTCCAAAGTATTTAATCTTTCCATGTGCCATGTTCCAACTTCACGTGGTGACTTATAGAAGATCTAATTGAGCAGAAAAGCTAAATGCACCATTAAAGATGCAGCAATTAATAATCAAGATTCCAGATGTGTTAGATATTAAATTGATAAAGCTAGAATGTCAAATAATAGAAGCGATAAGATAAAGCCTAAAC
>JBBPFP010000019.1:3785386-3800769 GCA_037974795.1 Kaempferia galanga
GCCGCCGAGAGGCGAGGCTCCACGACGGCGAGGGACACGTGGCCATCGCCGGAACATTCATTGGGAAGCAAACAGAGGCGAAAGCCATGAGATATCGCTGAACGCTTCTGGGAAGACAACAAATATATAACACAAGAGAGTATTCTGGTCCACTGTTATTAATTACTGTCGGATTGTGATCGTGATTAGTGTCAATTGATTAAAATTCTTTTTTGAATTTATTTTTCCATGTAGATTGTAGTTTACTTAGGGATAGGCGGCCGGAGGCCCCTTCCCTCGGCTTGGTAGCCCGACAACCTATCCACCATCGATGACCTCAAGCCGTCTATCCCGACCTAAACTAAAACTTAAATAAGAAAGTAAATCTAAAGAGGAATCACAATCAATAGTAAAAGAGTTATGACCGTCATCAAACCACAATTATATATGGATCATCTTCTAATACATAACAAAATGGACAAGAATCTGGTCAGACAAATAATAAAAAAGAAAAAGAAAAATATAATAAATTAAAAATTCATTTTGATTCTTTTATATATCACATTTCAATTTTTTTTCTCTAAAATTACTCTTGATAGTTTATAAAATTATATTTGTACAGAAGAAAGTAATATATACAGTTCTCTTGTGGTTGGTACCTTATAAATTAATTTCTCGCGGATTAATTTTTGAGAGAATTTATGCAAAAGAATTAGATTTCTTTGTAGCATATTTTAATTGAAAATGACGAAAACCTTTATTTAATACGAACATGAGGTTTTAATTATTTAAATTAATTCAGCACCTACATTTTTTAAATATTTAAATCACACATTATTTTCCCCAAATACTATTTCCCTCTTTTTGACCGGCATCTACTTGAACAAGCGGCTGCGAAATAAAATCCGTAGGATGGACAACCTCCGTGCCTTATAGGGTATATTTTATTTTAATAGATTTATAATTAAGATCGGTAAATAATTAGATAGTAATAGAGAGATAAATCACATCCCTATGTATGAATAATTAGATAAATTGATGTTCCCTCGGGGGGCGGTGCGATGGTTAAGACATGGAAGGTTGCCACATAAGGTCAAGAGGTCGAATCTCGGTGCGCCCGAGCATGCCTCCCCCATGCCTTAATCATTTGCACTAATGGCTAGTAGCCACCCATGATTTACCTCCTCCGTGTTGGCCCAGGGACGGGTTGGCGGAGGCGTTGGGAGCAAGTGAATCGCCTTTTGCCACATATAATAAGTAAATGACGAAATGGATAAATAATCCATCCTTTCTCATGAAATAAACAGTGGAAAAAATTTCATACAAAAAACATTCCTCAATTTTTTGAATCTGTCCTCCCAAGTAAATAGAGCATTAAGCAAAGGCACATGATGTTGTCGGTCACACACGAGTTGTACGCGACACCTCAATTGCATGTTATAGCGACGAGAGCAGTGCACATTTTATACTCATAAGTGTTTTTGTCTTTAGTAAAGTTATAGATTGTTAATGCTAATAAAAATACAGCAAATGAATTTGTGTATGGTACCACAAAGAATGTTTTAACAGGAAAATAATCAACTTTCTTTAATAATGTGAAATATTCTCATTGGTCATATAAATGCAATTCAATAATATGTATACTGGAAATTAGATAGTGCTCTACATGTTGCTTATTGCTTTTATACCATTTACTAGTATAGGAACTAAGAAAATAGAACCTCATAGTGTTATATTATCATTGAGTATATTCACATGTGCAGACTTTCTATAAATGTTATTTGCCACATCCGCGATTCGAACCTTTGCCCATTGATGTAAGTCTATCACTTGAATACCCCACTCAGCTACTACACCCTAGGGAATGTTCAAAATTTTTTAATTATTTTAAATAAAGTTTAGAATTTTATTTATTAATTTAAATTAATATTGTATTAGTGGTTGATGTTTAGATCAGGTACTCGCTATTTGTAAGCAATGACAATCAAGATAAACCTAGACTAATGAATAAGATGAATGATCTAGCGTACATCTAATTTAATACATGCTTGAAGAATTACAAACATGAGAATAAAAGAGATTATGAGAAAAAATTTTGATATTTTGATATTGTTGTGTTGAGTATGTATTCTTGCAATGTGATATTTGATTAAGAAGTGGTAGGTTATAATATGCAACCATTTTGTTATTTAAAGGCATAATATCATTTGCTTGTTATATTTTTATAATTTGTTCCTTTAAATTTAGTTCAAGTGACTTTATAATTCTTATCGACTTGTATTCGGAAATAAAGAAGCAAGATAAAAATAAAGTATAAGATTGATTAAGCAAGTAAAAGTATGTTGAGTTTGGGCACAACACAGTGGAAAAATGGTGATGTTCTAGCCAAAGTCCAACATAGAATAATATTTGAACCTTCACTAGAACAAATAGATTTCCTAAATATAAGTCATTCTAGAGCTTGAGATCATAGTTAATAAAATATAAGTTTAAAAAAAATTAAAAAATCATAGTATGTTAATGGCAATAGACAATGCAACTAGTGGAATACATGAATGCCGAAACTTTACAAACATGGGTTATTGGGGGTTAGTGCCATACTGCCTGCCATATGGTTGTTTGTATCAATAATGATATTAGAAAACCAAAAACTTAGGTATCAACTATATAAATACAATTGGCGAGATTGAAATTAATAAAAAAAAATTAAAATATAATAGGAGAAAATAAGTTGATGATTTGTTTATATAAACAAAAGACTATATTAAATCAAATATTGTAATAGACTACATAATTGAATAATAATTATACTATTTTGAGCATTATTCAAGTAGAACTTAATTGATGTAACTATTATTTATATAAATAATAATTAAATATTGATTGTTAAAAATTATATAATTGATGATATTAATAGTTGTGTATTATTCAAGTAATATTAATTTTCCTATTATTATTTATAATTATTCAAATACTACTGGTAATAATAAGATTTAGAACATTAATCAAATATTAATTATACAAATATTGGAAATTATTATTATCATTATTATTAAATGTTTATTACCTATTACAGATCATCAAATTTAGAATCATTCAGTAGTAATAATGGTAACTATATTTAATAAATATTAATTAATAACTAATAGGGTATTGTTCCATTAAACCTTACCTTATATTTATTTAATAATTATACTTCCCACTAAATTTTATCTTATTATTTATTAACAACTATACTCACCATTAATCCTTGCCTTATTATTTATTAACAATTGTACTTATTATTTTATAGTCTTAAAGTCTAATACAGTTATGTTTCAAAATAAACCAATAAAACAATCTTTTTTTACGTCAATTAGAAAACCCAATTTCTTTTATCCATTAGCCTCAAGAAGGTAAAACTTGCATATCTACTCATCATCGCCCCTCTTCTTGAAGGGGATCTCTTCTGCTCAGACACGAATGAGTGTCATCAAGGACACCAACAACTTCTTCAAACATAGTTTGGAGTTTCCACAAGCCATCATAATAGAGCATGAAGCGATCATGTCATTGTAAGGTTCTTCTTTTTATCTTTAATTTCTTCACCTCAATCGTTATCAACTAGAATCATTAAGTCAGAACAAGATCTTCAGGAGAAATCGATCAACATTGAATAAAGTCAATTGATTTCTTCCTCCATTTAATCAATTACTAAAAAGAATCAGAGTGCTTTTGTTATTTAATTTCTAATATGATTCAAGTACATGGCTAAGATTTGGCTAACATTTGATTGGCAACTGCCAATACTAATTCCTCGTCCAATTTGTATCAACTATCAAGATCAAACAGAGCCAACCATAGTTAATGCAACCTCAACGAACACAAAGGTGTGAAATAATTCTACTCACCTCTACAATCTTACTAACCACACCCACATTTATGCTGTCTACTTAGAGGAAAGGTGATAGGAGAGAAATGGACGAAGGGAGGAAAGAAGATGAGAGAGGATCAGAGGAGTGATAAAAGGTTATCTACTTAGATGGGAAGGAGAGGAAGAAGAAATGAAAATATTCATCTCGACCCTTCAACACTCCACTCTATTTGAGAAGGTGATGACTATGGTCGTCTGATGGTAGTCTAACCATAATTCAATAATGGTTGGTAAGTTCAACAATCATATTCAACAACCATCAAGGTCACCATGGTTTGACAAAGATTTGTGGTGGTCTTGTGGTCAAGTTCATCGATAGTTTGATAGTTAAATCTGGTGGTCAGCAATGCTCCATTGATAATTAACGATAAGAACAATGATTCAACAAAGGCAAGTCATGGCCAACGTCAACAACCGACAATGATTCAATAACATTGGGTGATCAGTCAGTCGCAGTTTAACATCCAATGGTGATGAACACTGGGTAACAAAGAAAGGATATATTAGCAGTCCACTATATTCTTCCTATACTTCCAATCTGGTGGCAAGATTTAGGCTGATAAGTTTGGATGAAAAGGGTCAAGGGATTCTTCATTAGTTCTCTTCTCTTAATAGTTTCATCCAAATAGACAATTGATCTGAACCTCATCCTGTTTTCCTCTACCTTCTATTGTTTAAGTAGGCAGTGCCTTATAACCTAGTTCAACATCATAAGTAAATCACTAGAGTTAAAAGTGAAGATTGCAACTGTAGGACCAAGAGAAGTATGAATCATGTGAACTATGAAGGGATAGGAGCAATCACCAGTCAGGTTTGCATGTTCGTATTTTCCAGGGAGAATAAAACATAAACCTTAATTAGATTTCTACTTGTAGTCATATTTTTTACAATTTTAATTCTCTATATTTCTAAGTCAAACATAGGTTTAATCAAGTCAAATCTAATTGGATCAAGCAATATAAGTTATGGTTAGATTATGTTTCTCTGTTTCTCAAAAAAAAAAAGCTAGTAATATAACTTTAAACTAATTATTAATTAAAATTCAAATAACTTTGGTTTTGTGTATTTATATTAAAACTTAAAACCTTACCAAAACAATTTGAATTCTTATTGGTGTTCATATGCAAGTATGTATCTCAAATAAGAGCATTAGTTCTTGCAGCATTGTGCAAAAATTAATCTCATCACTTCCTACGGCTCATATTAAATAATGCTTCTAGAATGTCGAGTATTATATTTAATTCCTCGCATGACCAAAACTAATTTGTTCTGTCAACTTGTTAACAATTGGGAATTGAGCTTGGACTGACATTGAAAGCTAGAATACATGTAGGTATAAAGTGGACATATGTTTTAATTTCTCCAAAATTATTGTCGACTGCTCTTTATTGTATTTAGTGGTAAAATTTATGCATCACTTCTTCCTCCCCTCTCTTTTTATTGTTTCATAGAGAATCCGAATTAAAGGAGATCAGGAAAAGAATCATTTTTTTTATCAAAGTTGTTGATTGGTGCTTCTCTTCCCTTCCCTCCCCTCTAATCCTCATGCCGCCGAATAAATTTGGAAGATAAGACATGGGAAGTGAATCTTTCTATCTCACCAAGTTGATTCGAATGGTACTGAATAAAATTAGGATTACCTCAATCAGTCCATCAAAACAACTAACGCAGTGACACTTACTCATGCATGTATAAAATATTTATTTTACTAAAAATTATTAGCATGTATAAAATAAGATATATTTATCAACACATTCAAATAAAATAGAATGTCAAATATACAATATAAAACACATAAATAACTAATAAAAACCCTAGAATAGTTGACATATATGATGCATATTATTAATATGTTATCTATCACTTGAAAGCAAATATTTAAATTAACATTTACAAGTCACATATTACCAAATAGAGTAGCTTAAGGTTTTAAGCCAATTTAACCAAATCAAAAAAACAAAAGATACATTTTTTTATTTTTGGCTATATTTATTGGCTATATATGCCATATGTGGTCATTATGTGGTACACTTCTAAATCCACCAAGAAGCCACATTTTAAATCCATGTCCAATATAAAGTATCTTGTATCTCCTTAGGTGACAAAGAAACACAATGAGTTGGTTCTATGTCCAAAAGCCAACAAAGACTATTATCCATGCAACATGTATGACAAAAATGTTAGTAAAAGACCAAACACCAGAATTATCATATATATATATATATTAAAAGCGCTCTAGGCCCCTTTAGTACTCGAGCTGACATGAGTCTAACTAGGAATAAGAAAAGCATGTGTGCAAAAAAGGCATGCCCAATATAGAATCGTTATCTCTCTAGATGAGTTGTTTGACATGTTACATGCATGATTTTGGTAGCTAATTTAATCTAGGTTATTCCTCTTTGATCCTTGCAATCAAAAAAAGTAATAAATAAATAAATAAAGGATGAGATATGTCTAAACTTTTTTTTATGCAAATGATGATCGCATATTTGAATTTCTAGTATCCTATAGTCATGTGTAGTAAGATTGATTCTGAAACTTTTAAATGACATTATATGATGTTAATGTACAGTATAATATTATAATCTCTAATTATGTAATTCAAGTTTTTAGTTTATATGACTTCAAGTAGTACATTAATATGACAATATGATGTTGAACTTATTCTAGGTTAGTTTAGTAACTAATGGAGAATTTCAACTTTTAAGTGTTACATCAAATTTACTCTATAGCTGTACTTAATTATTTTGCATATGTAAATCATATATGATATTTTGAAATTATGCATTTTTTTCTCTCTATTCCCTATGACTTCATAGCTCTTAGTTGTGCCTAGCATCTTCCAAAAACAATGGGCAATATTAGGTGGTGGAGAGTTTACCAAAAAACATGCTTCCATTAGAATCAAGAATCCTAAAAAACTCATGGCAAGTAGATGGTTGGCAGCACTCTAAGTTTGCTAGTATATATAATGACATTAGATTTGGTTTTAGTGCTGTAGGATGATTATATGAGAAGACAATAAGAGAATTGCTGATCCAGGAGAGAGAGAATGAATGAATGGCCTACAACTAAGGTTTCAGGATTCATATGTTTCTTGTGAGAGGAACCTAAGAAGTTGGAAAAGTTAGGAAAGTCGAAGGCAGTTGAAGTGGTTGGAAAATGAAAATTAGATAAAGAAAAAATGAAGTCGTGAGTGTGTGGTTATTCTACTGCTTCTACTGATTGATACTGAGCATTAAGTATTGGTGATAAAAAATGAGTTTTATGAGCTTGAGTGTGGCATGGATGATCCTAAAGAGAGAGAGCAAGCAAGAAAAAGAATGAATGAATGAGCTAATACTAAGTTTTCAGCATTCACATGTTTAATTCTAGGAAGAGCTTTATAACTTAAATCCAAGAGTATGAGAGCTTAAGAGGAATGTTAATTAGGGGAAGTGGACCAAGTAGAAGGTATATTTAGGTGGAAGTGGTTGGAAAATGAAAAATAAACAATAAATAGCAATCAACTTGTGACCCTACTGTTTCAATTGATCCATATTGGGCATTGAGTACTAGTTATATAAGATGAGCTTCGGTGGGTGAAACAAGATACTTTTGCACTTGCAGCCCAAATTGATCTGGACACTTGATCCGTTTAATCTGTAGCACATATATCGGGTAAGGTTGAGACTCCAAACCATGCAAAATTAGTTCCTTTGGTTTATTGAAATTTGCATTGGTAGACATGTAAGTACTATGAGTTAAGTTTTACTTATTTGGATATAATCTTAGGTTTTAATTTTTAAGGTTCAGTGCTTATGTGCTTATTCAAGATGCAGATCTAGGTTAACCGAAGTGCTTGAGCTATGCCCTATTTTTAGTTAACGCAATTAGGTTCTCCCTGAGAAATTTTTTATGACTAGTTATGTTCACTGCTATTTCTTTCTAAACATCAATATCACAATCATATCAAGTGTGTATTTGGTTCCGATGTTATCAATGCAGGGTCATGCTTCCATGTGGTTTAGATGATTTTTGTGTTTTTGCTTCACACAGCTTAAATAGATACAGGATCTAACTTTCCTTCCCTATTCCTTCCAAGTAGGTTAAGTACTGAGTCAGTTAATCTCTGATTGTCTTCGTTCATCTTTGTTGAAAAGAAAAATAGCCCTAAGAAGATATATCTCACTAGCAAATTAATTATCTTATATCTGAACACATAAGTACCTCAAAGAAAAAAAACATTTAATGTATTAGGCAATATCAAAAAAGAAGCTAGTCATACCTGCATGAAAGGTCGCCTAAGGAGCAGTTCAGCAAATATACAACCTGCAGCCCACACATCTACCCCTGATCCATATTGTTTGGCCCCGTACAACAGCTCAGGTGCTCTATACCAACGAGCAAAAACCTACAAAACAAAAGCAATAGTTAATAGTAAATTGATCTATCTTTCAGGAATCTAGACAGTGATAATTAGGTAGTATATACGATGAATTAGCATGGATCTCTGAAGTGAACAAGTGTCTACACCTACCTAACACATTTAGCTGGAACTAACCGAAATCTAATAATTTCTTTCTCACGTTGCAGCTCCTATAAATTAGGATGGATGTAACAATGTTGATATCCTTTAACTCATCCATTGCAAAAGGGCTAACACCATCTCAAAATGTTAATAGTGGGTTTAAGCGGTATATAAAATGGATTAGCATTGATGTTATAAAGTGAATAACTTTTTACACCTATGCGCAATACATTGCTGGAAGTAGCCCTTAATAATAATTTCTCTTTCTGGAAGTTGCAGCTCCTATAAATAATGATAAATGTCAATATTGATACCCTTAACAGTCATCTATACCAAAGGAGTAACATCATTTCAAAATGTTAATAGTTGGTTTTATTACTTTCAGTCATTACTATGCCTTTAAGCAGCCACCAGTCATGCAACCATGGTTTCATATTTCGTTCCATGCCACGGGAGAAACGTTTGATTCCGCCCTTTCTACATGTGAGAACCTTCAATACCCCATCTATGTGAGCAGAATAGCAGTGGGAGGTGATTCGCAAGCATCTTACTTCCTCACAAGAATCTTCCTCGAGGCATCATTGCTGCCGGGTCTTCTTCATGAGCGTCTTCTCTACTGTTGCTGCACTTCCTCAAGTCCTGGCTCTTTCATCTTCCTCATTGGTGCCACTGGCACCATGTCAGGACACCAGCACAGTACTTATATAATTTTGTTCAGATTGGGGATTGAAATCCTAGCTTAGAATGAAATTTCAAACCTTACATGCAAACAATAAGAATATGATTAACAATTCAGCAACTTCATATCTTACTCAAGCATTGCATAAGTCGAAGCTTAAAATCTCAGCTTTGGAACCAGTTTTAGTCCCTAATCAGTACAGTTCAATTTTGGTGCTAATCTATGCATGCAGCACATGATTTAGGTCAACACAGGTCAGTCAGTTATGCCATGAGCTGTAGTGGTTAAGGAAAAAAGAAGAGTATTATCATGGAAAGAAAAGGATGAAGGAGAAAAGGAGATAAGTCTACAGCCCTCAATTAACTTTCTTGTTGCATGATCCAACCTTTGCACACAGTAGAAGGATCAGTATTAACTCTCATGTGATTACAACCAGCATAGAAACTAGCATAATCAATAGAACATGACCTGCCCAGGACAACTTCTCTCACACCTCTAAAACCTGAACATCAGGACATGGATGATCAACAATACCTTTATCTTGTTGCTCTACCCCAACCCCTTGACCTGAAACCAATGATCCACCATCTGAAACAATTAAACCACTACCAATATGTCCAAAATCTTCAGTTTCCTTTGCCGCTTCATGATCCAACTACCTCACATTAGAAAGGATCACTATCATTTCTCATGAGACTTTAACAAGAACAATGATGTTTCATTTATGCCACTGAATCAGAACATAATTTCAAGCCATGGTGCAAGTATGGAACTCTGTTACAGGAGAAACGTGAAATGAGTCAAGGCCTAGGCTTAGACATAAAGTAGTTGACAAGAGGCGGTGTAAGCATATGAGCAACACAATCACAATTTGGTGGTTTTAGGAAAGTAAAAAAAAATGATCCTGCATACTATGGAGCAACATGCATTCTGCTCGCTTAGGCGGTGACATAGGAGGTGCATGTTGTGGGCACCCCACTACAAATGTTACAGCCAATTTTATCATAATATGTGAGAGGGGAGTGTTGATAATTTGAACATTTAAGGCCCATTAGATCTTCTGAGACAGGCATTATTGCCTTATAGAAACTTCAAACTCATTTTTCCCATTTTCATTAACCCAAGTTCCATTTGTTTATGGGCTATTTACAATTAAATTTAAATACAGTAGCCTTGGCATGTTCCAATAGAGGTGATATTTTGCTACACATGGTAATCAAACTTGGTAGCACATGTACAAGGTGGGATTCCATGGTTCCTACTCGAAAGCAGAAATAAAGACAAACAAACAGAATAATATGTATATATTAATGTGAAAATAATACCAAATTCTTTCATCATATCAGCATTTTAAGTTCGATACTGATCACAAGCCATTGTACAAATAAGTAATGTGACCTGATCTGACACAAGCAACTGCATATAAACTATAAATGTCTGTAAGTACCCTCTCTGAAGAGGAGGAAATCCATACTAAATATATTATAAACCTGGTGAGTGAGCCTGCGGTCTGGACTTCCAAAAGTGCGTGCTAGACCAAAGTCTGCAAGTTTAAGCTGTCCATCAGAAGCAATAAGTAGGTTGTTGGGTTTCATATCCCTGATGCATCAGAATTGTTGGATTAGATTTTTATACATGAAAATGGAAGGCATCAAGAAGGCAAAATACCTGTGCACAACCCATTTTCTATGGCAGCAGGCAAGTCCTTTTAGTATCATCTGAAGATATGATTTTATGTCAGCTGGAGACAGGACAATGTTTCTATCACGAATAACAGCTTCCAAGTCACTCTCCATGAACTCAAATACAAGGTGCAAGTTACCCTTGTGAGGGAAAGCATCAATTAACTCAATGATATTAGGATCTTTAATCTCTTTAAGCAATTTAATCTCCCTAAGTGCAGTGAAGTTTACACCTTCCTTGTAGTTTCCTAGTCGAATCTTCTTAATTGCAACTGTTTGACCAGTCTGTAAAAATCAATGTGTTAGTTCACTACATTCTCACTGATACTTTTTCACATAGAACAGACTCATATAAAATGGTACACTCCAACAAAGCTAAAACTATAGTTCTGAATGTAAAACCCTTTGTTTTTGAATATTCATGTATGTATATCAATAAACATCCTCTAGTCTCCAACTGAATTTTGTGTTATAAAACAATGATTTTTTTTTTTTGGTACATGTAGTTCCTTAACAATACATAGGAGCAACATTGATCATCAAAACAAGAACTTCAAAGAAATATGTGTTTACCATCATACAATAATTGGCAAACAAAAAGGAACTGAAACTGATCTGTTTTGAATCCACATCTATAGTCTTGATAACAGTAATTTTATATAGCTTATGAATAAGAAGTTTATCCTAAAAATACATGAGAGCTGTTCACAAAAGAAAGACAAAAAGCTCTAGATGATAAATGATTTTCTCTTGCCTCAAACACTCTATGATGCCTCATCTCATCTTAGTGGATGCACAGGCACATGAGGTGTGATGACAACAATGATTTACTGTATTCAGTTGAAAACTTTAGGATGAGAAATCAGGACATTTCAATCAATGAAGCAAGCATAAGATAATAAAGTTTGTGGAAACAAGTTGCAGATAGCAAGAAAGAGATGGAGAGGAAGAGAAAGTGGTGAATTCAAGTCCATAGTACAAAAATTCACCCATCCAATGGAAAGTGGTGAATTTCCAATTTGCTTAGCTTCCAGACATCTCTTTAGGCCCATTTACATAACCGATAATCTACCTATTTAATTTAACTTTACTTGTGAAAGAATGTCTGCACCCTTCTTTAAATTTTAGATTACTGTTTTTTGCAACCCTCTAGCAAGGCTGCTTCAAGTTATGATATCATGTTTCCTCCAAAAAGTAAGAAAACTCTTAACTCTACGGATTGTGGTATGTGTTCATAAAGAGAAGGAGGCATACCCCTACACTAAAAATGTGCATACAGTAAGAAGAGATCTATGATAGCAAAAAATACAAATAGCTACCTTTAAAAAGTCTCTGCTTTAAGCACCCAAATTAAACCTTTCGTTTGAAAAATGACTTTTCACGGCCCTATTTCACCGTCTCTCTAATCCTCACTTCAAGAGATTGAAAAGTTTTGAAATACACATCTAGAGGCCAAAAAAATACTAAGTCATTATGCATTGAAATTCATTTAAAAACACATGTTTGATGTTTAGGTAATATAATTATGGAGATTTGCAATCTCTTATTTAAGTGTTTAGACTCATCTAAGAAATTTTCAGTAACACATCAGGAAAAATCATTTTGGGTGGACAAAGAAAAGCAAATGGACCTAATGAAGTTCTGTCACCCTGAACTGGACAGAATTTGGAGACTCAAGGTCTTGCAAACCTAGAAAAGATCCATTCAAGGTGCTATTTGAGAAATGAAAATTTGTCTCACTTTCAAAAAGACATGCCTGCAGGTTCAGCTTTATGTACAAAAGACTTCTACTAAAAATAATAAGTTCATATCAATAACTTGGATTATTTAGTAAAGCATAGAGCCTAACATGGGTTGTAATCTCTTTTGTATAATAATAATAAACCTATATTTTACTATGTGTCGGAGTGAAGCCCTCCTCTCTCACTTCACCACCACCCACTCTCCCTCTCATGTGTCCTCTGTTGCTAGATCACTTTCATAAGCTGCAAGTTTGCCACACCCTTTTAACCATTCTCCAGTCCTGATTTATCTGGGAAAAAAGGTCCCTGTTAAACTAAAGAAGTTGTCATCAGAAAAGGGTAAAATTGTTGTTGATAATGAGTTAAGTGAGATCTTGGCATCTCGTGCAAGAAGACCATCCTGGACTGAATATAGCAATTGGAGGAGCCTCGCAATGGATGAAAAGGAGGAAACATGAGACTGGCAAAGAGAGAACTTAGAAACACAGTCAGAACTAGTTCAAGTGGGATCATGAGTTGCTTTTCCAGCAGGGCGAATGAGAAACACCAAACTAATCTTTTGTTCTTCTTCCTAGATTTCCTCATTGTTCCTAATGGGCAATCTATTCCTTACGAACATCAATTCTCTTTGTCACATTCTTGCCCATAATAGTATTCTCCACCGGGATCCTTAAGTCAGAAAGTACTATTAAAACCAATATCAAACTCAACGTTTGCTCTTCCAGCAGGGTGAACGAGAGACACCAATATAATCTTTGTTCTTCTTCGTAGCCTCTTTGTTCCTTATGGATATCAAAATCTCTTTGCTACATTGTTTACCCATAACAACATTCTCCACCAGGAACCTTAAATCAGAAAGTTTTACTAAAACCAATATCAAACTCAACATTTTTAATTATCTCCTTCAGGCACAAGCATTCAAAAACCTGGTTGGCTCTCATGGAAACAACAATCATATCACATCAAACATCTGGATAAGAAAGATGCAAGCTTATTCAGCATAGTGAAGATTCTTATTGTCTTTATAAGACTTCTCAATAGCTTTAAACCAAACATGAGCAGAATGTCTACTTCAAATATCAAACAGACATGCTTTTTTAATCAAGATGGTATTTTTTTCAATTAAATAATATTTGGTTCCCTGTGAGGTAAATGGGAAGAGTTCACTATATAGCATCAAAAGTGCCAACAACAGAAGTTCCATGTGGTTAAATTTTTGTCTGTTCATGATGATTCCCATACAGCCAATGACATCACAGATTTTAAATGCCTTGACCAGAGTGCTTCATATGTCCCATGCACCTTACTGCATCTACCTTATCTCAATATAAATCAATAGTTATGTGATATAATTGATGCGGTCCTATAGCCATAATTCATGTCCACCACTTGCCAGTGTGTACAATTTCATCATCTTTTCTCTTCTCCATTATCCATAAAGATGATTGTTAATCAAGAATAGTATAAGCAATCAGGCCACACTTTAGAATGCCTCTAGTTCACCCAAAGTTATTATCAATCTCTCAACTTCTAGTATTGTTTCTATGTTAAAATCCAAGACTGTGGTTGCTTGGTTTTGGAGCGCGACTACAAGTTGATTTATATTATTCATCTTTTAATTCTACAATCTGTCTGGATTGCTGATAGTTTTCATATTTCTCAATACCCTTCTATGTATACCTCTTCTACCAGACTATGCAGACTCTTCTTATAGGGATCTAAGAAGTCCTTAGTGACCTGGAAAAGCTTTATGTTACCCTAAAGAGGAAGGTGGATTGGATTTCCGGATTACCAAGTGCTAGAATCAAGATTTATACTCACAAAAACTCTATGGAACATACATTCCAAGAAGCACTACCTCTAGATATGATGGATTAACAGCATCTACCTAAAGGGTTGGTCTATTTAGGAATGGGAGCAAAAGAAAGGGGACTCCCCTCTACTCAAATGGATTGCAGAAATTAGAAACCATCTCATGGGTGCTTCTGGAAATGAAGCTGCCTCAATTCAATTACTGACCAATTGGAGGAAAGGAAACAGTTTTCATACAGCAAAAGTATATGAATTCCACATGCCAAAGAAAAGGAGAATTACATATATGACAAACATATGGAGCCCTTAGCTAGTCCTCAAACATGTGTTTATCTTATGACTCGGAGAAGAGGACTGATTGATTACATGGAACAGAATCCTATTTCTGCAGATGGACGGTCGGTGTGAATTGTGTGAGGACTTGGAACAAGAGAGCACCTCTTCTTTGAGTGTGAATTCAAAAGCAACATATGGAATCATTTAAAGGGCTGGATGGGGATAAAAACGCATATGACGACGTTGAAGAGTGCTCTCAAATGGATGAAAAAGGAAACCAACAGCACCTCATGGAAAAACCAAGCCAAAAAGGATAGCATTGGCTTGTGCACTTTATAAAATTTGGAACGAGCACAACAAAGCAATCTTTGAAGTCGTTCGTATATCAAAGAAAAGCATCATACACAAGATACAAACATAGGTTATAAAGTTTGTTTATATTATATTTTGAGTCCCAAAGAGTTTTTGAAAAGGGTTAGCTGCCTCACACTGAGTGGGTCTTTCCTTTTTGATAGTTTGATACATTACTGATAGAATCAGGAGATAGAAAAATGTAATTTGAACCTGAACTAGCCCAAGCATTGTACATGTAATTTTCTCGTGAAATTAAAGTTTACATTTGCTGATCTTCTACATACTTATAACATTTTCTTTACTATTACACCCCGTTTGGAAAGTTTTTAAGTAATGGAATTGAATTGAATTTCATTAGAAATTGAATTCCATCAGAAATTGAATTGAATTCCTTGATTTGGAATGAGTTAGTAAATAACAGAATTGAATTGAATTC
>JBBPFP010000019.1:3814947-3828680 GCA_037974795.1 Kaempferia galanga
TGTTTGATATCTTCAACTTTTTACTTTGAAAAAGGTAAACAGGTATTTTAAATGTAAATGAATACAAATAAGTACTCGTGTTGAATGAATAGTATTATGTTTATTTTAAAATTATTATAAAGAAAGATAATAAATTGACATAAAACTTGGCATATATGTCTCTCAACTCGCGGGCCAACCCAAGCCCGTTGTGATTGTTGGCCTAGGCGGGTTGGCTCGTGGCGGCTTGTGTAGATAACATTTTAACTCAATCCACTTAAATTGTTTGGTAAGGTGGGCCAACCCAACCTAAATTGACGGATCCATGGTAGGGATTATTTCAATCACGCATGACTTTCTTACTGGCAACACCCAAGTTTCTACACTTCGTCTGACCACATCTAAACAATTGATGAAACACGAATAATGAACTTTACCTAGAAGCAACCTGCCTTGTAGATAACTTTCTTCAAGGTAGCAACTCGTGCTTCATAGCAGTACCCCATCTAAAATATTGATATTTATTTTTTGTCCTAGCATTACAGCGATATACACATTTATACCAGGACTCACAAAGGACTTAAGCAACATAAATACTAATAAATGGACTCATTGAAAACACAAAAGACTCTTACAAACAGATAGGAAACTTAAAAGACTCATAAATATGCTATAATTTTTCAAGCATGGGAAATTAAAGCATATTGAAATTGTTGTCATTTAATGCTCACTTTTGATTTCACCCTTAGGAGTTGATGAACTTTATATAATTTCCAAAGTAGGTTTATCATCTTTCCGGACATGCTAAATTAGTAGTGAAGTTTTAGAATCTTTATTTCTGCGCTTATAGATTTTAGTGGAGTTTTGTCATTTATCTCCATCAACTCCGCTCAGATAAGAAAAACTCATTCCTGGAGAGTTAAAAGCGTGGGATCTTTTGTAAAGATTTCTATTCAGCTATTGGAAATTATCATCACTAAACCATGTTCATTTAGAAAGGGGTCGTGCCTTCCATTTGATAAGATACTTTTAATAACCACTTTCCTTTTCAGACAATCTCATGATCAATTACATCTAGGAGTGTCAAAAATGAACCTGACGACAACCCAACCCAAGTCAAACTAAAAAAAATTAGGTTCCGGTTGGGGATTTTCGGGTTTGGGTCTGGTTCAGGCCGGAGGGTTTCGGGTTGAAAATTTTTGGGTTGGGTTCGGGTTGACACGAACTTAGGGGTTAGTTAATTTTTTAGAGTTAAATCAAATTTTATTTCCAAAATTAAGATGTTTTATGCACATGAATATCAATGTTAGTATGATAGTGATGGAGTATTGAGATAAAAGTGAAGAATTATTGAGCAAACAACCAAAAAAAATGTTATTTTGAATCAAGTTATATGGGTTATCCGGGTTGGATTCGGGTTGGTTGGGTTCGGGTTAAGTTTGGGTCGGGTTTGGGTTGGGAGTTAAAATTTTTTTCCCAACTCGACCCGAATCTGACCCGACCCACTCAAATTGGCACCCCTATTTACATCTTCAATGTCATCATTCATTGTTTGAATTGATGACAAATGAACATTATGTGCATTACTTGCCATAATATTTTCATGTCCAGAATATTAAGTGAGATCCTCAATGTTGAAGACATTGCTAATACCCATATCTGCTGGTAGCTCAAGGACCTAAGCATTAGAGCTAAGTTTCTTTAAAACTTTATAGGTCCAACATTCCTTGAATGAAGTTTTTATAAACCCCTCTTGGATATCGTTCTAGCCTTATACGAACCATAATTATATTGCCTTCTTAGAATTCAGCAGACTTCCTTTTTCAAATCAACATGTGTTTTATATCTTTCATTACTTATATCATTTTTTCGCTTGGCATCATTATGTATATTTTTTATGTGTTTGCTAAAAGCATCAGCTTCAGCCCTTGATCTTGCTTCCCATGGTAAAGGAACCAAATCAATTGGCTTTCTAGGAAGCATACTTGTAACAATTTTCAATGGGCTGCGCCCAATAAATCTATTCACCGAACTATTATATGCAAACTCAGTTATAGGAATAATTTGATCTCATGTGGTAACATGATCTCCAACTAGGCAACGAAGTAACTTCTATTGACCACCTGTGTTTGACTATTTATTTATGAGTGAAAAGAAGAAGAAAATTGCAACCTTGTATTCATTAATTTCCATAAGGATCGCCAGAAATAGCTTGTGAACTTCACATCTCGGTAAGAAATAATTGTTAATGGTAATCCATGAAGGCGAACAACTTCCTTGAAGAGAAGTTTAGCAATGTGAACAACATTTGATGTTTTTGAACTTGGAATGAAGTGAGTCATTTTTGAAAACCGATCCACTACTACAAAAATAGAGTCGTGTCTTCTAATGCTTTTAGGAAAACCAAGCACAAAATCCTTAGATCTTGCCATGGTTTATGTGGAGCTGGTAGAAGCATATATAAATCGGTATTTTTCTTTCTTCCTTTAGATAATTAGCATGGGCGACATCGAGAGACAATCTTGGCCACATCCTTAAGTCTAGGCTAATAGAAATAGTCTTCAATCATTGCGATGGTTTTATCCCTTCCAAAATGGCCCCTCTAGCATGTAACTCCCATATCACTTGTTCACGAAGAGAAGTATTAGGCAAATAAAGTTGAGTTCCCTTAAAGAGATAATCACCTTGCAGTGAAACATATGATAAATTTCCATACTATCCTGTAATTAAATCAGCAAATATGCTGAAATCTTTGCACAAATGATAGTTTTTCTTAAGTAGTTCAAATCCCACCATTTGCATTACCATAGCAGAAAAGATATATATCGCTCTACCAAGTGCATCAGCTGCTTTGTTTCCAACTCTAGATTGTGTGTGATTACAAAGGTATATTCTTGTAAGAAAGAGATCCACTTCTCATGTTGATGACTAGTTTTTGCTGAGAATTGATATATTGAAGAGCTTGATGATCAGAATATAGAACAAACTCTTGCGGAGGAGGTAGTGTCGCCAATAACGCAAAACTTGAACTACAACATAAAATTCCTTATCATAAGTGGAATATTGTTGTGTCGCCTCATTCAACTTCTCACTAAAGTATGCAATAGGATGCTCTTCTTGACTTAATACACCTCCGATTTCAACATCAGATGCATCACATGTCACTTCAAATACCTTTGAAAATTCTGGTAGTCAAAGAATAGGCGCTTTAACCAATTTTTTTTCTTATTTTTTAAAAAGCTGTGTTGGTCCAAATGAATGAGTTTTTCTTCATGCAAACAATTATAGGGGACATAATAGTGCTGAAATTTTTGTTAAAACACCTATAAAATGTTGTTAGGCCATGAAAATTTCTTATTTCTTGTAGTGTCCTAGGCAACGATCATTCTTGGATGACTTTTACCTTATTAGGATCGCATCTAATCCTCTAGAGGAAACGACGAAGCTCAAGAATACCACAGTGGAAGTCATAAAGGAACAGTTCTTTAAATTTACATACTGTGTCTCTCTACAAAGAATCCTCATGATTTGTTTCAACTGGATAAGATGATCTTCGTTATTCTTGCTGAAAATTAAGATATTATCGAAATAAACAAGAAATTTTTTGATAAATGGTTGTAGTACCTAATTCATAAAGCATATAAATGTGCTAGGAGCATTGGAAAGTTTAAAAGGTATGACAAGCCATTCATAAAGGCCATCTTTAGCCTTGAAAGATGTTTTACATTCATCTCCTCGTCTTATGCATATTTGATGATTCCCACTTTTCAAATTAGTTTTTGAAAAGATATAAGAACTAGTCAACATATCTAACATATCATCAAGGCGAGGAATTGGATATCGATATTTGATAGTGATCTTATCGATGACATGACTGACAATGTACATGCGCTAGCTACCATCTTTTTTTTGGTGTTAACAATGCAGGGACAACACATGAGCTTAAACTTTCCTGAATGAAACCCTTGGACAATATTCTTCCACTTTAATTTTGCACGACCACTTGGATTCATTCGATAGGTCGGTAGATTAGGTAGTTCTGAACCTGACATAAAATCGATAGCATGTTGAATTTTACACATGAGTGGAAGCTCACTAGGTAATTCTTCTAGAGCCACATCATAAAAGTCATTTAATAGCATAGTGATTTCCGGATGAAATAAAGAAACTTCGGGAGTAGATACTTCTTTGATTATAAGAGCATATATAGTAGAACTTTCTCTATTATTTTTTTGTTAGAACGTGAAGAGATTTTCCACTATTATTAGTATTCTATTTCTTCATTTCAGTAGTGTGCATTGGTTTCAATAATACTTTCTTATTGGTGAACATGAAAGTGTATGTGTTTTCCTTTCCATAATGATACACATCTCGATCGCATAGCCAAGGTCTCCCAAGAGGTATATGAGTTGCTTTCATAGGAATAATATCACATCAAATAGAGTGATTATAATTTTCACAAGAAAGAGACATAAGACAGTGTTGTGTTACTCGAATAGTTGTGTTATCAATCCATCCGACCTTGTTTGGTTGGGGATGTGGTTGCGTAGCTTGAGGCGCTCTACCATAGATGCTTAGTCAACATTCATACCACTTCCTCTATCAATGATAACTTATATGCTTGATTCCCACAACTAACATATGAAAAATAGATGTCCGTCGCCAATCTTTACCTTCGGCTTTTGGAGTAGAGTAAGAATACGCCTAACAACACTTGCCAAAGAAGCGTCTTCATCTTCTTCCAAATCATCTTCAATATAAACTCCATAATCAATTTTATTTTCAACGTCATCTTCATGCTATCCTAATCTGTAGATTCTTGTTAGGACAATTATAAGTCATATGGCCTGGTCTCTGACATTTGAAACATATGTTGCCCTTGTTCGTTAACTCAGTTAGTTTTAAAGGCTGTTTAGAGTCACTTTGCTGATAAAATGAGTTGACGAATCCACCTCTTGCTTACTGATCGGTTTCATGAATTCTTTTATTCATTGTTGAAACTCCAAGCTTCTTACCCATTGAATAACTCAGATACTCCATATCCAAGGCAACTTGGAAAGCTTGTTCGAGGCTGTAAAGTTTTTGTTTTAATAATTCCCTTTTGATTTAAAACCTTAATCCAACTTTAAACCTTGCAAGAGTTTGTCTAGGATCTTCAACAATTTGGGTCCTTGTCCTTAACTCATCAGACTTTTGATATACTCAGCTATTGACAAGTGATTTGCTTTAAATTAATAAGCAGAATCTCCAGGAGCATCTTGGTAATAAAGTGGGGTTCCCTATTCCTTTGAAATCTGACACATCAGTTCAAACCTTTTTTGTGATATCTCTAGCAACATCTTGGTAATTTTTTTCCGCCTCAAGAAATCCTCTAGCCCACTCCGAAAAACGTTGTTGTTGTTGAGGTGTTGGAAATCCTTCTTGAATCGCATTGTTTGCTTGAGATGTTTCTCCTTCCTCTCCTTGGACTTGATCACCTTTAGATTGATAAATCATGGTTTCAACACCATTTAGACGAATTGCATGTCATCAAGTTGCTCCATCACGGCGAATAAATATCTCATCACGTTGATTATCAGTCAACTTTCCTCTACAACATTAGTCAACTTTCTACTAAAGCTAAAGTGGTAAGGAATGTAGAAACTTAGGTATTACACCTAAGGGTTCCTATGCATCACACTATAGGGGGATTGTATCATACAACTAAAGAAAACTTTCAAAATATTGATACTTGTTTTTTGTCCTAGCATTATAGCAATACACATATTTATACTAGGACTCACAAAGGACTCAAGCAATATAAATACTAATATATGGACTCATTGAAAACACGAAAGACTCTTAAAGACACATAGGAAACTTAAAAGACTTATAAATATGCTATAATTTTCCAAGCATAGGAAATTAAAACATATTGAAATTGTTGGTCATTTAATGCTCACTTTGACTTTAATCCTTAGGAATTGATGAACTTTATATCATTTCCCAAGTAATTTTTCATCTTCCAAGATATGCCAAATTAATAGTGGAGTTTTAG
Organism: Kaempferia galanga; assembly: GCA_037974795.1. Classification (NCBI taxonomy): domain Eukaryota; kingdom Viridiplantae; phylum Streptophyta; class Magnoliopsida; order Zingiberales; family Zingiberaceae; genus Kaempferia; species Kaempferia galanga. The sequence goes on from JBBPFP010000019.1 coordinate 3,820,964, forward strand.
AATCTTTATTTCTGCACTTATAGATTTTTAATGCGCTTATAGATTTTTAATGGAGTTTGCCACTTGTCTCCATCACCTTATTACATTTTCCTTGTATGCGCTACTTCTCGAGTGCACAAGATTGATTTCTCAAGGTTTTAGCATCCAACGCCGTTTCTCTTAAACATAATAATTAGCTGCAAAATGATGGGAACCTAACTTTGATACTATTTGTCATGGGCTTAATTAATTTTAGCAGCTTTTGCTAGTGTGACACTTAGATAACTTATTTCCGCAAAGTTGCTAAGTAAGCCTTACTCGCTAGTGACCTACACAAGATAAGCTAAAAGGGATTGACAGAGCTTGAGTATTTAGTAAGTAAAGAGTGCTTATAATTCTTGAGGATGATTTACAAGTGAAGAGAGGTAGTTATAGGTATCTTCCTCCTACATAGAGTTAGGATCAATTTGATCTAAAGGTATACAGTACATGTTTAGAAATATCGTATAAATATTTAGATATTTTTATGATGAAAAATATTTGTCAATATTTTCATGGTAAAATCTTAGAGATGCTATTTTCATGGTATTTTCGTTGTCATTGTTGCTGGTGCTTTTATCTTGAACTTTGTTTATGAGATTTGCAATATTCTTCATTATACTCTTGGGAAATGATTCTGACTATTTACTTTGACTTTGTAATTGCTAGAGTTTTAATTGGGACTGGACGGGTTTGTATTGAGACATTGAGACCATTAGCTTATAGCCTTCTTGCAGAAATGGTACACTATGTTCGGGGGGAGCTTTCTCTTGCTCAGGTTTGTTAGTCTGTTCAATTTGTATTACCTTTGCATACTTGCTAATGTTTTATTTATCACAATATTTCTCATGGGAGGAGGGAAACCTTTGTCTTTTCCCTATCTCATTTCTTTCCCTAACGTTTACCCTTGCTCATATGAAACTCCAAAGAAAAAATATTCTGAAGAAATTCAATGGGATACTGATAATCCTATTATAAAGCCAACAAGTCGGCAATGTAATTGCTTTTCCCTTTTTTTTAATAAAATCAGGAAATAGATTGTTGTTATTTTATGTGGTGTATCTCATCTCATCATATCAAAAATTACTAATCCTTCATATGTAAAAATATAAGGAAGCATTTAATAAAAAAATTACCTTGTCTGATATTTCTATTTCTTCAAGATGTTCATCCTATATTCAAGGATAGTTATTTTAGTACATTGGCATACTTGTGTTTAGAGCAAGGTTTAAAATCTCGACCCGTACTAAAGTTTTGGTCACAAACTACTGGAATGATATGGTTTCCGTATCGTACGTGCCGTGCCAATACGGTTTCAGTACTTTTTTTTTATATATATAGTAATTATTAGATAAATATGCCTATTATATATAATTTAAAATAAATTATATATTAATTTTATATAAGTGTTCCATTGTTGAACAACTTAATATTGTTAGAAAAAATAATTAAATATAATTTTTTTAAAAGAAAATTGATTATCAATGTCTCGAATTAAAATCATAATATGTTATCTTAATAATACCAAAAGGTGTGACGTAAATTTGATTCAAGCATTGATTCTTAGAATATTCTGCTTAGGGCAACTCTATGGTTCTCAAATTAAATAATCATAATTATATAAATTAATATAAAAATATGATTTTATATATAATAATTATATATATTAACTATTTATTCATTTTATTAATTATTAATTTAAATAATATATATTTAAAATAGTAAAAAAATATTAGAATATTAATTAAATATTAAAACAGTAAAAAAGTAAAATAATAAAAAATATGAGAATATAAATTTGATTTATTAGAATTTTTAATTTTTTTTTAGAATTTTCAAATGAAATTTAAAACGGTAAAATAATTTCAGAATAATAATTAATATATTTTTTAAAATATTAAATATATTTTTTTATATTTTATTGGGATAATTTATTTGGGGTTTATGAAAAACTCTTTAGACACTTAGTTCGGAATTGTTAAATTAAATAAATCATTTTGCATAGTAATCACCGTGCGATATTCACCCACTCGGCACCGTTGGAAGTGTTTGGCGATGCCTGTGTTGCACGACATGACCATTGGCACGAACGAAATTGGGAAGGCGACTTCGCTCACGTGGAACGGTAAAAATCGTCTGTGCCTAGTGCCACGGAACGGTATTCCATACCCTAGTTTAGAGAACTATACTAGCTAAAGATCTTTTTTCTTCCTCCAAATTTGTTTCAAATTTATACTATAAGTTTTTTAATGGATATTTCTAGAAAATTGCTAAATATTTATTCATGGATTTCAAAATGGACATTTCTTGATTTGGATCAGTCTAATTGGATTGGGATTGGCGAAGAGTCAGAAATTTGCCAATAAATTGGAAAACTTGCTGAAATCACGTAGAATTCCAATGTGAGATTGATAATCAAGTGAAATTCATTTGAAGGCAACCAAAAAATTGCTAATAATTAAAGCAATTTGAGTGGAGCAGTCAATTAGAGTAATATATGCCTACACAGTTGTACTATGGCATTGGGGAACACAATAGGGTTTGAAGCCAAGGTGAAGGCTAATAAGTAGCTGATAGTGGAGGGGCGCCTTGAGATGATACTGATGTAAGACAACACAAGCTATACTAAAATGCTCAAGAAGTGAAGTTATTAACTATTAACTTGAGCCATACCATGGATTGGAATACCGAGCCGTGCCGCCACACCTGGAACGGGCGGTATTTGTCGTTTTGACGCTGGATTGGCACCGGTACATACCAGCACCACTACTGCGAAGCTATCGCGATGTCGCGACAACCTTGTGAGGTCATAGCGAGGTTGCGGAGGGTGCTGCGACCCTAGGACTTACCTCCGTCGATGCGCGGAGGGTGTTATGCCTAGCCTCAGCGAGGATGCAAAAGGTGCTACACCTCCGTGGTGACCCTCCGTGAGGGCACGGAAGCTGCTGCGACCTCTGCAGGTGGTGGCGGGGACGCTCGCGAGATGACCACAAAAGAAAAAAAAATAAATTGGAACTTAGGTTAATAATTTCAATTAACTCCCATCTATAAATATGATAACCTAAATAGGCTTCATCAAAGCCTCCACGGGTATGGTGCAGCAGTTACGGTGTAACCAAAGTTTAAAAATCTTGACCCATGCCAAGGTTTCGATATCATGTTGTGTCGATACAATTTCGGTATTATAAGTGTGTTATTAGGAATCATAAACTTGAAAACATACCTTTATCAAAATTTTTAAAATAAAGGACAGATGATATTTCCTAGGCATATCAGGTGAGACATTCTAAGACAAAAATATAAGTTTCGTTTAGGAAGCAAGAATTCTAGAAGTTTCATATCAGGTGAGACTTACAGTTAAGAAAACTAATACTGATATTATTCTAAGGATGGAGAAATAGTAGTTATCAGACTGGCATCAACGCAAATAAAGCTCTATATTATTGGTTTATTGGACCAGTGGCCAGTGGGTCCATGTTGGAATACATGACGACCTAGACATCTATCTGGTCGAGCTTACCTATGTAATATATATTAGAGATTTTTTAAAAAGTTTTTTTATATTAATTTAGGGTAAATCTACAAACCCTGAACTTGAAATCACATTCTTAATTTTAATCTGGCCACTGTCACTTTATTCTGTTAAATTTAAAAAAAAAGTAAAGATGCAATATAATGCACAGGTGTGTAGGATAGATGAAAGTAGCATTATACAAGACAAGAAAATTCAAGTAAAAATGATCATTCAAAACAATGGCAATTGGTGTTTAGTCAGAAAAGCAAGATCATAATCTCAGAATACCTCGATTACGCCTGGTCTTGAGCAAACCTGTTTATTTTAGTTCTGCAATCTTCATTCACTTTTGAAGCTACTGCTATATGCAACAGAATAAGCACAAGCATAATCTTCCTCAGAAAATGATGTTAATTAATATTTATTCATTTTGGTCTTTCTTTCCTTGTTTGATAGTTGATCCAATTTCCAGATGGTATATGTTATTTAAACTTTGGACGAATTCCCTGTCATGGCCGGTCTCAAGCCTGGATAAAGGAGGAGGGTTGCATTAGGTTAAACTAAGACGAATGTTCAAATGGATCCATTACACAACAATAACAATCCCATCCCATCTAGTGGGATAAGACTTGGTTGTTGTTGTATATGTTATTTCAACTTTGCCACAATTCTGTTTTTGGCTTCACAATTAATATACATTCGCACAACACATGGGTGTTGAGCATGATTTATGATGTATATGTTAGAACAAATTTATTAATATAAAACTTTTTAGCACAAAGCCACACACATGTACTAGATCATATTTTTAGTTAACATATTCATTGTTGTTCTCATTAGATGCTTGGGTAGAGTTAAAATATTTGGCTTTGAGTAAGGCATACTTGGCATGGGAAATATCTTGTTAGCCAATAGAATTTCATTTTTGAATGTTAATTTATGCGATTTTTTTTTTGTTGCGAGTGTTAGGTCAATTTGATTTGACATGAAATTCACTAACAACTTTGTTGCTACATATTTACACTAAGGGATTATTGAGCATCAGTTTTATCTCTTCAATTTGTTTGACTAGCTAAGTATATTGTCATTTTCTTTTGCATTTGCAATCAATACTGCTTGATATATCTTTCATGCAGTTGTCGCGGATTATCTATCTGTTCTCAAGAAATATGCATGACTCATCTTTAACCCTGGTCATTCACACAACCTGTGCCCGCCTGATGCTTAATCTGGTTTGAAACTTTGTTTCCCTCAAGAAAGTTGTATCAACTTAAATTCTTACATACTATTTTTGAATAATCTCAAAATAATTTTCTAATACATATATTTTTATCACTGACTGACTATTTTGGGCCTTAGGTGGAGCCAATATATGACAAGGGAGTCGACCTTCAGAGCATGGACGAAGCACGAGTTTTATTGGTACAAATTGTCATGTTTTTGATCTAGATTATTGTCCACTAAAAAAAATATTTTTCACACTTTTTTTTTGTTTCTTATTGTTTTTCATGTTTAGGGTCGCATTCTGGACACTTTTGTTGGAAAATTTGGAACCTTCAAACGCATTGTACCTCAGGTACTTTGACTCTCTGTTGATTCAAACCTATCTCTACTGTGTCACATATGTTATATCAATATATGTAACTTTGTATAATAGTTAAGCTGTAGTTTTCTATATTTCCTTTTATGTTTGCTTCTGTTACCTATTTATAAAATCTACCGTAGTTCGTTGTTATAGGTGATAAGTAATAGTTTCGTATAGTCGGCGAATCTCTTCCTGGTGGTTGCAAATAGAAGGATTATTTAGTTCCAAATGAGCACTGATTTAGTAATTACTGAACCACAATATATCAAATGTGCATATACTTTTTGTCTCTGTTTATGTATGTATCAGCAAGTTGTCAAGACTAGGTCCTCATGAAATTTGTTGCGTCTTGTAATGTAGTGCATCTGTTTTATTACTTGTTGTTTAGTACGTACAGCAACTTTTCAATCAGGACTGCAATGATGCAAGATTATATGCTTGATTCACAAGTAACGTAATATCTGGATAAGGGCAGAGTTAGGAAATTTCAATCCTCTTGATAATTTTGATTCTCTATATTGTTGCACTTGGGAGATTTTTTTCTTGCCACTGCGGTGGCGCTCATGGAGTCTTATCGGTGTAAGGTGTACACGTGGCACAAACATGGCCATGGTTCTGAGTAATGCAGCTGAGAATGCTATACTTGTGTTGGGATTTTAAATTTCTTGTCCACTAATAAATTGGTGCAATACTGTATTGGAAAGTGTGTGGATAAGGGGCATGAAGGAAACTCTATGTAACTTTGAAGGAGATTAAAATAATATGGAATTACTAAATCCTAATGATATGACCTTACATAAACCTTTATGAAGGTACAAGACCTAGGTAATCTCCAATTAGTCAGGACACAGAAGAGCTGATTTTTTTTTTTTAATTTTTTTTATTGTTTTCATTGTCTGTTCCACTTCTGCAGCCCGGTTAGGTGCTCTCTCCGATTGTTCATTTGTTCTGGCATAGTTAAATCTTTTGGTTATACTCTCATACACATTGGAGCATTTTTTTGTCTTGTTATTAAATGTGCATGTTCCTCGTTTTGCGTTTTATTTCTCATCAGGTGTGTCTAGATTGTGTTTGTCTTGTTTAGCATCTATCTTCTTACTATATTTCATACTGCTGCAGCTCTTGGAAGATGGAGAGGAAGGAAGAGAATATTCTTCCTTGAGGTCAAAACTTGAAGTTCCCATTCAGGTACTGAAATACATTTATTCCTCTAAAACTCCCTGGTGCTCTTCTGAGAACTTCCTTGATGTTTTACTAATACTCAGCCTCTGTTGGGTATTTACTCCGTTTTTTTTCCTTAGACGTATTTTTTCTGTATTTCTGTTATCTTGGTGATGTTTTACTTCATTTTGTTTCATTCACTTCCATCATATACTAAGGAACATTTTGTAGTTTTTCTCAAAGTTCGCCCAAAAACCTCTGAAGTAATGAAGTAATTAATAACAAAAACACTTATCTATATATTTCTGGCTGCTCCAAAAACAACAGTTTCTACCTTTTGTTTCTGCTTTTACATATTACATTGCGTACCTATCTTTTCATTCTTGCTTCATGCTTTGTTGTAGTTTAGAATTCGTCAGTACATTCGTAGAAATTTAATCGGTATTCGTGTGCTTTATTAATCTGTTTTTTTTTTCACTCTTCCTGTAGGCTGTTCTTAACTTTCAGACTCCATTGGAATATGCCAAAGAAGTCGGCGATTACAAAAATTTAATTAAAACATTGGTGATTGGTACTGACTTTACTACTAGACCCTTGAATTTAATATTATTTTTCTAATGCACTGCAGTTATTTTGTCCTTTTGTTCATCTGGAGAAACTTATGGATCATAATAGTACAATTACGATTTGTCTGAAGACCAGTTTGTTTGTGGTCTTTCTTTTATTTGGTCTTGTTGTGAGAATCCTGTGTTTGATGATCGGATCCTTCACTTGGGCCCTGTATGCAAATGTAAATAGATGAACAAAGATGGTCTCCTAATATATGTAATTAACACAATCAACTAAGATCAAGAAGATACTGGAAAACAATTTTGATAGATTCCACAATGACAAACAAAATTTTAACGAAGAAAATTTCAGGCTATTGTGTTGTCTTTGTGTGCCACCTTGTCTACGATCTTTGGTGCAATGTAAAGTCAGGGTTGAAGAAAATTTTTCTATTAAGTCTGCGAAAGGACCTACAATGGAAGTTATAGACATTTTGGAGGAAAATGACCTCCCAAAATGGGTGAAAGTTATCTTCCCCCATCCATTTGCAAGCCTTCTGCCTTGATCGGCAAGTGCCCCTTTGATTAGCGACAAGCCTCTCCTTTGCCTACTGTCCTCATCTGCAAACTCTCCACAATCCTCCCTTGTTAGTCGTCAGAGAAGAGGGAGAATATTTTCCTCTCCATTCAAATACAAAATCTCCTCTATAAAATTTTTCCCATAAAAATTTCCATGGAAAGTACATTATATAGAATACACCTGTTAGAATATTGTAAATATGGCTAGGGATAATTTGAAATCCCTAAATATGGTTAGGGATAATTTGGTATCATAATTGGTATATTAGGATTAGAATATTGATTTATTTCCTAGAATATAGTCCTAATTAT
>JBBPFP010000019.1:3939712-3954793 GCA_037974795.1 Kaempferia galanga
ACCCTTCTCAAAATAATGGAGATAAAAGAAGGGCAGGGGGAATACCATGTAGGTGATGACGATCAAAATGGCGAGAAGGCAGAGTTGAAAGCCGAAGCTCGATTCTGCTCTGGTTCGCAACGGACCAAGAGGGAGTTCGGTTGTCAGCTTCAAAGGAGAAGACAGGGCATACTCACGTTCATGGATTTTAGTCCCACATCTCAGAGTGGAATAGAGAGAGGGCAGACAAACGGGTATAAGAAAGGAGCTGTGTGCAACGTTGCTCTATACTTACCTGGACGGGGTCGACGGGCGTTCATTTAGGCTCGTGGCCTAAATCAACGGTCTCCATTGCACTTTGGAGAGGCGTTGGTTTACCATCTCCCCAAGTGGGAGAGTGGACGTCATAATTTGTGTTAGAGGGGGTACGCGCTTGCGCGGCCCCTGCCAATACAAAATTAAAATTTTTATTTAATTATTATTTTTAATGAAACAATTGTTGTGTTTTGCTATTTTATCGCATTGGTGTCATGCAATATTTACCATCTAACTAAAATTATTAAATAAGGCCTATTATAACAGTATATTTTAAATGTTATGCAAATGTTCAATGATAAGTAAATCATTTCATCAATAAATTTATAATCAATATATTAAATAAATAAAATTTTAAAATAAACGGGCTTTATATTATTAACTAACCAACCAAACAAGTTTAGCGCGAGAGTTTGATAATATAAATTCATTTACCTTTAATTTATTAAAAGAATAATAAATTATAATGACTGTAATTATCAAACTTATTGTATGATCTAAAAAAAAATTAATATTGCACAAGTAATATTCTTTATCAAATAAAAATTTTCCATTGATTGTGAGATTAATATTTTAAACCCTATTCATTATTTTCTCATCTCTTTATTAGATAAATTCCCTTCTTTTCTTTAGGTCTCTTTTCTCCCAGGTAAATATTTCTCTCAATGATATTCTAAATTTCTTTTCGCTCGTAAAGAAAGTCACTGGTTTAAATATCAAAGTGGGCTTTTAGCTTTACGAAAATAACTAAATAAATAAGCACAAAATCAATTTGCTGATGACCTTTCTCGTGCATCATATCTGACAGATATAACAAATTAAAATCAGGGACAGATTCAAAAATTCGAGGCGATTTTTTTTTTTACTTTCTAAATCTATCTATGCATCTTAATCCTATTCTTTTAAGATGAGTGGTCTTTCTTTACGCAGGATGAATTTGAAAATGCTTATAATTAATACATCAGCAGCCGAAAAGTCGCATATGTTTGTTAATTACGTAATCATGTTCGTACATCCGATCAGATGGGTTTTGATCCAGTTCAGATCCTCTGGACCAGGGATCCCTGGACCATCCCTGGTCCAGTGCACAGCACCCGTCCGATCGGGCGCTCGGGAGCCCGATCAGATCCCGAGCGTCCGATCAGATCTGGCCCCTGATCTGATCGGACGCTCGGGATCTCCCGAGCGCCTGATCGGACGGGTGCTGTGCACTGGATCAGGGATGGTCCAGGGATCCCGGTCCAGAGGATTTGAACTGGGGGATGGATACCCTTATTTACATATTGACTTGCGGATCTTTAATTTCGATTTATATTTTTAACCAAATATACTTAATTATTTTAAATTTATTATATCGTATAAATTTTTAAAAATTCTTAAAAAGATAATTCTCAACTGACCTTTCCCGCAACAACACCGACGACTTGCTCAGGCAGTGCCAACGCGGCGGTTGACCGGAAGAGAGCAAATCTATCTCGGATCTATCTTGTCGTCTGTACACGTGGCGGATTCACACCGTCGCGACGAATACTGTTGAAGGTCGATCGCCGGCGAACGACCTGCTTCGCGGACATTGTCTGAGCCTGCCACCTGCGTACGTCGTGTCAAACGTCGGCTCGAGGTAAAAGTCGCCGGTAGGAGCTTCCACCTGCCCAATTTTTGTAGACGTGGCACCAAACGTTGACTTTTGAATGCCAGTCAGGAGGATCTGGAAGGCGCGTTTCGTGAAGATGTATCAATTCACACACACACACAATATGGTCACGAACAAATTAAAGCAAAGCGCAAGCGTGCGCCGACGGCGCATCTCCAACTGTGTCCAGCTTACGCTTGCCTGCGGATGTGGTCGGTCCTCCTCATTAACACCTTTTCTTATTATATGGACCGTTCCAACTTAAGCTAATCACCTGAATCACGCTCTGTTTCCTCTTTAGCTGGCTCGCCGGAATATGCTTTCATTATTCGCTCGAAAGAATTCATAGCTGAGAAAACAAAAAAAAAAAAAAAAAAAAAAAAAGTGCGGCGAGTTTGAGATAAAGATTGAATTTTTATTATTCCTGTTGACCCCGAACACGGGGATTTGACGGCGTTCTACAATTTGATTCATCGATTCTACAGGAAATGGATCGTTTCTGTTATCTGGAACTTGAATTGATTCGAAGAAAGAGGGTTCGGGTCCTTCTGAAGCGCTAAGTTCGTCGTCATCTTCTGCTGTCGCTGCCGGAGATTGCATCTGGTCGGACCTCACTGTGATCCAGTTGTCGTCGCTTTCCCAGTTGATCGCCGGAGAGGCGCTGCCGGCGAGAAGCCGGAGCCTCTCCTCCGGGCTGTCGAAGCGGTACTCTTCTTCTTCGGAGTCCGGCCACATGCTCTGCTCCAGCGTGCTCTTCGGGGAAACCCAGATTTGATCTGTTGGAGCGGAGGAGTTTTCCGGCGAGCACCGCGATTTCGCCACGAACGGGTGCCGAAGCAGCTGCTCCGCCGTCCACCGCTCTTTTGCTTCCCTCTTCAAGCACTTCCCCACGAAGTCCCTCGCCTCCGCCGACAACCACCCGGGGCACTCGGGGACGTCGCCGGTGAACCCGGAGCGGTGAAGCGCCGCCACCGGGTCGGCGACGTCGGGCCACGGCGGCCGCCCCGTCGCCATTTCTATGACCGTGCACCCGAGCGCCCACACGTCGGCGGGGAATCCCTGCGCCTCCCCGCGCGCGGCCTCAGGCGCCATGTACATCGGCGTCCCCGACAACGGCGGCGCGGAGGTCCGCCGCGCGCACCCGAAGTCCGCGAGCTTCGCGAGGCCTCCGGAAAAGAGGAGCACATTCCGGCTCTTGACGTCGCGGTGCGCGACGCCGGCGGCGTGGAGGTGGGCCAAGCCGAGGAGGAGGTCGCCGGCGTAGGAGCGGATCTCTGGCTCTTCGAGGCGGCCGCCGCGAGCCTCTATGCGGTCGGAGAGCGAACCGAGAGGAGCATACTCGAGGAAGAGGTTGTAGACCCCGTCGGCGACCTCGAAGCCGAGGTAGGAGACGATGTTGGGGTGGTGCCGGAGGGAGGAGAGGATCCCCTGCTCTCGTTGCAGAGGAGCGGAGAGGGACACGTCGGCATACTTGACTGCAAATACGATGCCGGAGGGGTACGCCACCGCCGCAGAGACGGCGGCGGTGGAGCCACGGCCGATGGTCGGGCCTCGACGCCACTCTCCGACGGCCATGTCAATATTAAATCCGGAACTCGGTGGAGTCGATTTGGATCTCGACAGAGAGCAGAGCCGTTTATATACCAGACAGAGTTGACTTTCTGAGATCTTTCTCACTGGCGGTCGGCGGAGCGGCGGAAGGACGAGTCATCATCGATCACATGTGGAGAACGCGGTGGGTCTTTGACGGCGAAGATACTCCAGCGGAGCACACGGCGTGGCTTTTCAGACCAGTTGAAACCGTCCGCGTACGATCTTCATGGCGGGACCCGTTGACTCCCCATAAGACCAATGCGGGAAGTCAGAATAGTCAACGCCATTAATGATTTCGCTCTTGGTCATCCAATTTGACAAGTGTACGGATGGAGATTTGAAGGGCTAATTTGGAACGGCCTAGATGGATAGGTAAATTATTTTTATTATATAATTTATTTTTTTAAAAAATAATTAATGTTGACCTTCCTATTTTTATAAAATAGGACACCTAACTCTCTTTTATATATAAAAAAAATACTTATTTTAAAAATATCTTCCATCTATTGCCTCCATTTTTTTAAACTAAAATTGAATAAAAAATATTTAATATGCTAGCATTCGTAACCTTAGTGTGTGATGAAGCGATTATGAAATTTAACTATGAAATCATAGTAAGTCTATTGCATAACTATAAAATCATAGCTGCTACAAGCACCAAGTCTAACCGTAATTTTGCACCCACACTTAGAATTTCACCATCGCGGCCGCAATTTCACAGACAAACCTTGAGCTCACAGCTATCTCACCATTACTAGCCACAATTTTACCATCTATTGTTTGAGATTTCGCAGTGACCGCAAATACAAACTTCAAAAATATTAGAGATGCCTCACACGTAGAATAAGTGTACAAGTAGCGAATATTAGGTGAGAAAGCAACCCTTCCACCCAATTACCAAATGGAGAAAGGTATGCATAGAGTTGGTTAGCTGATTTAGGGTCTAAAGAAGTGGTTGCACCCAACACAGTAGGGCAATTGACTTTGGATGAACAACCCAACAGTTGGACTGCTTGCTCAATATGATTAGGATTGATTTATTGCCTCAAAAATTCATGTAGATGTTTAACAAGTCAAACATCCTTTTAATTAGAAGGGTACAATTCCAAATAGTATAATAATTAGGTAGCCTTACACTTCACATGCCTCTGTGGATCTACTGCAGGTCTTCTACCAAACAACACCCATCACATGAAAAGTCAACCCGTAAAAAGATCCCTATAACCAACCTCACTTAACGAGATAAAAGCTTAATCATTATCATACATAGTTTGTTACATGTGAATTATAGACAAGGAAGACCAAGCTTCGAATATACCTCTGAGAAGAAAGAAGCATTTCTATTGTCACCCTCTGCAAACTGTCTCAATGAATGGCCTCCTCGGCCGCTTACAGCACCTCGCGAACCAACTGTGCTCATCCCAACTATAGTTCATTTGAGGGCACAAGGAAATCTGTTGAATAAGAACATAAAGGATATATAAGTTGGAAGGAGACTTTTGATATCACTTGAGATGCATCTGGATGGAACACACTCGCGCTAGAACTACAAATCGAAGGTAGAATTTACTTGACGTAGTCACATAGGATACATAGTACACGATTTCACACTAGTTACGATAGGCAACTCCGGTGGGTCACACAGGAGAGAACAAGCTTATAAATTACATATATACCGGCATTATGAAGTTCAATCTATCAAATATATCATATACATATGCCTTGTAGTTATTATATATAGATATTGAACAAACTGCAGTGGTCTTTTTCTGCCTGTGTTTCGATCTAAGCTGGCGTCCGGCTTCAGAAACACAATGAAAATTTCTTCTTCTGCAAAACAGGGAAATTGTTATGATCAGGAAATCACAAGAAGTATAGCAGTACAATGCGAATGAATGAGCGACCAAATGTTTTTGAAATGTTGATGCCACTTGAGTCCACACCAGTTTATATCTTGAGAACTCATAGAAACTACCAATGCTCAGATACTGTCTGGAATTTTCCAAGGATAGAATACAACATCTCAATGTCGCACAGTGAGGAGAATGTTCACAATTGAATTAGTTCGAGGATCATAGACGTCAAAAGGTAAATTTTTTAAAGGCGCAGACTGCAGACCAGATTACGATGTAACTTACCTGAAACTTAGCCTCCCTTTGCTGGTCAATATATGCAAGCAGCTCCTCCTGTCTCATCAAAGCTTCATATAGAGCCTGCTCAGACACAATTAATGATGATGAATGTGTATATCGATGCATAATTTGATTGCATGACCACCAAATATAAAACAGAATGCTACATGAATTTTGAAAAGATCTTGTAGTGCATTATAATCTTAAATATTAAAGCAGAATACGTGAAGTGAGTTTTAGATGGATGAGTCATAGCATCAGCACTTTGGATAGATAGATAGCTAGGTCATGCCAGCATTTTGATTAGGGGTTAGAAAACATCAGCAATCATATTTGTTTTCTCAGATGCAACTCTTTGGTTGGAAGAAACATTATAAACAAGCATTTTAATAAATAATTACGCCAAATACCTGTTTAAGAGTATTAAATGCATTCATCACCTCAAATCCCTATTTGAGCAAGTATATGTAAGTATTGTTTTCCATAACAACAAAAAAGAACTACTGCCAAAGTTTATTAAGGAATGACTGAATTAGAAATAGAATTTGAACTAGTAATGTAGGTTTACATAAAACTCATTGGAGGAATAAGATTCAAGGAGATGACCCTAAATAATTGGGACAAACATGATTCAATGATGGAGGAGGATGAATTAAAAAGAGAAGAACATGAAGATATAAGCATAAGGTGAAACACTGCTGGAGGTTCAAGTACTGGAACAACATATATTCATTAAATAATCAACTTAACTTTCTGAGAAGAATTACTATGCAATATTAGATGGGAAATGTTGGATGACACATCTTTCTCCAAGAAACATTTATTTTATGCCTACTGCTTGAATTGAAACTGAAGTTCAATTACATTTAGTTTGATATGCTAGTTGTGGTAATCCAAAACAAAAGGTATAAACACACCTTTTTAGTAGAAATGAGCTCAGCTTCTAGTGCATCCACACGACGAACAGCAGCATCAAGCAATTCCTCTTTTTCGTGAGGCATTTTAGTAGGTTTTGTTTGAAGCTCATCAACTTTTTCCTCCAGTTCTCCCAACCTTTTTAAAACTGACGAAAGCAGATCTACTTCTTTGTAAGCAGGGGAAGGAGAAGGGGGTCGAAATTCCTCTTTAGTCATAGGTTCCGGATCAAATTCAGGATAGTAATGATCAAACTCAGCCCTTTTATGTTGAAACTTTTTGTTTAGACTAATGACTGAACAGAGCATAGTGTAGAGTGTCATAATGAAGGCAGCAAGCCATGTGATAATTTGAGCCTTTAATCCTTGTGAAGTCTTCCCCCTGTCCAACAATGGGAATCTACCTGGAAGAAGCAAGCTACTCTAATTAGCCAAGAAGACTTTATATTGTTCGGGAAAATAAAAAACTACATTAATACATAACTTAATGAAGTGTTATTTAACCTTAAAGGGAGTTATGCTCAATTGTAATAAGAATATGAGAAGAAAGGACTATTAAAGGGGTAGATCCAGAGTTAATACTATAGTTAGATATAGGTCAAAATATACATATGGAGTTAGGAACCTAAATACATAATGTAACAAAATGTAAAATCAGTTAGCATATTTGCTGAGTGACTACATATGATGTTAGGACCCTAATTACATATGGTGTAGAATGGTTTCAGTTAGCATATTCTGACTAAATCTTTGAAAGGCCTTAGAACAAAATTTAAACTAGCTTGCGACAGAGATCTAATTGTAAATAGATGGAGTCTATTCATAAATATAAACATCACAAGGAAGTAACATTGTAATCATTTGAATTATTACCTTCCCCTAATTATTTAGGGGAAGGGAATAACTCAAATGATTTTTCACAATACAACTATACAATGGCATATTGGATAATCATGTACCTCTGAACTGAATATATAATGCTAATTTTTCATTGTTGAACATAAACATAATATACTAGCACTGTTAAAAATAGTTTTGAGATTAGCAATTAGTTCACTGACCATTAGCTGAATAATGTGTTGAACTAGAATTTTGACTATTCCATCCTACATCTACTGCCTTGTCAACCATTGGGACACAATCTTCATACTCAGAAGAGACACCAGATGTGGTGCTAGCCTTTCCTGTAATTTTTGCCTGCATATTTATTTTAAAGTAATTTAATTAATTTGTGCCAACGCCAGAAGTTAGAGATGATTATTTACAAAGAGGCTAATGCATGATTGCTAATGTTTAAGAAGGCCATTACTTAAGTAGCAAGTACAGAGCTAGTACAGTAGTATAATGGCATTACCGAGGGTATCCCTCCAGACCTAGGACCTCCTACATAGAGTCATGGATGCATGTACCACTCTTAAACATGCTAGGTATACTTTTTTTTTTTTTTTTTATCAAAGACTCAGAATATAAATTTAATCAAGAGATTTTCAAGGATTTCTTATATACAATATGCCATGACTTGAATAATTAATAACCTAATAGAGAATATTCTGCAGATGTCAACATGAAAACTAGGACAGAATAGAGAATATTCTGCAGATGTCAACATGAAAATTAGGAGGGATAGATAATAGTTTAATTCTGAGTATATGTACAATCCCAGGAGTGTTAATCAAGATGAAGAAGACATTTATATATGCACAACATAAAGGTTCTCTCACTACAAGCAAACAATAATACCACCTACGTTGGAACCTGAAAGATAAACCATAAAGCACTCATGATGGCAACAATAAAAAAGTATACCTTTTCCTTTTCCTTTGCAATTCATCAGAACTACTCTCTCCAACTTACGTTGATTCCAAGTAGTGAGTCTAGTTCAGTGTCAAAACAACATTAAATATAGCTTTATCATTTTGAGTGATTAAATTTGATGTATTGCTAATAGAACCCAATACCCTAACTAAATCTCAAATATTCCAGTCACCCTTTCTCTTGTTGTTATGTCTTTCTCATTTAGTTTGCTGCAAATTAGCTAATGTTTGACTCTTTATCTCGTATCATCAGTTAGTATGCCTTGCTACCTTCCACCAACATATTGTTATTCTAACTCCCCTTTAGTTAAATCATGTTAGACTTCAATATTACAAACCTGTGCTCTGAGCTTTTTCCTGTATTCCATCACATCACATCACCTATCTTATTCTTTTCTAGTTCCTCTGAGCATAAAAATTCTTCATAATAGATTGGCATAAAAATTCCTAATAAAATAATATACTCTCAAGTCTCGGAAACATTCATGGAATTCTCTTGCTTGTTATGTTTAGAAATAAAAGGAATCAGGACCTAGTCAACCTGCAAGAAACTAGAGCTTACCTCTTCACGAACAGGGGTCAGCGGAGGATTATTAAAATAGTTGCCAGACTTTCTTGGATAAGCTGTGTCTTCAGCATCTGAGCCAGACTCCGCAGTAGATGTATCACTTCCTTTTACCTGGAACATAAACCAAAAGACCTTTAGTAACTGAAAACATGCTGAAGAAGGTAGGTATTTTTTGCAGTTCTTAATTCTTACAAGCGGGTATCTTGGCTTAGCATAGGCAATAACCTTCCCCTCACTATTTGAAACAGTTACAATTTGCCTAGCACATTGTGCTTCGCCATGAAGAATCATCTGCTCAAAATCCAAAATCCAAACCATCAAATAATGTTATACAACCAAGCACACCAGTAAAGTGCTAGCGTGGTGTGCTGCCAGTGTACATTTTTAGTGTGTGCATGAGCGTGTGATTAGAACGATAATAGACAAGAACCTTTGATATGTCAGGGTCTTTCCATGGACCTCGATCAGATCTAAGGCATCCTCCATGTTCAACACAAGTACAGCTACCACCAAGAAATTCTGGCAACTCCCTAGAGAATCCAGAAACTACTTTTCAGGACATGTGAGAGAGCAAGAGAGAGAGAGAGAGCAAATACTGTAAATTAATAAAAACAAGGCTAAGAATTCACAACAAACAGGGAAAGAGACCTCGAATCAATTATGTCAAGCAGCTTGTTCTGGTATTTAGTTCCAAGAACCTGAAGAAAAGTATGCAATTTATACACCCAAGTCTAAACACAAAATGTTACTGTTAGCTGCCACGTTGTATCATTCACTTACATGAATTTTAGAAGTAGTTCTAGGATCAAGGAATGATTTCACAGAATTCCATAATAGCCTAAAACCTGAACCAGCATTAATTATAAACATTTGGCACAATGTCTGCAGCAAATTAACGGTTGTCAAATTGATACCAAAGTTAAAATAAAATATATTGACAAAATGAGAAAGCAGTTGTCAAATAGATTTCTTAGTTAAAATGCAGTATATTAACAAAAATGAGAAAGCTTCCAAAAATATTGGAAAATGAAACTTGAGCATGATAGCGTGTGGTGCACAAGCGTGTAAAGAATTTATATACCTCCGGGTAATTATCATTGTCAATTTTTTGCAAACGTATAATCAGATCTCGTGCAGCCTTGGTGAAGTTTTTCATACCCTAATGAAATATAACATAAGTATTGACAAGTTTTCAGTAAACCACAAGTAGGCAACTGGAGTAATATCTCATTAATTATGTAAAATATTCAAACATACCACTCCTTGCACATCTAGAATGGTTGTATTTGAATCAATGTGCCGTTTTGCCGCAATTGAACAAGCTGGAAACCTAATTAAGAAACACCTTTCAAACTCTTTCACGTGATATTTTATGTATCGATCCATAGTTGTCACTTGCATTAGCTTGTTTGCATCAACTTTTCCAAGCCTTTCAATGTAAACAGGTCTCCCCTCTTTATCCACGCCGTGATAACCTTGTGGATAGTACTTTAAGACATCATCTATCTCTGAATAATCAAAATCCTGATGAAGATATTTATATCAAATAACTGCGGTTTTCAACGAACATCCATATACTGATAAACTAAACCAGAACTTCCATCTTAATATTTGTTACATGGACAAGGCTAAAATATGGGTTGAAGCAAGAGACAGAAAAAACAAAGAGGAAGTGTATAGAAGGGTATGGCCTGCAACTGTAGATTACAATTGTACACTATGTCAAGCATATTATAAATTTGTGTCACTTTTTCATCCAATCATAAACCATCAAGGGTGCCTAAGTAGACTCAAATAACTTGGCATATAAATTTACAAATAGGCGCAGTTAAGAATCACCATGTGGATCAGAAAGGTCAACAGTACCTTCCATAATTAGCTAGAATACATCAGGACTTGACAGAAAATCTTTGAACTAGAAAATTGGCATTTTGGAGATTAATATAAATCATGAAAGTTCCGTGAGGCAGAAAGTGTCATCAGATGAGTTGCTTTTACAGAATTTAATCAATTTTGTACTTCTGGTAAATTGTCACCTATAATTATCTAAACAAAAGATCACTTTGTTTGATCTTAATGTTAAAAATGGGCTTCGTCATGTTATGAATAGCAAGGAGAACAATGGTCTTCTTAGAACAGGGTGAAGGAGAAGAGAGATTGCAATGTTTATGAATAAACTTGTTTAACTATTGCTAACATAAAATTCACATCTGAATCGCCAATTTAGCTGAAAAGAGAGGAAAATATTTGTGTTGTCTGTCAAGATTCCAATTTCACCTAAGTAATATTGAGCACTTTTGAATAGGAGAAGGAACATACATATACTTTTCTGAAGGTATTGACTTTTTAGATTCAAAATTTCAATTCAAGAGAAATGATCAATTTGCTCATTACCTCAATAATAGTATCAGCACCAAATTCTTGCCTCCATTTAAGCATTTCTGACCACATGCGCTTCGCTTTCTCAATATCAAATTTCCGTGCTTTCAGAAATCTAAAGGTAAACATGCCATTAGTAAGTAAGAAAATAAAAAATAACTTCAAAATGAAAAATAAGACAGTAAGGAAGTAAGGATAGAAGAATCAGCACTTCTGCAGCAATAAGATTGGCAGTTTCAAGTTACAGCAAACAATTTTATGGCTGTATAATGTCACTTCTTGGAGTATAATTAGCACTCCACTAACTGAAAGTTTCCAGAAAACACATCAAAATAATGTCAATATCTGAACTTGACCAGGATTTCAGTCTATTAATTTTACTTATTCTAACTATCAAAATCTCATTTCTTCTAGCCCCAAAATGGTTGAGACATAACATTCTATGCCATTTGTCAAGAAGTCGACAACATCAAGACAGCTGCTCTAGATTGAGACACTACAAAAACTTTTTGGAAGGCAACCGTAGGAGGCAATTGCATCGGAAGAGGATCACCAAGGCTCAACAGCATAGAAGTAGTGGCTTGCAGAGTGCTCCTAGGAAACCAAGGGAATAGGAAACCCTAGCTTAAAAAAATGGCAGACAGGACTAGATACATGTATAAGGGACACAAATAGAGAAAAATAAATTATAGAGAGAATAATCATATATATTTTTTACTTGAACATGGCATTTCACATATTTTAGGGACTATTATCAGTTACTATATACCCTAGTTCAATTGTTGATTGAAAAGAACCTTCCCTTGCTGTATTAGCACTATTTATAAGGATATGGTAGGTTACCTCAACAACATATGATAATCATCATGCTTCAATGGTAGCAATTCATCCTGAATTAAGGACCGGCGAAATGCATCAACAGCTCGTAGCTCTTCAATGTCTCTAACATCCTCGATTGGAATAGTGCTAGTGAGCTTATCAAGTTTCTTTCTACTCCTTCGCCTCAAAGAATGTCTGAATTTGGTAGATGCGCTTATTGCTCTTTTCTTCAACGATCCGATTTTTGTCTTCCTCTCATCTTCTGAGTTTTCGACATCTGATTTCTTTTCATGATTGGAGAACCCCTCAAAACCTGCAAGTCCAACAAAAATCAGTGATAATGTTTATGTCAAAATACATTTAACCATTGGAAGGAAACTCGTGCAACAAGCATAACAAATTTCATAAGAATCAAAGTATGCAGATATGTGCAGATACCAAACTGCATCATATTATAATCTTTTTTACCTGGTAATGGTGCTTAATTGAGTCTAATTCCAGAAAACAAGTCAACAATGTCAAACTGATTTGTCGGCAAAGGATGAGAAAGCAACCAAACCAACTTTCTAACGCCTTGATCCAAAGTTAAACCAAAACTAAGTTTTTGACAAAGTGTGTGCAAATCATCAAGATCTTTGTTACGTTTATAATAAATGAATAAATTGAATCATGACTGGTTAGTGATTGTCTATTCTTAGCAGCATCTAATTATGCCCTCATTTGTTGTAATGATATCTGTCGTGGCCCAGGCAATAAGGGCTTCAATCACAGGCCACTAAATTAACTGCTGAAAGGTGGGCAGTCAAACCTTATGCAGTCAAACCTTATCTTCAAGCTCATCAAAGTGATAAAATTTTGCATCTAGTAATCATTGAAAGCATCACAGGCCAAATTGGTGCACTGTGTAGCAAATTATTTAAAACTTCAGTCGATCAAGTGCAAATCCGTGATGAAACTTATGATTGCCACTTGCCACCACCAAAAAGTTCAGAAACAGAGTAACTACAGGTTGAAACAGGGGACACGTAACACATGAAGGAGATAAAACAAACAGAGAGGAATGGCCTAAATGAAGGCAATTTCACATATGATCGTCAATAACTCCAAATCCAAAATTTGCAGCAAAGGCAGCGAAGAAGGTTAGCACTATCAGGAGACCGTGCTAGCCTAGATATGCAACTGTTCACTTCAAGGAGGTAGAAGCTCAGATAACTATTTTAAATTTATTTGAAGAGGAAAACACATATTATTCTATCTTTTAGAGGGAATCCAATGGACCTCATGTTTTCCCCCTTCTGTTCATGTTTCTGGATCCACCGAGTCCACGACAACAAGAACTTAGATATGGAAGTTTATAAGAAGAAAATAGGAAAAACAACATACTTACGAGCTAAAAATAGGGGAAATTATGCTAACAACAACTTACAAGGCCTCGCGAATCGGTCAAGTGGCCCTGACATATCCACCGGTCTGAGAAAAAAAAAACAAAGAGGCAAATTTTGAATCAAAAAGGTGAACAATAACAAAGGGAGTCCCCTCACAAACGCCAAACTACCAGAAACCCTAGAAAGAAGAACAAGTACCCAAGCAGGTCCGAACAGTCAAAAGAAACAGCCCCTTCCGAAACTTCCTCCTCCCTCCCTCTATCAGTACGCGCAGGCAGAAGCAGCGGTGGAGGACAGCGTGGGGGCGTCCGCCCGGCCGGCGGTGTAACGGAGCTCCTGCCGCCGATTATCGAACTTTGCAAGCTGATCCGCCTCACCTTTTCTGTGTGGTTTCTTCTTTCTGCACGAAAGAAAAACGAAAAGGAGAAGAAAAACAAAACGTTTTAAATATAAATAAAAATATATCGAGAAAGAGACGTTGAACAGGTGGACGAGTGCGACGGTGGAACGTTCCCCGCCGAACAGGATCGAGTCTTCTCATTGGTTGGAGTCTGTCGGACCCATCAAAACAGAGTGGGCACCACCCGTTTAGGTGGAGCATATTGTCATGGTAGGGACTCGAATCCTGTATCGTGAATAAAGAGAGACATAAAATCCTTGATGCGAATTATTCTCGAAATGAAAAAGATCGGAGAACTTCTTTTTCACCCCAATTTATCTGATTTTTCAAACTAGTCCTCTTTTATTAAATTAAGGAAAATGAAATACAAATAAATAAATAAAAATATTTCAAAAATAAATAATTTAGGAAGGTCCCCTCGCTCGTGATGTTTCGGGGCGGATGCTTAGTTTGACTAAGTGGGATGTCACATAATATCACAAAATAATTTATTTATATTTATTTAAAGAAAATTTCAAATAATTCATTAAATTAAACGGATACGTTTTAAACAGATGTATTTAACTTATTAATTTTTATAAATAAAGATTATAAACTAATATCAAATTTACTGATCAATCAAATACATTTTTTTAAAAAATAAAAATTTTAAACAATCAAAAAAGTACTGGTGGAGCAGCATAAAATCTAAGATTGTAGTTGAAATTTAACATATTTTTAAATTAAATAAAAGGCAATTCATCGTAATATCTAACTTTCATATTTATTTGAAGAGAATAAAAAGAGGGAATTGATGGTGAAGAATAATCGTGAAAGGTCGGAAATTGATGAGAGGGAAGTGGTGGGCGTTGGGGCCCGCACGCAATTAAGTGGGTTAGGTTCGCTATCGGGAATTTAATGGAGTGGCGAGGAGAATCGGTTCGTTCAATCTGGAACACGATCGTTAATTTTTGGTGGACCACTCTTATTTTATAAAATATGGACCATTAAATTAGATCAGAAAAGATTAATATATAATTTTTAATCTAATATAACAGTTTAAATTAAAAGGGATCAGGAGTGATCCATAAAAAATGGACTAGAGGATCCTTTCCTCACTCCAGGTATATTTTCAAGTATAGAGTTTATAATTTTAAAATTTAGAATATAT
>JBBPFP010000019.1:3954893-3965566 GCA_037974795.1 Kaempferia galanga
GCATAGGGTGTATATTATTGTCTTCCAATGCAATAATAGTCGGGCAAGGTCAACCACCAAGAGAGTGGGTGGTGTAAAAATCATATTGCATGCAAGGCTTATGGAATTGGTCACTTTTCAATTGGTTTTCTAAAGAAAACCTATGATTTCTGAGGAGGCTGGTCAGTTCAAGTAACTTGAGGTAGATTGTGATTCATTTCGACACATCCAGCTTTTTACGCATATACTGGAGGAAGACTAAAATTATTATATACAAGTAAAAATGGGGTCTGATCCAATTATTTGTCATCAATTACAAAGGTTCTTACAAGTGATAATTGGCACCTCAGAAACAGCATACATTACTAAATTTCAATAATTGGCTCGTCAGCCAAAAACCACCACTATAGATGAAACTGCACCAAAACTTGCAGAATCCAATTATTAAAATTATGACAGTGGAACTCAGTTGGATAGGCCATGAGGTAAGAGTAATTTAAATCAAATTAAATTGAACAACATTTCAGGTTGTTTCAAAGGAGTTAGGAAAGAAGTGTAAGCATTGTTCTTGCATCTAATAAATATTGTAGAAATTTGAATTGTAGCACAAATTAAAAGAGAAATAATCACTGGTAGGAAAGAGGTTTTTACATTATATACAGTAATCTAAGACATTATAAAAGACAATATACTTCCTCGTTTCATCAACAAAACTGAACAACAAACAAATATTGTCATCCTCAAGTTTTAATGACTAATGGCCAACTCTCAAGGGGCATTTGGTTCTTTCCTAAGAATCGGAATGGGAATGATAGTATTATGGAATGAGAATGGGAATGGGTATGAGCATGAATATCACTCTTAAAAATAATGTTTGGTTAGTTGAATATTTGTTGGAAAATAGCTTGTTTTTTGAAAAAAATACTTTCGTAGAAATTTTGTATAGGAAAAAACTTGTCTTGTTGCTTTATATTCCTTTCAAACTTTTTTTTGGTAGCTTGTTCCCTCAGGTGGAAAATGATTTCCACTTAAAAGAAACATAAATCATTTTCCTTAAAAAATCTAACATTTTCAATTGATTTCCTAACCATTTTCCATGCGCTAAACACTAGAAAATGTAGAAAATAGTTTTCAGAAAACATTTTAAGCAAAACCTGAGATTACAGTTTATACCAGCAAATATCAATACATTTAACATCCAATTGGTATTTACAATCATCACGGAACTAAATTATTTATTATATAATAGACTTTCAACGACCTTGATAGTTTACCTGTCCAAGAGAATGAAAACTAAGCTCAAGAAGGAATGATATTAAGTCTGTAGGATCAACTCCACGATCCTACATGATTTTAAAGAATCAGATTAAGATTATTAGTCTTATAGTACAAGTTTTTATACAGAAAAATTGTTCCATACATATTAAGAGTGAAGACATAATACAAAGTATGCCAAATAGTACCTCTGCAGTAGATATGTATTCTCTAATGATGTACCACAGTTGTGCATTCGTATCCATCAGCTATTTACAAGGAAAAATGTGCTACAAAAATCAAAATGATAGGAGAGTAATAAGGTTTAAAAAAATGCCCACCAGAAATTGGAAGCCGTTCTCAGTTAACTTGGGGACTTCATTTTCCCTGCATAAATGTAGGTCACAAGTTAAGATTTTCCTTATAATATGCAAAACAAAGCACCATAAAACCTCAGCGATCAGAATCTGGATAATGCAATACAACAGTAGAACAAAGTTGCAGAGTACCTGGCGCTTAGAAGCCCTCGCTGGAAAACCTTTATCATGGAAGAACTGAAACTTGTCAACTTTTCTGCTTGAGAAGAATTTATAAGCTGCAACAAGAAACGCTGCATTTTTCCCCAAAGAAGATATATTAAAATTCCATTTGAGTAAACTTATGCAAATGAAAGAAAAAATAAAGAAGGCTTAAATCAAACAGTGCAAGGAGAAACCTCCCATTGCTCTGAGGCATATGTGTCAAGATCCTCTAAGGTTGGTAATCTTACGGTCGTACTCAATGGCATTGGTTCTCTAGGTAAAGTCCCACTGCAATTGCAAATAAAAGCATCAAACCTATTTTCCTCAGCTTCAATGGGAGAAATGGCCTAGATTGGATTCGTAGAACATCATACTTAACATTGATGAATTATGTGTAATAAGCTTTATGATTTAAATACTGTTTGAGATAAGGATTCGTGAACATCCTATTCAGATTTATAGATATTTGTGAATGCATTTTTCAAAAGGTATAGTTTTTAATCCATCCAATTCAGATGTCCTTGTCTTCATATTTCCTGTTAGCGTAACCTAGTGTCAACTC
Organism: Kaempferia galanga; assembly: GCA_037974795.1. NCBI lineage: Eukaryota > Viridiplantae > Streptophyta > Magnoliopsida > Zingiberales > Zingiberaceae > Kaempferia > Kaempferia galanga. The sequence continues at coordinate 3,957,210 of JBBPFP010000019.1, forward strand.
CTTGCTGCCATTTTGGTAAAGATGTGTTCTCTAGTACTGTATGCTTTCTAAATGAAAATATTATTGGAGAATCAGATACAAAGATCTTATTGTGATTTGGATTTTGAAATTGTATATATTATAATTATGGCAATTTATATTCTGCTGTAAATTTACTAGAATAGTTTAGTTTCCAGATTTAGACATTTGTATTCTTTATATAGTTTTCCAATTCAATGGAAACAACACAAGGAAATTTTTTATCAATTTGTTTTGGCCTACATGCAAACGATACTAAACAAGGGTTTCACAAAATTGGTATCAATTCTCATGCTATGGGAATTTAAATCACACAAACCAAGCAATGTATAAAACAAGACTTGCGTAGTTGAACATAGATGAAATCATATAATTGCCTTGATCTACCCTACATACTGTCCTAAGCATGAGTGCAATACATAAGGGCAAATAAGCAACCATATTTACCAGTGGGTTAGTGTGAAATGATGAGAAGAAGCACACAAAGTTAAAAATTTTTCTATCACATCATGCAAAAGCTTCTATATCAGAGTCTGTATAGTCAATAAAATTATAATACTCTCAGGCATGTAAGTCACTGAAACCGTGTCTTAATTGAACTTATCAAAGCAGTAAAGTATTGAGTGATATATACCCATTCACAAGGTGCTTCTGAATATTGGTCTGGAACTTTGGGTTTATCTTATAGCTTGTCTCCTTCTTTCTGCAACCAGTTTTAAAACAATTAAGTGTGTAGGAGTATATTTTGCAGAATCGGCTAATCATTCACTCTTTACCCCAGGTTTCTATTGATACAAATTTGAGACATTGAGATCATTATACCATGAAGACAGACATGAGAATATGTAACTTTTCTAGAACCATTTCTACAATAAAAACTTGTCATATATTTAAATTAAAAGTAACAGAAGAAAGGAATAACAATCCAGTTGAAAGAATTAAAAAGGGTCGAGAGTATCATCCAAGGAAAGTATAATAACTTAAATGTTGGACACAATAGCATGGCCATCATCATGTTCAGAAACGTGAGGGAGACTATTAGATCGTTTAACAAAAAAGATAAAAGAAATCGAACTGAAAGTCTAAGACTTGACATATTTTAGCAACTAAATTTTACTATCAAGTACTAATCTGGAAGTTGAAATTTAAGATTAAATTTTTAAATACACAGCTTGCACAAATGCTGATCTGACAATGCAGTTAAGCACTTCCCAGAAATTCAGATGTAGACAAGTGCTCTACATCTTATGATCTAAGCCATCAAAAGCATAACTGAGGAGCTAAAATGGTAAAAAAAATTAATCCACAAAAGAAGCATAAAGAACACCATACCTGTCATTAACTTCAAGGAAAACCCTCAGTTGAAGCAACCTATCAATGGCCACTTTGTGTTTGGAAAACCCATCAGGAAGCAACCATTCTTCCACTGACTTTGCTGTTATTGCAGTATTAATGTACAACATTTGCAAAATGTACCTCTTAGCCATAGGGGGCAGTGATCTGAAGATAACAAAGAACTGCATGAGATTGAAAATCACCATATAAATAAAAATACAACCATGCTTTAAAGATTAAGAACTAACCATATATCCATAACAACTCAACTCATCTAGTATCATTTACATAAAACAGTTTACAACACTAAGTACAGAGACACTGAATTCATAATGTCCAATCCTAAATATCGGAGAACCAAAGCAAGAGCATTGAATGCATAAACCAAAGAAATAGCATGAGGAAAGTCAATCTACAGAATAACCCCTTCGGTAGGCAGGAAGTACATCTGAAAATTAGAAAGAGATGGATTCCTAAAATGGTTGGCTGCATAGAGATAATCCAACATAAATTTGAAAGGACATCGTCACGGAAACCAAGCGAGAAGCCATTAGATAATTTCAATTTTTAAGCAAAATAACTTTTTGAGGAATCACCAAACACCTTGATACTATATCACTTGAAGCACCAAATCAATCTCACAGAAGATGATGCCCATTCCACTCACAGCAAGCCTACAATATGACTAACGATTTCCACAAAGGCAACCTACTGTGAAACCAAAAACGAAGAAGAAGAAGAAGAAGAAGAAGAAGAAGAAGAAGAAGGGGAGAGAGAGAAGATTTGCCTGAGAACGGCTTCGCAGATGAAAGCACTGTCGTAGAGGTTGTCCAGCTTCACAGCCGGCAAAGCCGCCACCATGTCCATGAAGTTCTTGGCGACGATCCGTACCTGCGGCATCTTCTCGTTCCCTAGGATCACAAATCGAGGAGAAGGGCGTGCTCCTTCCTGCTCGGCTTCGTACTACTCTTCCTTCTTCCCTAACCACCCTCTACTTTCTCGAGTCTTCGGCTCGGCCTCGGCCTCGGCCCTTTAGATATATTGATAATTTAATTTGCAAATAGATTTATCTTAAATTATTTTTTTAAATGATTAATATTCAAAAAGTAATAATTTTTTATTTCTATAATTTTTTTCATAGGCAAATATGAATGGCATTAAAAATTTTAACATAATTAATAACTTATATCTAAAAAATATTTAATAGATATAATTTATCACCTAACGTTTTATGGAAATTATTTAGTCTTCTAAAATGAATTCGGATTAAAAAAAAAAGGGTCTTTTAACACATTCCCTACCTACATCAAATTTATAAAAGAATAATTATATTTCAAAATTTATATATATATATTTCAAAATTAATATATATGATCGTTGAAGATTCAAATTGGGGCTAGTGTTCGCTTCCTCGATTCCGATCTCAATCGCGAGGAGGCAACGGCGTGATCTAACAGATACGCGGGATGGGAAATAAACCTCGGAATTGGAGGGCATTCATGGCGCTTGAAATCTTTCCAATTTTGGATTCTGGATGAGTAGTAGGTTGAGACAGCGTGATGGATGATGACTTTTCCGCTTCGTCACTTTCTTATTAGGACGCTGGAGAATGGGGAAATCGGGAGATGTGAAGATTGTATATATAGACAAAGGGGCCGCGTATCCTCATGGTATAATCTGCTTGTCATTCCTGGTTTTGTGCGATCCTTCTTCTTCATATTTGTGTTTGTTTGGTTTTTCTTTTTTTGTTTGCGGTGTTTGCTTGTGGAGCATAAGCGGAGGCGACGAGTAGAGGAAGGGAAGGATGTGGATGGATTCTGGTTTGCTAAAGAGCTCCAATCTGCAGTCTTTCCTTGCTCATATCACGCCTACGGTGCCTACGTACCCTCTTACGAAGGTTCTCTTTTTTTTTTCGCCCTATCTGCTTCCATGATTTGTCCAAGCGTCCTGTGGTTTGTTTATTTATTTTTCTTGACTGCGATGTACGCTGAAAACTTCTCTCAACAAGGCGATGGACGGATTGTTCATTTGCATGATTGCATCCATCTCTTTGATAGCAGAATAATCTCTGTCCCTCCCTCTGCATGTAATAAAGTTGCAACTTTGCTGTTTGAATAAAACATAGTGATCCTTTTCTTTCATGATTGTAGACGGTATGTTCTTGCATGGAATCCTTCTTCATCATAATGAATCGTGTGTACGTGAAAATGGTATAGTGGCTCTAACTTGGTGTTCCTGTCCTCTTGTTTGATCTCCTACGGTCGCTAACATTTCAATATTCGACACCTTGTCGTCTAAGTTATAGAGATTGCTAGAGATGCTTACTTTTGATTTCAAAAACAAGATTAATATCGTGTTATCCTTGGTTCTTTAATTCCTCTTACAATATTGTTTCTCAATTTTAATTACTTCTCCCCAATCTGTATTCACTTAGTCGTAGTGACTTTATTATTAACTCATAATTTCTGATCTAAAAAAGTGGACATGGCTACAGGATCTGAGTAGCATTTGCCGACCAACTGAGAAGGAGAACATGAAGCATTTCACACTAGCAGACCTCTGGAACCAGTATGAAGAGTGGAGTGTATATGGTGTTGGGGTTCCCGTCATCCTTCCCGACGATGAAACGACAGTTCAATACTATGTTCCATACCTATCTGCTATTCAATTATATACCAGAAAATCACTTGCTTTTTCGAGGTCAGGAATAAACCTCAAATATAGAACAGTGGTTTCTTCATGCAGTCAATACTCTAGTGAACTACATTATGAACTGCATTTGATTCTATTTTGCAGGATTTTCCCACAAGACAGCCAGTGTGAATGTTCTAGTGATGACAATGAGAGTGACACAATGTCTAAGTCATCAGATGCTTCCTCAGATGGTTCAGTTATTACCCATGAAAATTTATTTCCAAGAAAAGACACCTTTGGGCAGATGTATGCCCAGTATATAGAGTATGGTTCTCCCTATAGAAGGCCACCCCTTTTGGACAAGGTATAGACAGTTATGCTGCTGTTACTTGTGCACCATATTGCTGTATCCCTTCTTGCAAATAGGATTCATAATTCTACAACATGTTATGACCAATTTCTGTGAATAACTTTATCTATTTTACCTTGGTTGTTTCTAAATAGGTAAAAGAGTTGGCTCGGCGATTCCCTGGTTTGTTGTTGTTGAAGAGCGAAGAATTGTCACCTGCTAGCTGGTTTTCTGTTGCCTGGTATTGGTTCACTTCTTTCCCTTGAGAATTGGATACAGTATATAGATATTTATTCTAAACATATCTTGCTGTACAAGAATTATTTGGATACAATATAAACAATAGAGCTCTGCTATGTTTAGTTGCTAAATGGTCACTAAGAACTTACAGCCAGTTAAAAATTATGATAGGACTTGGAACTTGAATGCTACTGTATCTTCTATCTTTTCTTTATTTCTTTCACCACAAAAGATTATGTTTTTATTCTTGTTCTGTATTGCAACTCTGCAAAATCAGGTACCCTATCTATCACATTCCAGCATGTGCAAATGTTGAGGATTTGTCTGGTTGCTTTCTTACTTATCATACCCTATCCACATTGTCTGAAGGTATGCACTTTTTGTTTGTTTGTGGTATTAGATGCCAAATGTTTTCTCTTTGTTCCTTATATTACTGTATTTTTTGTTAGATTTATCCGAAAGATAATTTGTTGACAATGATCAGCCTATCTTGATTCCTTGATATTTATGTGCATTAGCTCTTTAGCAAAGTCATGTAATTTTGGGACTTTGAGGTACCTAATGTCTCTACATCTGATTATTTCATTGGCTTGATTCTGGGAGAGGAAAAAAAAAGCTATTTGAATGTTTAAAGTCTGTGAAAATAACATGAAAAAATACGACTGCTTATTGTTTTGTGAATCTTTAGCAAAGTTATGGTTTCTTACATTGTTTGCCGTCAATATGTGCTAGGATCTAAAGGTTAACAACTTCTCTATCGTTAGGAATGATGCAAAGTCTGTTTATGCCACTGTTTCAGAACTTGAAAGCAATGAATTAACATCACTTATATCTCTCATAATCCAATTAATCATGTGCAAAATTTATCCAATATTGATTCAGTAATGCCAACAGAACCACTTTGAGATATCATCATCATCACATTGTCTTGCTGCATTTAACCTGATTTGATTGTTGATTTAGTAAAGTACTTGTAATGAATGAAGTCCCAGTAGTTCAAAAGATGAAATAAAGAAAAGAAATGTTTGTGGCATTTTAGTTTGTGATATATTTCATACTTTCCGATAAAGTTTTAAGAATAAGAAGGAACCTTAAGAAGCTTAACGTAGGTTCCCTGCAAGAAAGACTCTGTTAACTGAAACCAAAACAACCAGCACATGGCTTAGAAACTAGAGATTAGGCAAGGAAGCTGACTATCAGGAAGACCAGCCAAACTCTTTGGAGCCACCATCTTGCATTTTCTTTTAATTTGTCCAAGTATAATTAGAACAGAATAGAAGTAAGATACCACAATTTATTTCGTTTCTTTTCTTACTAAAAAAAAATACTACATGAACTCATTGATGAAAAAACTTTCTATTGCCTTTTTGCTTGCATTAATATGATGTGGCAATTTTATAGTGTCATCAATCTTTTAGTCCTTGCAATGTTGTGCCATTGCAGATTGCATTGAGTCTGATGATGAAAAAGATCTCTATTCTGTAATTGGGAGGATCAACAAGCCGGTGAAAATGAGTCGGAGAAATGCCATTGCTCTTTCTCCATTTGGTCTCTCTACCTACAAAACGAAGGGGGACTTGTGGAAGGACCCAAAATCTTCCGACAATGAAACCATGAACGCCCTTTACAATGAAGCATATTACTGGTTGAAGCAACTAGAGGTCGAACACCATGACTTCAAATTCTTCGCTACTCACTAATTGAACTCCTGACTGTAAACCCTCTGGAACATGTCTTTTATCATGCCACCATAGTATCATTACCTTTCTGATGAGATCGGGAACCAATAAATCTAGTATCAGAGAGTCGAATTGCATGTGGTGAAAGAACCAGCAAGTTCTTTTTGGGTAAAGAGCCAATGCTGCCTTTTTTGATTGGGAATTGATAGCAATTGAATCTTCAGTGTAGCATCGAACTATATATTGTGCAACTACTCAGGGGCGGAGCCATATATGGCTTTTGTGGGGGCAACTGCCCACCTTAATTTTTTATAAGTATTCTTAGAAGAGGTGTATAAAATTATAAAAAGATTACCTGCCCCACTAAAAATAATAAAAGGGACAATATTTGAAAATTAAAACTATTTTTTATAGGTCAATTCTTCTTCTCTTGTATTTTTCTCCCTGCAATCCAACTCTTATTCTATATTCCTCTATCGCTCTATAGTTTAAATATTTTGCCCCACCTAGTATAATGGGCCTAGCTCCGCTCCTGCAACTACTTAGTCATGGACAGCTTGACAATTAGTGTTGCCTTTGCTCTAAAGATTTTCAGTTGCTTGGTTTCACCAATAGACATGTTACAACATTTAATGAAATATTTTATACTAAAGACAGATAGTCAATTGGTGTTATTCTATTTCATAAAACAAATATGAATTATCACTATGATTGCGATCGGTGGCTAATGTTGTGATCAAATCGACACAATTGAGGCAACAAACGCTGCTCCCTTGCCTGCGTTCGTGCTCTCACCACTGCCGCCAAATCCACAGACAGCAAGATTGCGGATATGCAATCCTCCCCTACTCCACCTCTCCTCTTCCTCCTCGGCTGCCTATCTCGGAAAGCCCACACACCGTCGATGTTGCTGCCGTCTCCCGGTAACCACCCTCCCTGTCGGTCCCAGCTCCAAGACCCACCGGGAATACATCGCAGACCACCATCAAGCTAGATAGTAATCATTTTGCATTACATTGAAATACACTCATATTGTGTTCACCTGGAGGGAGGAAGTAGGAGAGATGCAGTAGTTTAGGTGGAGGGAAAAGCAAAGAACTGAAATATATTATATGACTTTTTTTCATTGTATTAAATATTGTTTACTTGGATCATAACGAAAGCAAAAATAAAGACCTCTGGTTTGTTTGTGTTAATTATATGCTTAAATTTCAATTTTCTTCATTTTCACACAATTTACATGGAAATTAAATAAAGAAATTGGATGGAATTTAAGTCCTACTCTCTAGTCCCTTCAATGTAAAGAGAAACTTTATTTCTTTTGCCCTCTTACTTTCGTCCAAATAAGTGATCTACTGTTTCACTAAATGCTAGTTGAATTAAAAATTGCAAGATAGGTGAACTTCCCCATAAGTCTTTGATAGCAATAACACTCCTCAAATCTGTTGAAGATGATCATGACTGATTTTCTTTCTAGTAGAGAGTTAGTTGCGTAAGTGGACATTCAAAATAAAACATAAAGTAAGAAATCAAACTACAAGACAAGGGAGAAAGATCAAATCTCTAACATAGGTCGTTTATGTGATTCAGAGATTTCTTGCTCCTGTTGGATCCAAAAGAATTTAAGATATCTCCATAATGACATGATATTATTTACTTTGGACCTAAGCCCTCATGGCTTTGCTCTTGGACTCTACCCAAAAGGCCTTATACCAACGAAGATATTTTTCTCTTATAAACTCATGATCTTTCCCATGTGTTTTTAATGTGGGACTATGTTTGCAACCTTGCAACCCCAACAATCCCCCCTCAAACAAAGGACCACAGTCCCTCCTTAAATGGAAAGTCTATCCATTTGACTCTGATTCCTAGCACACCAGGACTTTCTGTCCCTCGGTCCAATAGAACTACTTGGATAGACCTACTTGGACTTCCTTGCCTAACCGCAACTAGGACTTCAGGTGTCTAGTCCTCTTGATTCAGACATGAGAGCTCCTACTTCCTTTATTGAAGGTCAATATCAAACCATATGGTTTGATTGGACTAGGACACTTGTGCGAGTCGACGGTTAGTCCTTCTAATAGTCCGGGCTCTGATACCAA
>JBBPFP010000019.1:3976627-3987281 GCA_037974795.1 Kaempferia galanga
TGTCGCGTTTTAGGCTCTTATTTATTTTTGCTACTTCTGCTAGTCTAAAAATTCCATAAAAATATCCTAAAATTCCAAAAAAATCATATAATATTTTTAGAATAATTTCTAGAATTTTCGGGACATTACATCTGATGAATTTTCTTCTGTGCCACGGTTTGGTTTCCCCTTATTGTATCAAAAGATACTTGATTGAGGAAGGTGGTAGGTCAATTTTGTAAATATTATTTTTACTTAAATCCCTTAAGTATAATTTTAGAATTTTCAATATCCTTGATTACACATTCAGAGTTTGAAAATGTTACTAAATAACCAGAGTTACATAATTAACTAATACTCAGTAAATTAAATTTAAACTTATCAACTAATAAAACTTTACAAATAATGAAATTGGAACCAAGTTCAATATTACTGGTTCCGATTACCTTAAGTTTTCTGTTGTTGTCAAATGCAAGTAATTCTAGATTTTTTAGTCTTAATTTGGTGAACTTTAATCTGTCTCCAGTCATGTGTCTGGAGCGTCCACTATCTAACATCTATTGGTCCAAATCATTATGTTCCTACATATAAAGTATTTGATTTTGATCCACTTTAAATGGATAATAAGATAGATGATTGAATTCAATTCCTTATCTCACCCAATCTAGATTATCAATCATATTATTTCTATGGGTGTTTGTGAGATGATTAATTTAGTTTAATCTTAGGTTTGGATTTAATTAAGTTTTAATTGGGTTTGGTTAGATTTAATTATGTTTTATTCATTAATCATCTCACTAGTCTAGGTTGTCAACCAAAAGTATCCTATGATTTTATGAGATGAGTTACATTAGTTGTTAAGAGTTATTTTAACATGTGTGTTAGATTCAAGTTTAGCTTTGGGCTCTATAAGTAGACATTCTTTGAATAAATTTCTAGGTTGTGATGAGTCACCTGGACATCATTAAAAGTAACCATGTGCTTCAAAAATTTTCAAATAGTCTTATCCACAAAACTTAGTACAAAACTCTGGTCTAACCGGTTTAAATTGAAAAGGGGTAGTTTCAGTTAGTTCCGCTAAGTTGTCTACACTAGGTCGGAGTTATATCTTTCTAGACATGCATAGACTTAGCTTTCCTAACTTTTATCATCTCAATCTTCTCTAGTACTGTTAGTCAAGTTAAATATATCCCTAGTTTTTTTAATTCTACTTTTGAAGTTAATTAAAATTTGAAGGTTTTAAATTGGTTTGATTAATTAATTCAAGTTGATTTAATTAAAGGTGGATTAATGTTTAATTAAGATTGTTTAAATTAAAGTTGAGTTAATTAAGTTTACTTGATTAAGGATTAATTGATTAGGTATTAATTGATTAAGGATTTAATTGATTAGGTATTAATTAATTAAGGATTAAGTTTAATTGATTAGGTATTAATTAATGATTAATTGATTAAGGATTTATTGATTAGGTTTAATTGATTAAGAATTAATTGATTAAGTTTAATTGATTAAGGATTTAATTGATTAGGATTAATTGATTAAGTTTAATTGATTAAGTTTAATTGATTAAGGACTAATTGATTAAGTTTAATTGATTAAGGATTAATTGATTAAGTTTAATTGATTAAGGATTAATTGATTAAGGTTTAATTGATTATGTTTAATTGATTAAGGTTTAATTGATTTAGGTTTAATTGATTAAGGTTATGTTTAATTGATTAGGTTTAATAAAAATAGTTTTTCTTTTGGTTCCCCATGGATCATGTCCTTGATAAGGTCTATCAAGATAGTGAATTTGATCTTTGGTGATCCAATATTGATTAACTCCAACTTGAGTAGTCAAGTTAGACTTAGGAACTCATGCTTGAACTTATATTGTTTCGATTAATTATAGATAGGTTTGTTTGGTCCTGTATCCAAGTCTAGATCAATTGTAGATGACTCTTTGTTTTCCAAAAATCAAATCAAGATTTTTGGAACCCAAGGCAAACTATTCTAATGTGTCCTTAAGTCCCTTGACTTGAGTTTTCAAGTTGGAATTTTCTTCCTCAAGTTGTTAGACTTGAGTTGAAGTTCCATCTTAAGCAATTTCGGTCAAAGTACTTGGGTTAGTCATTTCCTTAAGGGTTGTTACCTCTTTTTGGAGTGACTTAACTGAATATTAGATTTAGCTAATTTGTGCACCAAATAGTTAACTAAATTATACAATTTATCAACTTGAGAAATGCTTGTAGTGTGGTTTGGCCCTTCAGAAATGGATATGGATTCGTGGTTTTGCTCGGTCTCAGCTTCAAATTCACTCTTGGACTCAGTTCCTAGTTCACTTTCGGACTCAGTTTCGGCGACTTGATCTCAGGCCGGAAGTATGAGGAGGCTTGCTTGATCGTATTCTTCTTCTGAGTCTTCGGATGAGGATTTGTCGCACGTTGCTTACAGTGCCTTCTTCTTTCGTTGCTTATTTGCTTCCTTCAAGTTTGGACAGTTTGACTTGATGTTTCCCTTCTTGTTGCATTCATAGCAGGTGACTTCGAACTTAGGCTTCATATTCGAGTTCGGATTCGACTGTTTTGTCTTTGATTGAATAACCTTATTGATTTCTCGTTTAGTAAAGCCCTTCTTCTTTTTGTACAATTTCTGAACCAGGTTCACAATTTTGGCGGTGAGTTCATCGTCATCTGTTGAGTCCGATTCACCTTCAAACTCCGGTTTGGTTCAGTACTTAGTTTTTGTCTTCTTGGTCTTGCTTGTACCTACAATCAAAGCAATACCTTTCTCGACCTACAGTGCATTAGTCTAATAACATCGTGATTCTCCACCTTTTGTCCGATTACGTGGAGACCATTGAGGAGGTATTGGATGCGAGCTTGAATTTAGCTTGCTGACTCTCTTTCCTGCATTTTTATATTATACAATTTATTTAATATTACATCTTTCTTACATACCTTAACATCGAAGGTTCCTTCGTGAAGCTCAATCAATTTGTCCCATAATTTCTTAGCACTTGAGAATGGTCCAGCTCGGTTCAGTTCTTCTTTGGTTGAACCATATTAGAGGGTCTGGGTAGCTTTTGCATCTGCCTCGGTTTTTTTCTTTGTTGGTGTGTCCCACTTGTTGCAGGGGAGGAGAAATCTGTCTTTAGTGGGAAATGTGAATCCGGTTTGGATAATAATTTACATTTCCACTTGTGTCTTCAAGTGGTACTCCATTCATCCTTTCCAGTAACCGAAGTCCTCGCCAGAGAAAAGTGGCAGGTGGGCAGTACTGTAAGCTTCTTGATGGGCCATTTAGTAATAATCTCGTAAAAATAAAAAAAACACAAAGAATGTACCAAGACTTGGTCTTGGATTAGTAGTGTGAAAAAAAATAATGAACTCGAGTGGTATTTCACCAACTTCGAGAAAAATATCAAAATAATAAAAATAATAAAAATGAATGATAAATTTTTCAAAATAGTTAGTTTTGTCAATATCGACTTATAGTGAAGAGATGAATTTACAAAATTGAAAAAAGGGGTGAATAGCAATTGTGGTGGTTTTACCAACTTAGAGCGGCCCCGGTTGATATCAATTGTTGGATAGAAAGCGTTAAAGGTGAATAGCACTCATGGTTTTTTCACTTTTTCAAACATAAAGATACCAAGTTAAAGAATCAGAGGAAAACACAACGGAATAAATAAAGAAAAGAAAGAACAATTGGCATAGTTGGTTTTACTTGATGCAGAGCCTATGACAACTCCTACTTCAAGGCCCACACTCGTTGAGTGTTTACTTTGGGCAATCCACCATCAATTCATGAAGTACAGATTTGAATGTAACAAGTTAATAAAGTTAGTACAACAAAAATTATACTGACGACTTAGGATTTGTAGAGTCACGCTTTCGGTTGTCAGAACAACGTCGCGGAGTCGCTAGATTGTCTTTAAAGTAGCACACAGCAGAAAGCTTGTAAGAATTTGTTGTTCTTAAAATTTGGTCGAACCCTTCTTTTATAGGTTGTTGAAAGCACCTCCAATGCCGTTGGAGGTGCCTCCAACTCAATCTGGATTAGCATCGAAACATCCCACTCTTATCTAATTGGAGGTGCCTTCATGCATCCGAAGGCATGTCAAGTCTTCCATGTGGCATCCAACAGCAAAGCTCTTATCCCGCAAATGTTATCTACGCGAAGGTGCCTCCCCGGTGCTCTGAGGTGCCTTCATGCCTTCTCACCGAAGCACCTCCATCTTCTGCACAAAGCTTCTTCAGCCAAATCACCCGAGGCGCCTCCCTTACCATGGAGGAGCCTCGGATATTGACATCCGAGGTTTTGTCCATTTTACTTCCTTGCAAAGCATATTAGTCCAAATACCAAATATACCCCGTAAAACTAGGTTAGGTCAATAATATTTGGCATCAAAGGACTGTCCAATCCTGAACTTTGGATTTTTACCGAAACCCTAGGTCAGACCGATGCCTACTGTTCCCTAAACGGGGAACACTTCCTCACCGACTCCTCTCAGGAGAATTTACCTTTTTCCAATTGGTTCTGCAAACCATTTGGACTTTTGATCACCATATGAGACTCAAGATTTTTACCTAGGGTCCTCGACCCTAGGATTTTCCACCTGATATCAATGACTTCCAGGGCTTCCACCTACGCCTGATCCCCGACCCGCAACTAGGACTTTCCACAGCTTAGGGTTACCTCCTCTAGGACCTAGGGTTACCTCCCCCTAAGATTTTCACCTGCCTAAGATCACTTAAGATTTTCCTGCACACTTAGTTTAGTTTGTTAAAATAACAATATACTTAACTTAGAACCCTTTGCCATTATCAAAACTCAGGTTCAATCATTGGTGCACCCTGCACCAACAGAAACTCAAGCTTAAATCCACTCGAGCTTTGTCAAACTGGTCAACCTTGACCTAAGGATCATTGCACCAATAATCTCTCCCACTTTGGTATTTAACAATATGTTTTAAGTTAGGTTAACCCATATTAGCCCAACTTCATTCTTCATCCCATATCAAAGCATGAATGAAGGTTTCTAGTTTAAACCTCATATTTTCTTTTTCTTTGACACACATCAAAAACTCTTTACTTTAAGAGTCAATTTGTTCAAAAGAACTCAATGAAAGTCTCATACCTTTAATTGTATCATATGTTCAACATTGAGCATATATCCTTTACAATGAAAATTTTCAATCTTTCATTATCTCTAATGTTCAACCTTGAGCATTCATTACAATGAAGGTTCCCAACCTTCCATTGTCTCTTCATCCTTATGATTGAAAGAAAATCTATGTTTTCAAGGAGAATCTCCCCCTCAAAACATGCTTCAAACTTCTATCATTGCAGCAACAATGATTTGGAGTTCCTAAACTTTTTGGAAACCTAAAATTGAAGTTTTAGATTAAAAATTCAAATTTGAATACTAACCTCCTCCTAAACTCTAAATTAGTCCCCTTAACCATTCCTTTCTCATTTTTATCAAGAAAATTACCTTCAAACATTTATCAAAGTAGTTAGGGATGGTTAACTTGGCTAAATGTGGCTTAATAGATTGAGATCAGACCATTTTAACCGAAATCAAACATGCTAATTGATTAGTTTCAAATACCAATCGATTCCGACATGTCTTAATTGATTGAATTTGGGATTCAATAGATTACCACCACCTTAATCGATCACTTGATCACTTCCGTGAGCCTTTGTCCGCGCAGAAATGTAATTTAATTGATTACCCAATCAATTAAGCCACGTTCCAATCGACCAGCTAATTGATTCACCTTAATTAATTGACCTTAATTGATTACAGAAATTCACCTTAATTGATTGACAATTTCGCTTGACTTTTGACCAAGAGCTTGACTTTTGCCTTGACCATGAAGACCTGAACCATCCGCTGTATCACTATGTAAACCAACACTTATCTAAAGACAACTCGAAGGCGAATTTTCTCATGGTATTATGTTGGATGAGGAAGACAAATTAAGAAACTTTCTCGAATAGATGTTAAAGGCACACTTTGACAGGTTTAGGCACATTCAGTTTCTCTAATTTGTGTATAATATGGTCTCAAGCTTATTTACACTTTCCTTCATATTTCTCTCAATATAGTAGCAAAAGGTGGAAGTTGCCACCCAGCGAGCCCACATGGTCGACCCCTCAACTATTTGTAAGGAGGTAAATTAGAAAGTTATAGTTGGTCAATAAAAGAAAGAACTTTTTTACTATTCTATTGATGGCAAAAGGCGACTTCGCTCGCCCCCAACTCCCCCGCCAACCCGTCCCAGGGCCAACACGGAGGAGGTAAATCACGGGTGGCTACTAGTACTTAGAATAGTGACAAGCACATAAGGTAGGCATTTACCTCGGCTATGTCAAGATTCAAACCCCATACCTCATTGATGGCAACATCTCATGTGCTAACCACTAGACCATCCCGAGGGGACAACTTTTTTACTATTCTAACACCTTGAATAAGTTGTCATGGAATTTTAAGACTGATCAATACACTTTATAGCAATCATATCCATGAATATTGTTGAGAATAGTATGTTCTCTATTTTATATTGACCTTTGTACTATATAGAAATTACAGTAAGAAAGAAAGAAAAGGGGGTGGGGACATTATATATTTATGACCACGCAAATTACTATTTTTACTGCAATATGTACATTATATATTTATTATATCTAACATTATGGCCTAAACTTGTATAAAGATGTTAATTTCTTTTAGTTTCTACCATGTTGCGTATTCTCAAAATAAAACAATAAAATTTAATATTTTTTTAATCGACCTCTAGCTACAAGGATGCCATTTATTTTAATTAATTTTAGGAACTTTGTTATTAATGAGAATACCATTCCTAAGATATTGCCAAATTCCCTAGAATTTTAAATGAAGGCATTGAATAAAAATACAACATAATGTTGGACCAAACTCTGCCGTATCATTTAATATGTTGAGTTAAGCTTTGGTTTTACCAATTTACCACGAGCATATATCGCTTTCACAACAAATGGTTTGGTACACCAACCACTTTTTTATACTTTGGCTAGATGTTGATTGAACAATGTGAAGAACCTCAATGATTGCATAAGTTGGTAATCCATCTTTTCACAATAATTTGGTTGGTAGCCTACTATTATACAGGCATGCATATGATACACAAACAAAAAGAACAATATGTAAAACCTCAACACTAACTTGCCTTGCCTAGATATATAATTGAGATATCAAAGATTAAGATTATACTTCAATCTCTTTTTGCATATTAACTAGCTAATGATACATATTGGAATTGTAATTATAGTTATGTTTCTTCCTTTCTTCTAGTTTTACTTTTACTGTCTTACACTTTTTTATCATTTGAATTTTTTTAGATTATTATCAGTGTATCATAGACATTATTATCTGTATGTAAACAAACAATCTAAAGTAGGATACAAATTGTTTTGGCAATGATATTGACTTCCATTGGCGAGGTTAATTAAAATCCTATTAAAGACTTCCCTTTTCAATTTAGTTGAATTTTCAAGTGATTATTCAGGGAAAAAAACAAAATAAAATACTTGTGAAGCTTTAACTACTCCCAGAGGCCTTAACCACTCCCAACAAGCTCAATCCTCTCTCCTCTCTTATTGTTTCATCTTTTGTAAGAAAAGTGGCAAGTAGGGATTATTCATATATCAATATTTTTTCTGTATAATTACCTAACTCATTTTGGTAGATACTTGTGTGTGTCATTAAACGGTAGAGACAGATTTGTGCTTTGGAATTTCTTGCCAATGGCCATTGAAAGCATTGGGACTGAATCTACTCACATCTTTGAAGAGTTATTTACTAATGTTCATCCAACAGTTTGGGACAAAAAAAGGATGTTTGAGGATTGTTTCTGATGTCACTTCTGTTGTGTATAGTGTTGAAATGCCTCGTTGGCTCCATCATGTTTTTAAGATTTTTCTTGGCATGGTGACAATTAAAGTTTCTTCACAGAGCGTTTCCATGAAAGGTGGAATTTCCTTTGTTCTTCCTAATTGACCGAATGCAATAATATTAACCATCTCATATATCATCTCATAGTCTGATGAATGTGGTGTGTAAATACAATAGAATTTCGGTTGAATTAAGAGATATTTAGATTAACTGACACCGGACTAGATAGCAATTATACTGCAGGTTGAAGAGGAGGATTGTGGAGAGAACAAGAGAAGAAACCATTGTTCTTTAGATTTTTCAAAAAACAATTATTTAATAATTAATAGAGGATAATCTCTCAAACAGTCAAATATATAAACAAATTAACTCTGACTCATATTAGATATATAAAACTACCAAAAACATCCTAAATACTAAAAAAAATTATCAAAAATTGAAAAATAGATGTTCGGAGTCTCCGAACAAGTCCTAAGCAATGTTTTCGGATCCGGAACTTGTGGGTTACGGGTTCCATCAAGTAACAAATCTAGATCTATGAACCAGCTTTGTTAAGCTAAACAACACCTCATTTTGATGTTCTTAGATTGATCATGCATCATTAATGGATATCATAAGTACTTAAATATAATATACATTTAACTGGTTGCAAACATTTATTTAGAATAGTAAGGTAGTTTTCAAGTAGAACATTTAAGTAGTTTCAAATTCAAATAGTACTGAAATAAACATGAGCATTTAATCCATTGTCGTCTCTAACTGTACCAAAATTTCAATAGACACGAGTGTCTTCTTTTAATAATTTTTTCTCTAATCATGTTTCTATTGTTCCTAAGTTTAGTTTAGGTGGCATGTATTAGAACATGAAGAGCTAACCTTAAAAATGACTTAAGTAGCCACCACTTAAATTAAAAGTCAGAGAATGATAATCCCTCTAAAATAAGGTATCTACTTTTCAAGTAACATGGTGTTTGCTAGATTCCAAAAACAATGTACGCCAGTGCATACCTTAAAAAAATATATTTCGTATTCGTTTTTGTCTACCATTTGAGTTGAGTCATGTGTATTTGTCGGTTGCTCCTTGTATCTTAAAAATTCGAAAGTAGTTGTATTTTAGTTCAAGCATTAGGTAACAAGACAAATAGAAGTAATTAACTTCTCGAGAAGATAAATTTGCATGCAAATGGAAAATAACAATTTATAACTTATCAAAAAAAATGACTATATATATACTAAACAAATACACAAAAATAACCCTAAACTTAAAAGCTATCAACATTACTAAAATATGAGATCGAAGACACTTGATAGTTTGTTATCTAGATGTTTCTAATGTATTCCTAATTGATTGCGCTTCGATACACATATGGTCTCAAATTAAACAAGCTTCTCGTGTATGATTTTGTCGATCGACTAGGTGATTGGATTCAAATTACATTGACTTTTGTGGATCTAATATATATATACTCTCTTTTTTTTCTCTCTGTGTGCCACTCTTCAAACTAAGTTCACATGCATCCCTTAGAATGGGATCGTGCAGATAAATAAACATGTCGAAGTCTTTAAAGAAATACTTTATAGGAAAAGGATGAGTCTTAATGGCCATAAGGCACTGCTCAAAGGTAATTGAATGAAGATAACTAAATAGTAAACTGTGAAGACATCAAAGACAACTACAAGTTAAGTAGATAAAAAGAAAAACATGCACCTTCAATAGCGAAAGTAAATTGTAGATTACCTTTCAATGCATGGTCCAATTCGATACTAAAGAAGTGATGGTCCAAAACACATAAAGCTTGCATGATATGCACATTAATGCGTGCATGCATGCATATTAACACATGAGATATACAGTAGTTTAACACTACGGTAACTCGATTGAGAGGAGAAGTAATAATTGTCCAAGCCTAATTTATGTAGATAGGCAAGTATACTGGTTATGTCAGAAACCACATCTAACCAATTGTCTTCTGCTAGCACTGCATTTACATCACATATATATTAAAAGCCACTGAAATAAATCGCAGATAAAACATGATCTCACTCCGTATACATCGATCGAGTAGTACAGCATATTTTTTCTTTCTTGCTTGTATGCTAAAAGCTAGCTGTTCATGAGCAGCCTCTTGTTTAAGTGATGATCTAGTGCTAATTACAAACAGTAAGAAAAAAACCATCATTCGCATATCTAAACTCTTTTAAAAACCCATTTAATGCCTTTTATATATATATATAGGCAATATATAACAGCATTTATTGTGTAACTTGAAAGGGGAAGTCTCAATAATATATAATTTTAAGTGATGGGACAAGGGCCACAAGGCTACCTAATTCACATCGAGCCGCAAGTATACGGATCCAGGGATGTCAGAATCTCTTTCACTCACATGCATGATCATAGCAATTAATTTATAGGGTACCTAAAACAAAAGTAAATCCGATTAGACATGTGCCGGGGATCATTTCTACTACAGGTGATGCTGATGGTGCTGAGCTAGCATTATAAATAAAACATGCATGTTATATGCTCCACTATATATATAAAACATATATATATATATATACTACATAGTTATAACTATATGTACGTGCAGGATCTACTTCTCTTCTCTGGGTTACTACACTTACACATTAGCCGATCGGCAAGGAATGGGGAGGGCACCTTGCTGTGACAAAGATAGCGTGAAGAAGGGCCACTGGTCTCCTGAGGAAGACAAGCAGCTGAAGGAGTACATCGAGAAGCATGGCAGTG
>JBBPFP010000019.1:4070086-4088999 GCA_037974795.1 Kaempferia galanga
TATATATATATATATTTTTCAGTGAGATGATAAATGTGGTGGTTAAAGGTGATTTACTCACTCCCAACATCTCCATCAATTAGTTTTTAAGTCAACATGAAAGAGATAAATCACACATGATTACTAATTTTAGACAGTTAAATAATGCATAAGGAAAGATAGATACTCAGCTACTAGCCGAGATTTGATTCTATTGATAATACCATTGTCAACTCTCCATTAGAAGGAGACTAGTGGAATTACAAACATGAAATATTGGATTGCTAAGTCATCTGCTATGATAGAAATCAATTTCCAATAATCCCAAAATAAATAGGTTTGATAAATACTTGGTGCTAGTTATTTGTCAGAATGGATGTGTTAATTAATCGCATATTATATATATCCATATTTGTTAAGTATATATGGCGTGTGCAGTGTAAATTTAATTACTAATTTCTTATATTTTGAAGTGCCAAAATTACGAGGCAAGTTGAATGTATTTAAAAATTAGATCAACTTATTCTATGGCCATTCTGTGAATTTTAATGATCTTTTTTTAATTTTCATTAATACATTAAATTTATAAAAATGCCAATAATTTTTTGGACATTTTAAAAATAGAATTAGATTATAATGGCCTTTTAAAGCTGTATTTATCTATTTTTTAAAATGCCTTGTTAATCCAAATTGTTGTATAATTATTTTTAAATCATAATATTTATGTATTTAAAATAATCGTACAATAAATTAACTATACTTATGATACAGGCAAAGCCTCTTAGTTAAAGAGGCCAATAATATGATGATAAAAATGATCACAGTTAAAAAAGTTATACTCTTGACTCCTGATTTGATGTTAGGCGTTCTCTGCCTTAATTGAAACACCCCTAGTGGTTAAGAATTAAAGCAACAAGCAATTATTTCATTAATGATGTGTATCGTGTTCCCTCGATAAGATACGATCGTTAGAGTATGAAGGTTGTTATATGAGGTCATGGGTTGAAACTCGGTAGGTCCGAACATACCCTCCATCATGTTTTAACCACTTGTATTAATGAATAGTAGTCACTTGTGATTTACGTTCTTCGTGTTAGCCGAGGGATAGGTTAGTTGGGGCACTGGGTAAGCGAATCACCTTTTGTCACATTAATGATGTAGAACACATAACTATTATCGCGAGAAAGATGAAAACACAGTTATTTACTTTGAAAAAAATAAATTGTAATGGTCATTTAATTTTAGAAAGATAGCAATGATCGTGAGAAACGAGGGGCATAAGAATAACGTGGTAGATGATTATAAGTCAATAAAAGATAACTAGCTCCCACAAGAAGAGGTGTGCACACTTGATTCTCACAAACCTTAATACTGTTTATTATTCATCTTCTTCACTACTATACTAGAATTTTAATTTGAGAGCCAAAGTGATATTGCTGGGAATGTATGCTAAGAATTGACAATCTAGTCAACTCATGCTAGCTCATCAATCATTCACCCATGAATGTTCTTAGACATAATCAACTTATTTTTATTTTTTTAACAGTGATTCACCCATCAATGTTCTCAGGCATGATCAACTTATTTTTATTTTTTTAATCATTTGAAATGATTTTTTTTTTTTGAGTTTTTTATTATTTCAAAAGTGATGGATGAATAAAAATAAAAACATCATTTCAATTTTCATAAATATATACCTCAATCATGTCGTTCATTAGGAAACGAGCTCTCCTTCCCACCTACCATCACACCGCCGATCTAATCATACAATCTTACAATTCAATTATTTGATTTTATTAATCAAGCCGTGCAATTTCCCTTACTTTTTTTTTAGTTGGCAATTGGGTACCCCAATTTCCCCCATTTTCAGAACACAAGGAACTTGCTTTTAAAAAGCCTGTATCAATTATAAGAGTCATATTTAATATTACCAATCAAATTTTTTAAAAAAAATATTTATTATTATTATTTTGTTATTGAGAGGTGTTGTAAGGAAGACTTTATATCTTCTACCCACCCATCTATCAAATCTGATCCAATTCAATCTTCTACCTCCACTTTATAAATTTGCCATCTCTTCATTGCTGTGGGGGATCACCACATGATGGGTGGCCTTCGGTTAGGTGGGAGGGAGACTGGAGAACACCTCCATTTTGAATTTTAAATAAAGTTAGATTTTCAAATAATAGATCTTCGTAATCTATAAAATATTATGTGATGAGAAAAGAATAGGTAAAGTAACAATTATAATTACACGATTAGTTGATTAATTAGAACTCATTTCCATCAGCTAACTAGTGGTGTATGCATGGATTCAACTTTTTAATCTGCTTAAATTTGACAGTTTAGATTAATTGATTTTTTTATCTTGAATTTTAACATTTGCTATCAAGATCACACTCTTACCTTAGCTCTGAAAATGATGTTAAAAAATGAAAAAGGTTTCGCTGTCATTTTATTGTATGATGAATGAAAATGACAAGCAAAACACAGCATTTTTGTTTTATGAAAATGGTGAAAAACTCTTTCAAATTTTTTAGCCCTTTAGATCTGAAAAAACAGTGGAAATATCCTAAATCTTACCTTTCTGATGAATCTGTATTTTTTTTTTGGTCCTGTCCAAGTAAACAGGCTGTAATTCTTCACAAGTTCGATCTATTTATTTGCTCTTTTAATAGCACTGGAATTTGTTCTTTTAATGGCACTGGAATAGAAGAGGAAGAAGACAAAAAGGTAGAGATGGACTGTAGCTTTCGCGTAGATGGATTGGATGCAAAAATTGGAATATGTTTCAGACTTTTGTATTTTTTTTTAAGATAAAGGGCGAATTACCTGACTAATTACCATCGATAAAATTGACTGAGGAGCATTGAAAGAAAAGCAGCAGCAGCAACGGCACCAGATTCTAAGTCTTTTCTATTAGAAAAAATCAACTGTTAATAACCTAATTATTGTATATAAATCATCAAACTTACCAAACTCGTCGCCTGTAATCTGTTTTAATCCTGTACTCTGACAAATATGCACAGGAGTTCACTCATCTTACTTTAGCTTTGAGTGTGATTTCCTCGAGCACATTTCACGCCTGTTCTTTATTGTCTTTTTCAGATTAAATCCAATGTGGCCTACGACAATGAGAGCAATATTTCGGCTGTTCTAAGAATTGGTCCGTGGGCTCACGTGCTGTGACCCCAAGTCTTCAGTGATGCAAGCGGAATTTGGCTAGTAGCCAAAGATCAAAGTGGCAGGCAGCTCGCTCTTTGCCACCCTTAAACTGTGGCAATCCCATTTAAATGCCAAGTGTTCTTGGCACCAAAGCATCAATTATTCCTTAGGTAGCACAAAATAAAATAAAATAAAATAAAATACAAATATAGTGGAATCCATCACCCAGTGGTTTTAGACGATCCATATTACGACTAAAAGGGTAAATCAAGAAGTTATAGTTGTTTAATAGGAAATTTTTTTTCCCCTTAACGTTAACGAAATTTTAACTCTTACCATATAATAATAATAATAATAATTCTGTGTACCAACTTAATCTGATCTGGACCATCCATTATTCCATAAGGAACATTTTGGCTGATGCGGTGCATGCATCCAATTTGTTCAAAAATTGCTCGCAGAAGACACCAAATATTTTTTCACCGGCATGCCCAAATCTAATAATTTAGTGTTACAGCACACCACTCCTTCCCCTTCAAAAACACCAGCCTGGTTCTATGAGCTCCATCCCGATCCACAAAAACTGCTCCTCTGTCCGCTTCTTACCATGAGAATGAATGCTGCTCTTGCCGGTCCCACTCCCTCCCTCCACCACCTTCCTCAACCTTCCATCCGATGACCACCACCCCTTTTTCTGCAGTCATTGCTACTTTGGTCACGCATTGGACATGGACCTCGGCGGCGTGGTGAGCATGGATGGGTTAGTTGGAGGAAGAGTAGGTGCTTCCTCAGAGGGTGGCAGCCTTCTTTCTTGTTCCCTGACCAACTCCAGCAAGGAAGCCTGCAAGCCGAAAGGGCTCCTTGGGTGTGAAGGCTTTCAGAGGCTGGGGAGGGTTGCTGAGTCTCCCCATGAGCACTGTGATTGGAGAGCCTCCAAGATGGCCAGGACTGAGGCAATGGTGACAGAGGCCCATTTTCTTCTCCCTGATGGTGGGCAAATGCTCAGCTTCTCATCAACTTCCAAGCAAGATGGCTTTGTGCTCAAATGTGATGGATCACTGCCTTCTTACTACTCTCCTCCTCCGGCATCATCTTCTCCAAAACCTTGTCTTTGGAGCGCAGGTAATTTAGACCATCATCTTTCAGATCTCTGAGCTGGTGCCTGTTTGATTCCAGTGTTGCTATTCTTCTGGCTTATTTAGTGAAAAAATGCCTTTGTTGTGGCAAACGAAAGGGGAAGGAAAAGAGAAGAATAGACATAATTGATTTGGTGTTCTTGCAGCTTGCTCGACGTTCTTCATTATGGCATTTTTTTTTTTCATGCTCATCTTTCATGCCTCTATGCCTTGCCTGTTTTCCTGTCAAATCCTTATCAAGGTTCTGGCTTGCTTTACCCGTGAAACCGATTCCTTTTCTTTTTCCTGTTACAGGTTTGTATTCAGAGAGCCATGACGTGAATATGAATGGAGCTTTGACAAGAGCAAGAGGGCCCTTCGCGCCATCTCAGTGGCTGGAACTAGAACACCAGGCCTTGATCTACAAATACATTGATGCAAGAGTACCAATACCTTCAAGTCTACTCACCCCCATGAGGAGAAGCCTCAGCTCTTCTGTGTTCCCTCCCTTCTCAGCTGGATCTTTTGGTTCAAGTGCATGTAAAGATTTCGTCGTCATTTTTCCCCTCATTATTTGTTCTACCTTAGCAGTTTATTACCTCGAGAACATTTTAATCATCATGTCAAATATTTTTGTTCTTGAGCTTTTGTAGTGGGATGGGGATCACTGTACCTGGGCTATGCTGGAAATACTGATCCAGAGCCTGGAAGATGCCGACGAACTGATGGGAAAAAATGGCGCTGCTCGAGGGATGCAATTGCCGACCAGAAGTACTGCGAACGTCATATGAACCGGGGCCGCCACCGTTCAAGAAAGCATGTGGAAGACCAATCTGGCCATGCCGCGCAAGTGAAGCCTTCTGTTACACCTTCACAGTTAGCTACAGCAGTCACTGGCGGTGGAACGTCCAAGGCTGCGCCACCACAGAGTAAACTCACCAAGTCCACCGTTGGTGATTCATGCCCTGCCCCATTCAACATGTATGGAAACCTACTAGCTCTTATTTACTCTTATTACCGGTCGATTTCATAGGCTGGTTATTTAGTTTATCAACAGCTGTCTCTTGTCGTTCGTTTACTTAATTGCTGATAAATTGTGTGCAGGATGATGCTCAGAAAAGAAAACTCAAATGACGAAGGACAAGATTCTGTAAGATCCATGTTATCCTCTACTAAACCAAAGTCGGTGACGTCAATGGCTATCACAGAACAACACAAAGCAGATTTTCAACTTGTTTCTGCTTGTCCTCGTTTCAATTCATCTACTTCTTTCTCTGATAACAACAATCATTTCCCCACTCTGAAACTTGAAGCCCTACAGCCCCAACCCTATTCGCTTCATCACTTCATTGATGCCTGGCCCCAAAGCCAATCTGATCATGCAACTGTTACGTGGTCTGAGATTGAAGACATGCAATCTGAAAGAACTCAACTCTCCATGTCAATACCCATGGCTTCCTCAAAATTCTCATCCTCCACTTCTCCAAACAATGAAAATGTCACAGTCTCACCCCTTAAGCTGTCACGGGAATATGAACTTGCAAGTGAGGACTCACAGTGCATACTGAATGAAGTGAACCAAAGAAGAGCAAATTGGATACCAATCCAATGGGAGGTCTCAATGGATGGACCTCTGGGAGAGGTCCTCACAAACACTACCAGCACACCCAAGGATCAAAGCAAGAACTGCTCATCATCATCACTACACCTCATCCCTGATGGCTGGGATTCGAGCCCCCAGATGCAGTCGTCTCCATCGGGTGTTCTGCAAAAAACCTCATTTGGTTCTCTTACCAGCAGCACAGGGAGTAGCCCAAGGGCAGATAACAAAAAAACTAATGAAAGCTCTGGTGGGGGTTTGTGTGATGAATTCATGGCCCAGCCCTTGTAGGTCCTTCCGACTATCACCTAACTGTATGATCGTTTCCAAAGCTGCAACTGGAAAAATATATGTAATGTTCACTTATATGCATCACGGAAGACAATTAGACTTGAAAACCTTGTTTGGGTTAGGTAGTACAATTTGTTTCCTTTTCCTTCCCTAGTTTTTCTATTATAATTCTAACTTGAAATATTGGGTGGTTGTATAACTTGATGAGTACTTCCACGTGGAACCTAAACCTTTATTCAAGGGCTTGCACATATATGTAGTTTATGCAAAGCAATGTGGATACCTTTCATTTGCAAGAACTTGAAGTAGGTTCAGGAAATGGCCAATAGTTGATGATGATAGGGTTTGTATTCCAGTGTTATTCAACATGTTTGGCCATGAAAAAACAAATGGTGTTGAATTTGAGAATATGGATTCTTTGCTTCAAGGGAATTCCTACTCCTGAAACAAAACCAGGGAATGCATCTTGAATCAGGAGATGATAGAATCCATACCTACACCAGGAACACTTGGTCATGTAAAATTGAATTCTATAGAACCTGAGTGATGGTTGAACACAGAAGTTACTACCTGTGCAGTAGATGTTGGCCTGCACAATATCGAAAGGTTCATGCACATGGAGAGGATTGCTTCAAAAGATAGTATTCGTTTTCAGTGGAGCACTGCAAGAGCTGTATGCATTTAGTGGCTACAAATAGATGTCTCTAAAGTTCAAACTTCAAAACGCACCTCAGCTGTCGTCCGTGATACGTTGCTGTAAAGTGGCAGTCTCTGGCTCAAATTCGTGTTGGAGCAGTGGAGGACAGAGAGCCAAATCTGGCGACAATTTATTGCCCAACTGTACAATTAAACAGTGGGGGTCACCATAAGTGTAGCTCCTTCTCATACTATACTTCAAATTAAGTGAGAGACCACCGAGTAGCTAAAACAAGGACCAAGTTGCTCGATATCCAGAGAGAAATAATTGTCTGTTTCTTTGAGCATGAATTTAGAAAAATGGACCCACGACATGTGATGCACGAACTGTATCCCCTGTAGGAGAAAGAGGCTGAAACAATACATGGTATTTAAAACAAGAGGTGGACATTCGGGTAATTATCTAACTAGAAAGCATAGGGTGAAAATTAAGAAATTACCTGAATGCTTGTGCGTGGAGAAGTTTCCTGCTGTCTGTTGAGGAGAGCATTGGAATGAAGTGAGATGACCGTTGAAACACCAACAGAATGAGGAGCTGATTATTTAAAAATGCAATCAACTAAAAATGAAGTGATGAGCTGAACCTGAGTGAGTGCAAGAATAAAGAAACAGGTTGAAAGCAAAAAAATAGTAAACAAAATAGACTCATAAAGAGTGAAGCTAAAACAAATACACATCAATTTAGAATAGATGAAATCCAATATAACGGCCCCAAACAAGGAGAACGTGCACCAACATTAACGTGGGGAATGCATGAACAACACTTAACAAGAACAGAGGAACACTTCGCCCGCAAGCCACAAACTTTAAACATCACATGGAACTTTAACAGTTTTCATTTTCTCCGACATTGCTTTTAATTTGGTGAGAAGGGCTACTCGTAACTCTGTCTTCTCCACAAATGTCATGCTAAACCGCTGAATATCCTCTTTAAGTTCCTTGAACTTCTGCTTTTCTTCATTCAATTTGCTTACTAATTCTTCTTTTTCAGCTTTGATCAGCTTGTTCTCTTGTTTGGACAAGGAGAAAGCTTCTAATAGAGAAGATTTTTCGTCTTTTAATAGGGTGCATTCAGTTTCCATGATGATACACTTTTCCCTTAGTGCTTCTAGTTGTTGTTTATTGACGTCACGTTCAGTTGCCAAGGCATGACATATTTTAGTTGTTGCATCTTCATCCAATGCCGGTTCCGGTTCCTTCAGGAAAATTCAATATATTCAAATGCATATCCACAACAAGAATTGGAATTCCTATCATGTGCAGTGAAAAAAAAATCTTAAGAACTGTACTCTTATCATGAACATATCCATAAATACAACAATAATAACCAAACCTTTATGATACTAAGTGGGGTCAATTTATAAGGATCCTCCGGGACTATTGGACTCTATCTCTTACTATATCCTCCTTTATATTTAAATAAATATATCGACAATTGCTACATGTTTAACAATGCAATAATTGTCTATATCAATAATTTGGCAAAAATAAATAACATCACAATAGTTCACTTTTGACACAAATATACAAGTGAAAATGATGAATAGTACATGTAAACCAGCAAGGGCTACATGTGTAAGGGTAAAAAAGGAGAACCGTTTACTTACACGAGGCATACGAAATGATGGCAATGGTCGGCATTTCATATCCGGTGTCACTTGAAGCATATCAAGATCAGTGATGCAACCTTTGTTTAACCGCATCCAGAGATCCTCATTGTCAGTGTTACTGAAAGCTTCAAGGCTAGGGCTTGAATCAAGTTCCATGAAGCTGTTTGATCGTTTCACGACAAAATCATCTCCTACTGCTTTAAAATTGGGAGTTCTGAGTGCCTCTCCTTTTGATACACTCGTATCATCAAACATGGTTGCAAGGCTTTTTTTTTGCTAAAAAATTTAGATGTTAAGTTGATCAATATCAGCCCAACAACTCGTGACTTCAGTAGGTTGTCAGCAAATTTAGTAGGCTAATCGAATTACCCGAGTTGAAATTGAAGCATAGTCTGAAGTAGAGAGACTGCCAAGATCTTCTAACTTCTTTTGCTGATCCTTTATGCAAAGTTCTAATGCTGCACGTTTTTTTCTTTCTTTCTCAAGTTCCATTGCAAGTCTTTCACGTTCTAATTCAGACTGGTTAGAAGTCAATATAGAAATAAGATGGATTTAGCTAAATGGATCTCAAACTTCATGTATAAATTCAAACTTTTTCAACGCATCTTGCGGCTAAACAAAACATTCATACCTTGTGCATATCATTCCGTTGCTTCAAGATGACTTGTTCCAATACTTCTGAATGAGAACCCTGAATATAGAATGTACGAACTATATGTTTGAAGCAATTTTAGTGATAATTAATGTAAATGAAGTACTACCTGTAGCTTTTCACGTAATTCTTCGATCTCTTGTTTTTGTCGTTTCAGTAGAGCAGCATCTGTTAGAATCTATAAGACCAATAAGAAGCACTTAACATCTAATAAGGGCTACAAACAGATACAACAAAATGACTCTAATATGCTTCAGATTCTGATTGGCCTACAGGTTTAACTTGATTCCACAAACATGTAGCTAACTATAAGTAAAAGATAAAGAAACATAAACTTTTTAGTCATCCTACATACTTTTCCATAGAATTAGCCCATTCAAACATATTTTCTGAATAAATATCACATAGGATATGTTACCAGCATCTAGTTTTCAAGAGTTAATTACCAAACCAAAATTGAGAAACCAACCTCATTCACTTGGGCACAATTTGTAATTCGTTTGGCTCTGCTTGCAAATTGAAGGGTCCCTCTACTTTCTTCTACATGATCCTACAATTTATCAATAATCAGCCCACAATATGTAAGAAAATTAAGAATTTCATAAAAGTTGTATTAGGAACTACCTCTTCTGGTGCAACTGTACAAATTATAGAAGTTTTTGAGTTACCACCAAGTGCCGGTTGAAGAATGCGTGTCAGTTTACTATCACGATATGGAATGTGCCCCCTATACATTTAAATAGCTATCACCAACTGTTTGGACTCTTGAAGTAACATTTTTACATTTCATTAATCGTATTCACTGCTACTTATAGTGTAATTTATTTTTATAAGTAAAGTGACTTGCATAAACTTTAGAGTTATGATGAGTTACTAAATGTAAATAATGAAACTAATAAGTTTTCAACAAACGAATGAGACATTAATCTATGTTGCTTAGCGATGCTTATTCTTTGAGATATAGGGAATGCTAAATCGATTAAGACCTTAAAATTCATTGCCAGTGGGTTTGAAACCCTCATTCATTAAAATGGAGTTTGCTATATAGAGATTTATCTATATTGCTATATTGAATTTTGTAAAGATGCTAAATATCTTTTTGAAATAGGGGAACAATCAACTAGTTAGAAGTTAGAGTACCTCTGTTTTCCACTCTCGCTGAGTTTGTTGATCACATTTCCCAGAATCATTAAGCTCTTATTAATGTGTTTCCCCTCCCTAAGTCTAGCTCCTCCTGCACCTGTTTTAGCAACCCTCTCTGAACCAGCTAAATCTACTAAATTCTGATAAAAGTAAAACAAAGCATAAGGTTTGCTTTTGAGATGATTGCATGATTTTGGATCCGAAATAAACGAAGAAACACACCAGAACAGATACACGAATAGCATCTGCATTAGATACATCTCCAGATTTCATGGAATCTCTTGCACTGCTTTCAATAACCTAAGAGAAGTTCATTTTGAATGTTATGGAAATGGAACATAACAATGACCAGAAAAAAAAATAAACATAATGAAAGAACAAACTTAGGTTCCATACCATCCTAAATATAGTATGTGATCTGCTGCTCCGAGCATTCATGTTAGTTTCACCGAAATGTCTATTTGCTGCAACCAAAAAATGATATTCACCCACAAAACCATAAATTAATTATTTAGTTTTGACACAACTCATTTTCTAAACCTTCTCCGAGTTTGAGCAGCTCGATCACTTGTTCAGAACAGTTCACAATCTCCTCTCGTAGACCCGCCACATAGATCCCTCGCTGAATGCAGAATGCAAAAGATTTTTGCAAATAAATAGCCATTCATCTCCTGAATGTATCTTATGCAGCAACTCTTACCTCCAAGCTCTCATGAACAGTGAGTTTCTGGTTCTCAAGAGACAATAGATCATTGATCTCTTCATTGTAAATCTCCATATACGAGACCCTAATCAAGAACTCGCGATCCGTAGTCTGTTTACCCAGCAAAAAGAAAAAGAAAAAGAAAAAGAAAAACAGTTTTTGATTTTTTTTTTCTCTCCAAAAGAAGAAACTAAACCTAGCTAGGAAGCATTGGAATCACACACCATTTCGATTGTACGGAATACATCCTTGACGCCGAGAGGGATGATTCCAGGATCCTCTTCCGAACCATTCATGGTGAATGTTTTCCCGCTGCTCGTCTGCCCGTAAGCGAAAGCAGTACCTAGAAGGAGCTAAATCGATGAATCCCCCCAGTACTGATGGCAGAAAGGAGACAACTGAACTCACCGTTGAAACCATCGATGGCGGCTTGGATGATGGATTTGATGAGGAGATCGTAAACCAACGCGTTGCTACAGCCCGGATCGAAGACAAAATCTGATAAAAATTAAATCAATAATAAGCACAAACAAAGATCAGGAGACACTGTCGAGGCGCCGACAGAGATTCACCGAAAGCAAAGTTGACGCCGGAGATCGGGGTTCCAAGGGGGCGGTGAAGGGAGATGCGATTGTCGTCGACCTTCCAAATCCGCTCAGGGGGCGGATCGGCGGCGGCGGGGGGACGGAAGCGGACGGCGACGGAGATCTTCTCCATGGGCTGGGCAAGACTCGAGAGAGATCCAGATCTTGATGGAAAGCTGCAAGGGGGCATTCGAATTGCCGCTGTGCGTTGAGCGGGGAAAACGTTTGAATAGTAGGATCTGGATCAGGTTCAGTCGACGCCCGTCGGGCCCGTCGTTGGACTTACATGGGCTTACAAGCCAAATCAAATGGAGCGTAGCCTTTAACATGACTTCAAAATTTAACAGCTTTTAAAATTTAATTTACGCGGCCGTGTGTGTATAAATTAAATTAAACTCGTAAATAGGAAATCAAACTCCAACCTAATAATTATTTCGCTTGATTCATTTTAAGCGTGATTTAATTTAGTCGAGGATTAGAAATTACAAGAATAAACTACGAAATATTCATTCCTTAAACACGTTATAATATAATATGAATTCATGCAAAAGTTTCTTCTTAAAAATGACGATTATATTTATTAAGAGACAAGCGTATAAATAGATGCCCCGTAGTTTTATCCGGAAAATATTCGTTGACCCTGGCAGAAGCTATACAATATATTTAGTATGAATTTAAAATTTAAACTATGTAAAAGTTACTGGATATCTACTACACGGTGTTTAGTATAAATTTAGAGTTTAAAATTTAAAATCTCAGTGCATTGTTATATTAAAATACTACTTACTAATTTAGTAAAAATTATTTAAAGTTCAACAAAATCACTTTAAAATTGTTGTAAAAACTATTATGTAGTTACTACAACCTTAAATTTTAAATTGGTCCTAAACACATTGTAACAACTACTGACTAGCTTCTATATGTTTTAACAGTTACTCGTTAGTTTTTATACGATATAAATCCTAAATCTATTTTAAATATATTAGAGCAGTTACCACTGGATAATTTCTACAACAATATTAAATCCCAAAATAATTTTTAGATAAAATTAAGGTGTCGTTTAGTTTAGGAGTTTAGCAATGAAGGAATAGAATCATTTTTAAATAAAGATATTTAATTAATGAGTTTTGGAATAAAGGAATAGAATCGTTACTAAATAATTGGAATGGATAAAACTCAACCACATAGATGAATTTAGAATTCATTTCCGATTGTTATTCTTCTAGATAATGAAGAAAATTGGAAAAAAATAAAAAAATTTGAACAAAAAAATGAAAAATGAGAGAAAACAAAAAAATATGGAAAATTTTGAAATATGGGGGAAAACATAAAAAATTTGAAAACAAAATTGGAAAATTGGGGAAAAACAAGGAAAAATATGAAAAAATTGGGGAAAATTGGAAAAATTGGGAAAAGGAAAAAAAAATGAAAAAAATGGGGAAAACCGGAAAAAAAAACAAAAAAAAACCCTATAGAAAATTAGGATAGAGGATAAAAGGGAGAGAAAATAAAAAAAAAAAATTTGAAAAAAAAATAATCATACCTAATTACATTTTATAAACCAAACGGCACATTAAAATTACTAAATCCATTGTCATTCCAATCTTTTATCAAACTCATTCTAAATCTAATTCTCATTCTTATTTCCTCTCTCTAACCTCACGAATATATTTTTTTCTCTGCCTTCCTCTTTCCAACAGGGAATTAGTGTGCTCGTGGTATTTAATTTTCCCGGCCTGCCGCTGTACAGTTGGCCTCGTGACTAAAATAGGAGCAGACCTTTGTCCCACATCTATCAGCAAGGCTTATTGTCTATCAAAGATGAAATAGCTGAAGAACAACTCTTCAAAGCTGCAAAAGACTCTTTGCTTTTGCCTTTGCCTCCCTAATAATTCAAGCAGCAGATGGTCGCTTTCCTCGAACAAACCGCATCCAATGATTCCTGCAAGATGCTCTACGGCGATCTGATCTGATCCTTACTGCCACTAGATTGGCCGGAGCCGTTGATAATTTGCTGTCAGAGAGACAGCGTCTGTCGCTGTCGTCCTCGCCTGAGCACGGATCGGGTCCATAGAATTTCTCCCGGCGACAAGCTCGTCGTTAAGAAGAAGACGAAATAAATTAACAAAAACAGTACAGGGAGAAGAAAGCTACGTGGCTGCCTTCGTGCTTCCCGAATCGCCGGCGAGTTTTTGTGGATTGGAGCTCCATCAGAGGACCAGAGAAGAGAGGGACGGAACGGGGAGAAGACGACAAGCGGCGGCGCACCCCCGCGTGGGCTGTCCTAATGGCGCCGGAGCAGGACAGCTGCGCCACCGGCGGAGTGGGACACCGAAGGCACGTGCTCGGGAGGCCGTGGCTGTCGGCGGTGGATCTATAATTTGTAATTTCTGTTTATACAAGCTAAAAATGCATTTATCAAATTGTTAGATGATAAAAAAAATGACTACTTGAAAATAATTATTTAAATTTTATCAAAACTATTTTAAAATAATTGTACAAACTACTAAATAACTGCTATATAATTTTATAATGTACAAAGTAGCTGTTACACAGTTAAATTTTAAATAAAAAAATCTTGAATCTTAAATTTTAAATACTAAATCCTAAATACTATTGTATGAAAGCACTATTTATCAACTTAGTCAAAATTATTTAAATTTTATTAAAATCATTTTAAAACATTTATAGCTTTTACAAATTATTAAGTAATTACTATGCACTTATAGATAATTCCTAAAATTTAAATCCGATTACACTTGCAAATCCTGAAATCTAAATTTTAAATCATGAACACTATTATATCAAAATATTTTTTTTCAACTTAATCAAAATTATTTAAACTTCATTAAAACTATTTTAAATTGATTAAATTAAAAATAATTGTAGAAGCTGCTATATGGTTGTAAAAGCTACTACAATACTACAACATCTAATTCGAGTTTTTTGTTCAACTTTTTTCGTTCTACAAACTTATAGAAAACTTTATATTGAAGATGCATGAGAGTAGGGAAGTAAATAAGGATGACTTTAGGACTTGGGGCATCTTCAATAATTAAACATCTAAATGAGGTTTTTTATAGCTCCTAATGTGTCACATTAATATTATATTAAAAAGAAAAACCGATTAGGGTATCTTCAATACTTAAACCTCTCAGTGAGTGTTTTTGTAATTTTAATGAGAAAGAGATTAACTTCAAAGGAGAATAAAGGCCAAAACGACGTGAAAATTCCTATTGCTTTGCTTCTCAACTCATGCAAATTAAACAAGTAAAAAGAACAGTACTTGTCTTTCCTATCCACCTTTCTGACGTGGATGTTTTAGCAGCATCTGCTAATTCCTTGCAAATTCAACCAAAAATAATAATTTAAAAATTCTATTAATAAAATAAATCTGCCTCAGTGGAAATATCACATTCAATAGAGTACAACCCACTGTATAGCCTTTTATTCTACCAATGATTAATGAAATAAAACGTCACGTCCGGTCTTATTCATGAGGGTTTGTAATAGGTTAGGCGCGTGGGTCCCACAGTAGGGCCCAACGGAGACCCCATCGGAGGCCCAATAGGATGAAGGTCGAATTCATGCGGAGGTTCATCTGACGTCACACTGAAAAGTGCTCGCGATTCGATCCAAGGGCCAAGGCTCTTCTCAATTAACATGCCCTTTAATCAACGGTGGTGGTTTCTGCCTCCTCATTACAACCCGTAGCGTAGAGATTTGCAAAATCGAATAGCTCAAAAAATTTTGGGTTTTTAATTAATTATAGTGAAAATTTAAATATATGTTTTTTTCCCATCAGATTAGAGCTCATAATTAATGATAAAATATCATTACAATATAATTTGTGATTTACATTAACAAAAATCGAAAAAAAGATTTTTTCCATTATAAAAAAGAATAAATTTTTATATTTTTAATGTGCCATTAACGTGATATACGAGGAATTAAAAAATTAATAAATTTTTTTCCCTAATACAAGGTAAATCTCTACAAATACATAGTTGAAAATTAAATCCTAAATATTTAGATGGCTTTGAAGATACCTATATCCTCTAGTAAACCGTCGCCGTTGGTGGCTGCGTCCGTTTACTATGGCAAAACGACAAGTCGACAAGAAAAATAAAAAAAAATAATAATAATAAGAGGATTTTTAAATTTATCTGGAGGAAATAAAAAAAACTAAATATTAAGCCTGAAAATTTTTACATAGAGTGGACTTGTAGTCAAGTTGACCGAAATATGGGAAGTTTTTAGTTTGAACTGCAAAGTGTTTAATGCTAGAGAGAAAGCTGTGAGAACAGAGATAGGAAGAGGAATAGCTGCGCCCTGTTCTGTTTTTCTGTCTTCTTCTGTCGCCCCTTCTTCTTTTAATAATATTTCTCCTCTTTTTCTTTTCCTTTTAATTTTATATCGCTTCTTGCTCGCTGATCTCCCCTCTCGGAAGGCGATTGCAGCCCAAGAATGAAGAAAGGCGACAGGGCAGGCAGAGATGGAGGCCATGGCTAACTGCTGATGCTGATCGTGAAGATCCACGAGACAACAATCGATGTGCTCAACATCCAAATTAATCCACCAAAAATCTCTCTCCTCTGCGTTCTTCTATATCCGGAAATAGAACTCGACGATAGTAAGCACCTTATCGTTTTCCAAGTTACACTCTTTTCTTAATTGAGGAAGCTTTGTAATCTTTGCTTCTTGAATTCTAATTGATTTGTGGGTTTATTCGTTGATGGAATTTCATTTCTTGGTTTGATCGCAGATCATAAAAGTTAGCTTGCTCGTGGTGGATGATGGTGATGCAGGAGGGAGCAGAAATATGGGAGTAGCCACGCAGCTGATCAGGAGCTCGATCAAGGATCCGGCCGGACGTCCGTCTACATCGCCGGCGTCGCACATGTCCAGCCAGGGCTTCCACCGAGGCTTCTTAGGCTTCGCCGACGGGTTGGGCAGCGACAACCGGGACCAACTAGAGCAGCAAAGCAGGCAGGACAAGCTCGGGGTGCGGCAGCAGCAGGGCTTCGATGGCGGCGCAGGAGGACACTTGGTCCCCATGGACGACGAGAGTGCAATCTATGAGTCTTCTTCCGTCGGAGCAGCTGCCGCCGCGGGCCACATACTGTTCGACATGTTCAATTTTCAGCCGCCGCTGGGGTTGGCAGCGCCGACGGAACACCCGATTATTCCAGCGGGGGGGTACAGCCATATTATCCCTTCGAGATCTGTGACCGTGGGCGGCGGCGCGGCCGACTGGTACGGCGCGAACCGACATCCTCACGACCAGCATCAGCATAATCCAGTACATGCCGGTTGGAGCGCCGATGACTCCGCGGCCGCTGCGATGCAGCTCTTCCTCATGAACCCGCCGGCGATGCAACCGCCACTGCAACAAATCCGATCCCCATCTTCGCCGCCACAAGTTACCGCCTTTCATCACCAGCCCTTCACTGAGTCGTCTCCCTTCGGTCAAGGACTCTCGCTCTCTCTCTCCTCCTCTCTGCAACACCTGGAGATGGCCCAGGCCGCCGACGAACTCCGGATGAGACAAGGGGAAATATACTTCAATAACAATCAACCCCATCTGCAAGGCCAACAGCTGCACACCGCCGCCTTTGGAGGCGGCGGTGCCGGCGTCGTCAACGTGTTGCTGAGAAGCTCCAATTACTCCAAGGCGGCGCAAGAGCTACTGGAGGAATTCTGCAGCATGTGTAACGGACAATTCAAGGGAAATACACTCGCAAAGCGCGGCTGCAGCAGCGCCTCAACTCCGGCCGCATCCTCATCGAAGCACGACCTTCCTGCTTTGTCCAGCGCCGAAAGATTTGGGCACCAGAGGAAGAAGGCCAAGCTCATCTCCATGCTCGACGAGGCACGTATAATTTATTATTAATCATCTCAAATTGCGATTCCATTCAATCGGCCGGCGGAGGCCCGGCCGCCAGCATATAGCTCGAAAGTGGCTGAGATGATTCTCGGGTCATTTTTTTATAAGATTTCTTGATAGTGGTTGCTGTACTTTACATATTTCTATTCACAAATCACAATTAGGTGGGTTTGATTTCCATTAAGGGTATTTTTCAATAATAAAATCATGCTGATATGAACCTTTTCTCTGTTTCGTGCAACAACAATGACCGGTTTCTTTGCTTCCACAGAGATAGAAACCACAAAGAGGAAGAAGAAATATATGCATGCATGCTGATGTGTATATAAAATTTGTCTTTCTTTCTCTCCACGATTAATTACATCATGATGATTCTGGCAACAAAAGCATGATCGACTCATGAAACGATTGATTGATTGTGATCGCAGGTGGACAGGAGATACGGTCGCTACTGCGAGCAGATGCAGCTGGTGGTGAACTCGTTCGACTCGGTGATGGGGTTCGGGGCGGCGACGCCGTACACGGCGCTGGCGCAGAGGGCCATGTCGCGGCACTTCCGGTGCCTCAAGGACGCGATGGCAGCGCAGCTGAAGCAGACGTGCGACGCCCTAGGGGACAAGGATGGCTGCGGCGGCCCCATCACCAAGGGCGCCACGCCGCGGCTCCGCCTGCTCGACCATAGCCTCCGGCGGCATCGCGCCTTCAACCAGCTGGCCGTGACGGAGCCGGAATCATGGCGGCAGCAGCGCGGCCTCCCGGAGCGCTCCGTCAGCGTCCTCCGCGGCTGGCTCTTCGAGCACTTCCTCCACCCGTACGCCTTCTTTTCCATCTCTACTGCAATCTCATTATAAGAAGGTGGTTACTTCTTGTATTCTGTGCTAACTGAGATTTCCGCAAGATACTCATTAGGGTTCCACTGTATATGAAAGATCTGACAGCGAGCATTTATTACGATATTATTCCAGTTAGCTTTGGATCGCCATGTCATTCATTTAATATACGTAGCCGTAAATGAGAGAGAGAGAGAGAGAGAAAGGAGAAGAACAGAGCATGCAGACCCTGTGTCCTATGAACCGATTTACTTTTATCATGCTTTAGATCTCGTTGTCCATGTGCTCACTCGTCCTTGCATCAGAAAAGCTCGAAAAGGAACTTCTCCTATTACTCTAGCTCAGCTTGGTGAATTGAATTGAATTGAATTGATAGGGTTTTGATGACAATATATTTTCTTAGGTATCCGAGCGATGCGGATAAGCATTTGCTGGCGAGGCAGACAGGTTTGTCCAGGAATCAGGTTTGATCTCTAACTGCTGTTCTTCAGTAATCTTAATTATTGAGTTTAGTAAATTAATTGGAGATTAATGCTCGATTAACGTAGGTGGCCAATTGGTTTATCAACGCAAGGGTGAGACTGTGGAAACCGATGGTTGAGGAGATGTACCTCCAAGAATTCAATGCAGAAGAGGAGGAGGAGGAGCTGCCGTTGCC
>JBBPFP010000019.1:4156884-4171871 GCA_037974795.1 Kaempferia galanga
AGTCCTTGTCACAGCTAGGTAAAGACAATTTTGGCAGATCGTGGAAACCAAGTAGGAGGATTAGGTAGGTCTAGAGGACCTAATATTGAATTCATGGCTAGTTGATCTAATGCTGAGTCCTAGTAAATAAAGTTAGGTGGTGAAAATCCTAGGGGAGGTAACTTTAAGTCCTGGTGAGTAAACACCCTAAGGTAGGTAACACTAGGTTTTGGTGAGTGAAGTCAAGTGGGAAAAATTCTAGGGGAAGCTAACCTTAGGCAACGAAAAGTCTTTGAGGGGTAAACTCCAAGCAAAGTTTCTACTAACACTATTTTACTTTACTGCTTTATATCCATTGTGCTAACTTAGTATTGTAGGTAAGTCTTAATATATCTGATTGATCATACACTAAAAAAGACTAGAGAAAATCCAAACAGGTCTAGGAGACCAAATGCTTGGCAGGTAAGTGAGGTAAGTCACTAGAGGAGAGTGACTTAATGATGACACATTCTCGTTGGAGAGAATGGTAGGCATCGGTACAACTTAGGTCCATTTTAGAAACCTAAGCTGAGTACATTGACTAGATCTTGATCATCGTAGCATAAGATCTAATTAATACTGCTTAGTTTTGTTTATTATTAGTGTGCTAACTTTGTTTTGTATGATGGATACTTTTCTGTGACACTAACTTTGTTTTGCAAGTGCTAAAACTATGTTTTGGCTCGGGTGAACAGTGCCTGAAGCTCCTCCAGGCACAAGGCTGTAACCTTCTCTACGTAGGAATTGAGGGCGGCCTCATGGGGCTAAAGGCGTCTATCGAAGGTGCCTTTAGATGGATAACTATCACGGATGACGAAAGTTGTCAGCTATGAATCGACAGGGATAAGTGCTTACGTGGAGGTACCTTGGGACAGGCTGAAGGCGCCTTCAGAGGCCTTTATAAGCCCTGTTTGACGAACACTTTTATATCAACTGATATACATGATCCCTCGAGAATCCGGCTGCTTTGACTTCCTCCTTCCACTGTGCTGCGACATCGAATTCGATCCGAGAATCTCCATGTGTTGGGTAACCAAAGTGTTTTAATTGTTTAGTTACTGTATTAAGGAAGATGTAGGCTGTTACACTTGTCGTTTTGCTATTATTGTACTCGATTCACTCTTCTTACGTTACCAGAAAAAGTTTTTAGTGGATTTCCCAACGATACAGTCTGGAGGACTATGGCTTTTCGAGTAGAAGTCGCTGAAGGCTCCGAACCAAGTAAATCATTCTTGTCTAGTGTAGTCATGTTTTTTTTTTTATTTTCCGTTGCGCTTTCTCCGATATTTTTTAACAATCGATATTCACCCCTCCTTTATCAAATGTACCGATCCTACACAAAGTGTCAACCCAATATATGAGGCGGGTTGCTTATTTGGAGTAGCTCACCTATATGGTGACATAATGCAGGGGTTACCAATCAGATGGCAGATGCCTTGATCAAGCAATGAGACATCGGCGACACTATTTGTTTCATAGGAAATTTATCTTATACACGAACCATGATTCATTAAGACACTTACACTGACAAAACAAAGTGTCACCCCAACATGTGAGGTGGATTGCTTATTTAGAGCAGCTCACCTATGTGGTGAGACATAAAGTAAGGGTTGCTAATCGATGGCAGATACCTTGAGTCGCAGGAGCCGTTTATTGGTTATTATGCATGTTGAGGTACTAGGTTTTGACTATTTTCGTGATCGGGAGTTACTTGTTGATGATCCTTACTTTTTTATGTTAATGCAAGATGTACAGGCCGGGAAGAAAATAGATTTTTTACTAGATGATGACTTTTTATTTAAAGGTAATCAATTATGTATTTTAGATTATAGTCTTCACGTGTAAATAATCAAGGAGTTGTCTTTGAGGGGGCGACCAATAATGCAGGAGTATACATGTCTTTGTCAGCCCCTTCTCAACCATGGGTTGATATAATCATGGATTTTGTGTTAGGTTTGTCATACACCCAACAAGGTAGTGACTCCGTCTTTATTGTTGTTGATACGTTTTCTAAGATGATTCACTTTATTCCTAGTAGGAAATCTACTGATGCTAGTAATGTGATTGTTAATGTGACACAATTGCACTTTAGAGATGTCTACGATCTTCATGGCCTTTCAATGACTAGGCCAGGGAACTCATTTCTTTAGTCATTTTTAGTGTAGCTTGTGGAAGATGGTTAATACTTAGTTAAATTTTAGTAGTACTTATCATCCTTAAATAGATGGTCAAACAGAGGTTTTGAATCGATCATTTGACAATTTATTACATTGCTTAGTGGGAGATCTTGTGAATAGTTCGAATCAAAAGTTGTATCAAGCAGAATTTGCTCACAACCATACAATGAATTACAGTATGGTCTCAAGCCATTCCAAGTGGTTTATTCGATTCAACTTCGAGGTCTGTTGGATTTGTTGTCGTTGCCAAGCAAGGTGACGAGCGACGATAAAGCTGTTGATTTTGTGAATAGCCTCATAAGAGTCCATAAAGTCATCCATGAACATCTATCTAACTCTAATTCAAAGTACAAATACAACAAAACAAAAGCACCAACACTTGAAGTTTGATGTTGGATATTTTGCGTGGGCAGTTTTAACCAAGGATCGTTTTACTGTTGAGGATTAAAACAAATTATCATCAAAGAAGATTGACCCAGTCGAGATTATTGAGAAGATAAACCCCAATGCATATAGTTTGAAGCTGTAAGTCATATTTGTACTGTCGATGTTTTTAACGTGAAGCATTTGATTCCTTTCTATGATTATTTTTTTGATGACGAAGTGGCCAATAATTTGAGGATGAATTTTCTCCACCCTAGGGAGAATGATGTAGGTTCAATAGAATAATCTTTCGGAAGTTATAACTTTTGACATCAAGTTGTTTGCTATCACGCGTGCAAAATTTGGTATCATTCCACGTCAGCGCTAACTTAATAGGGATTAGAAGGTCACTTCTGGTATCCATGCATAAACCAATGGATTTAATAGTCACTTTCGATATTCATGTATGAATTAACGACTTTGATAGGTCCACGACATCAAATATCACAAAAATTGAGAAGATATTTTACCCTATACTATTTTTTAGGGCCACCTACAATCAAAACTTACGTGATAAAAGGTAATTCACTCGCCTTTAGCGTCCTCGCCAGTCCGTCCTTAGGCCAACATAGAGGAGGTAAATCATGAATAATTATTAGCCATTAGTGTAAATGATCAAGATATAAAAGAGGTGTATACTTGGACTCACTAAGTTTTAACCTTAAAATTTTATATGTCAACCTCCTATATTTTAACTATCGTATCATCGAGAGACGCCTACAAGCAAACTTAGACCCATATGTTAGAGGACGGTTAATTTGGCGTCATTCCACATCAGCTTTAAATTAATCACGCCAGACGTTAGAATATAAAATAGAAGTGAGCTTCATCTGCAAAAATTGTCGAGAGAAAAATGTTTAATTAATAATAACAATATATTCTTTTTCCATTACTCCATGGTGCAACGACTTTTGTCCTCGTTGAAAAAAAAAACGAAAACATATATAAAAAATTTTTTTAGTAACAAATTAAGAGTGCAGATTTAACTATTTTAATTCATTAATATTCTTAAATTAAAATATAATTTGTGACAAATGTTTCTGTCATAATTTTGGTAAAATATTATGCCGCGCCATTGCGCGGATGTTTATTTCAGCAATAATATTTCATAGAATTTTAGGAGCACTCTCCGGGGGGAGGACTCAAAAATGGCGACGTCGAGGACGAGCTCCGGCCTTCCGTATCCCGAGAGGTTCTATGTGGCCGCCGCCTATGCCGGTTTCGGCGGATCGCCTGGGGACTCCACCGCCGTCTCGAGATTTCAGAACGACGTTGCCCTCTTGCTCTACGGCCTCTACCAGCAGGTCAGATCCGCGATTTTACCCTCTACATCTATGGTTGATTGCTGTGGTTATCGGCGATCCGCAACTTTTTTTTTTTGTCTAGTGTCTCCTGGGTGTTCATTCTATAGGTGTTTCGATCTGATGGATCTCAGGTGGGAGTTGAATTTTGGTTGAACTGTAGCTCTAGTCGATCTGATATAGATCTTCGTTTGGTGTTATCGCGAATGCTAGATCTACCCCTAATGTGATGCGATCTTGGTGTGAATACGCAAGTTTCGGGTTTTTCTTTTTGTGGTTTTATCTGATATAATTTGTGGATTTAGGCGACTGTTGGTCCGTGCACTGCTCCCAAACCTAGAGCATGGAATCCCGTTGAGCAAAGCAAATGGACGAGGTTTCTGTTACGCTGCTATTTCTTATTTTTAATTTTTTTTAAAGTTGTTATATATGCAGTGCTCTATGTTATGGTTTTTACTTGTTGAATTAGATGTTTTAGAAACTTGTTAGAGATGCACTCGAAATTCATTTCCCATGTTTAGCACCTAACTAGTTTTTAGTAGATATTAAAAATTTGACATTTGCAACTAAAGATTTAAATAAAAATAAGTGAGAGGCTATGTTGTTTTATTCAATTCTAGGATTACTTTCTCTATGCTTAAGTTCTGTAAGAATCTATTCTTCTTTTAATTTCTCATGATTCTTGGTATTTGTTTTTCTGTAGATGGTTTAAGTTATTTCACACTGAATATGCCAAAGTAATCATGATGAACTAAAGAAACTAGTGGGAGGGGATCAAGTGTTGATGTATGCCAATGATTGTATGTTGGTCTTTAGACAATGTACTTGTTGCTGAATATGAGTTGATTAGAAAGACATATTAATATTCTTTGCGGATGAAGAAAAAAAACTGGAATAGTGCGATGGTAGAATTCTTTTTTAAGAATGATCAATTTTGTATGTTTGTGTGGTTAGAATTATGACAAAAAATGGTGAGTTATAAATGAAGCTTGAGACAATTTGTAAACATGGAGAAAATGGAAATGGAATCTCTTAGCATTCTTCTAAGTATGCCATCGTATTTGATCTTAACAATGAACTGATGTTTATTGTGGACTTAGATTTATCAAACATTTATTTATTATCTTCCATTCTGATGGTTGTTATTGCGATGCCTTGATTTACAATGTTTTAAAGTTCTCCATTAATTCAACTCATTCAAACAGCTTGTCTCCAAAGTTTCTTTATAATATTTGGTATTTTAAAGGTATCAGATGTATCTTTCCTACAGGAGAAAAGGACCATTTGGCTGTTCTTATGTGTTAAGGATGCTTTTTTTTATTAATTTTTTCTTTGTTCTTACTCACAAACTTGTTAAGAATTCCTCAAGCATCTTCTTCTTACCTAAAAGGTCTTGTTTGTTGATTGTCTACGAGAATGTGCATGTAGTTATTTTCTTTCACTACTTTAGTATCATAGTCCTATCTAAATAATTGCATGATCCAGTATTTAGTGTTCTTTCTGAATGTATAGTAAAACTAAAAAGTTTTTTTTCCTTACAGTTGGCACGGACTTGGAAATATGGCTTCAACGGAAGCAATGCGTCTGTTTGTTAAAATTCTGGAAGTATGTCCATACCTCACTGTTGCTTATGTTGTAAATGTCACAAGGATATTCATTATTTTTGCCTTCTTCCAGGAGGAAGAACCTGCTTGGTATTCTCGTGTTCCTCAAGTAGCAGAAGAGCCTAGTGTAGATGTAGAAATGTTTGTAAGTACACTAATGAAGAGTTTTTAAATTTTATTCACCAACATTCATTTTGAAAAGAAAATTGATTTTTAACAAATTGAGACCTATTATAATATGTGCTGCATGGAATCTTCATTTCATGGCAATTTAATAGTTGTTACTCAACATATCAGATGGGCATAAAATATGAAATGTAAGCTTCATGAGTAGATTGGCAAGAAATAATGTCTGTAAAAGTATTAAAAAAAATTTATAATAGTGAAGGTTAGAAAATGAATGTTGCAATTCAAAAACCTGATGGACAAACTATTACTTTTAAATGGAACTGTATTTTGTGTTTTGGTGTAGTATGATTGTGTACTGTTTGCATTCTTTGATTCACTATTTGCTAAAATTTGGCTTTGACTATATGATATACTTCTTCCTAACCTGATTGTTGTATGTATCTATGATTATCCTTTTTTACCCTTGCTTGATGGGCTATGATTGCGTATGTTTCTAATCTATTTATTAATTGTCTTAGAAACCAAAATTAGAGTCAGCTTCTCAATCAACCTCAGAAATTGGAGATTCCCTTCCTGAAATAAAAACTATTTCTTCTGAAAATGGGCTTCCATTGGATATGGAAGATAAAGACGTGATAAAGGAGGGACTTGACTCAATTGGTATTTATGATCAATGGGTTGCACTACCAGTATCCGGGCAACGGCCTAAGCCTCGTTATGCGGTGTTCTCTCTTTTCTGTTATGTTTTCAAATTATAACTCTGAGCATTATTCTTCTATAGCTGAAAACTAAGTTCTGTGCAGCATGGAGCAGCAGTCTTACATGATAAAATGTACATTTTTGGTGGAAATCACAATGGGCGTTACCTTAATGATCTCCAGGTAAGCACAACATTTGGAGTATTTTAATATAATGAAACTATTTTGTGGTTGCTATTGAAATGTAAAACTTGGTTAATAAAACTGTAACCAAATAATTGTTTTTTTAGCTGTAATTGTTGTGCTCTTGAGAAACATGTTTAATAAACTTTAATGGGAACTTATTAGAGAAAATTGATCCAATGTTTCATACTTCCTCCAATTTTATTTTATTTTATTTTCTGTAATATACTGATGAAATCTAAATTCAATGACTTTAGTTATAT
The DNA here is from genome assembly GCA_037974795.1 of Kaempferia galanga. Lineage (NCBI taxonomy): Eukaryota > Viridiplantae > Streptophyta > Magnoliopsida > Zingiberales > Zingiberaceae > Kaempferia > Kaempferia galanga. Next base: position 4,163,681 of record JBBPFP010000019.1, read on the forward strand.
CTAATTATTGCAGGTTTTAGATTTGAAAACTTTGTCATGGTCAAGGATTGAAGCCAAAGAATTAGCAGGTTCCTTGGATTCTTCAAACTCTGCTTCTGTTGCCCCCTCTGCTGGCCATTCATTGGTACTGCATGAAGATTTTTTTTCCCTCTATTGTTGGCAACATTAGAGCTGCTAAGAGTGGCTATAAATCAAGAGTATATAATGGAAATTTTCCTGTTATTATCCTACATTCAGATTCCTTGGGGAGGCAAGATTTTATCAATTGCTGGTCATACAAAAGATCCATCTGAGGCCATAATAGGTTAAATCATTTTGTTTTGCAAATATTGTGCCTTTCCTTTTTCCCTCCACCCTGAAGCAGTGTTATTCTAATTATTCTAGTGAAAGAATTTGATCCAGCAACGTGTTTATGGTCAAATTTAAAGACATATGGGAAACCACCAGTAAGTTTTCTTTGATCTAGTATTCAAGTGCATAATCTTGACCATTGAATCAAGTCAGGAAACCTTAATCGTCACCAGAATTTATAGATTTAAATTTTATTTTTTAGTAATTCAAACCAAAAACTTAGGATAAACACCCAAAGTTAAAATAGTTCAGGAAATTTATTCCAATGTTTTTTACCTATACACTCAGAATCCTTCAGTTAATATGGCCAAAATCTAATTGACTATTTGCTTTAATTGAAGATTTCCCGTGGAGGCCAATCAGTTACACTTGTTGGAAACACTTTAGTCATCTTTGGTGGTGAAGATGCTAAGAGATCTCTTCTCAATGATTTGAACATACTTGACTTGGAAACCATGACCTGGGATGACATTGAAGCTATGTAAGAATTTATCTTTTATCTTCTTGAAATTCTTTGACACTTAGCTTTTTGCGTTTGCATATTGAGTTAGCAAATATTTTCAATACTCAAACTACTCGTGTCATAATTGTAGTTAGCAACTTAGTACTAAGGAAAACGAATTTGGATTTTGAGACTGCATTGGTGACATGGTCTATGCAAATAGAGAACTTTAATGGGCATAATTACATGCATAATTCAGGTAGTCTTAATGGCATTGCAGGCTTGTCAATGGTCTGTGCCCGGGTTAGGTATGAATTGGATTCAGTCAGGATGAATTTGGAATTGCCCTGTTGGAGTTGTGTTGGGCAAAGCATGGCCCAAGTTTGTGTAGACTTGACTCAACACAGATTTGGGCCATGATGCAGCCATAAATGTTGAGCCACCATAATCATTCCTCTCGTTCACATTGTAGGCCCATGTCCTTGCTGATGACATTGATTTTGCTCTAACTGAATTGTGGAATATTATAATAGGCATTTAAGAATTTGAGATTTAAGGTTGAGGGTTAAGAATGAAGACGAGAGATGAGATTGAGTGATTAGAAATGAAAATGAGAGATGAGGACAGAGATGGGAAAATGAGTGAATAGGAGATAAAGAATTTGATGGTTGAGAGTTGGAGGGGAGGGAGGGTAGTTATAGAATATTAAAGGATTTTTAGTTTTAAAATTTAGAATTTTAAATTATTTTAATAACAGGATGACTAAAGTTCTTCTTCTATTATTATTATTATTATTTTTGATACAAAGAATGGATCTATTGGAAAATTAGAAAAAAAAAGGGGTAGTCTTGTGCTTGGGTGGTGCTAGTATGTGCATCGACCCGAGTAAGGGATCGTGCCCAACCTGGCCTGGGTTTTTCCAAGCCCAAAATATGGCCTGTGCTTGTCACAGGCACAAGCCATGTTTAGCACAACCATGTTATGGGTTGTGCCAAGCTTGACATATGGGCTGGCATACTGCTGCACAGCATGACTGGCTTGCACACGCTTCATGTTAGGTCCATCTCAGCCCAGCTTCATGTCAGGCCTGATCTAGCCCATTTAAGATTGATATGGTCTGGGCCACAACCTCTGCTAGATTAGACTTCAAAGCCAAAATTTCAGTGGAATCTTTTTTATTAGACTATTTTTATGTAAATCTGAATTGACAGAGAATGCTACTATTCATTGACTAATTCTTCCGTCTTTATTTAGAGGTGCAGCTCCCTCTCCAAGATCTGAACATGCTGCTGCTTGTCATGCTGACCAGTATCTCCTAATTTTTGGCGGAGGTTCTCATGCCACATGTTTCAATGATCTGCATGTGCTTGACCTGCAAACTGTATGGATCTCTCTTTTCTGATGATGGTATCATGATGATAGATTATGTTCTTTGCTAATATTCATCATTTATCTAGATGGAATGGTCAAAACCAGAGCAGCAGGGTGTGGTTCCTGGGCCACGAGCTGGCCATGCAGGTATAACTATTCGGGAGAACTGGTTCATTGCTGGAGGTGGTAATAATAAGAATGGTATGTTTTTGAAGAGTTTCTTTTTCTAAACGTATTCTTGACATTATCCTCTTTGAAGCGAGACTAATAAATCCTCAGCTACTCTCATCGTGGTCTTTATGCCATTTTGTTCACCTTTTTGTTGCATTTTTGAAGTTTTGATGTACAGTCTAAGAAGATGGCTAGCTATATTGTTAATTATTAAAAACAATATGGTCAATGAGATTGAAGGTACAATTACCAAGGTAAAGTAGTAAAAGGGCATTTAAGGACACAACTGCAAAACTGGATAAATATCCCAAGTATGAAAAAAAATATATTAAAGTTGAAACCTTTTAAACATATTAGGATTCTGGAGTATAGCAGTAGACCCAAGGAAAATGGGTTCACTTTGTTTTACATTCGATAAGCATTATGAAACTGCAACTTTAATGTTCACTTTGTATTTTGTAGTAGTATTCAATGTCCGCTGTCCTTTAAGGTCATATTTTCTCAAGTACTCATGGATCAATGCATTAAATTTGACTTATTTGATAAACAATTACTATATATTGGAAGAGGAGCCTTGACTCAACTGTAAAGTTATTGTCTTGTGACCTAGAAGTTACGGATCACGGGTTCGACTCCGGGAAACAACCTCTTGCAAAAAAAAGCAGGGTAAGGCTGCGTACAATGGATCTTTCCCCGCGACCCCGCATAGCGGGAGCTTCATGCACCGGGCTGCCCTTTATATATATATATATATATGTGTATATATATATATGTGTGTGTATATATATATATGTGTGTGTGTGTATATATATATATTGCATTTTCATTCTGGCAAGAGTATAAATTTAACTGTGACAATTTGTTTTTGTGAGATTGAATAACAACTCAGTTTATTTTATGCTTTTATGAATAGTCGTTTATGTTAATTGCCCATTTTTCAACTTGAGTCAATTATCGTTGATTTCTTGTTTCTAATTCTTTCTGCACTTCTAAGCTTGTTTTCAGGGGTCTCTGAGACTCTTGTTTTGAACATGGCCACACGAGTCTGGTCAGTTGTTACCACTGTTGAAGGACGTGTGCCCCTTGCTAGTGAGGTATGCATAAACTTTTTTACTGTCTAGTTTATCTTTGCTGCTGTTGGTTATTATGTTCGTGAAAGTTATTTCTTATTTCAAATGTATTGTGAGTTCAAGATTACTATTATTGCAATTATATTTTAGGGCTTAAGCTTGCTCACAAGCACACACAAGGGGGAAGATTTCCTGATTTCCTTTGGAGGTTATAATGGGCGTTATAACAATGAAGTAAATACTTAATCATCTATTTAAGATTTTTTTCCCCTCGTGCTTGTGTTAATGCAAAATTTCTGTTTGGTTAGGTCTATGTACTGAAACCCAGCCACGTATCACATTCACAGTCAAGGATGATAGATGGGCCAGTATCGGACACTATTGCTGTAATGCCCTCTGAAATAGATGCTAGCAGAGATATTGAACAAGAGTTTGAAGTAACTCAGAATAAAAAGATCAAGGAAATTGTGGTGGACAATGGTGACTCAGAGCAAATGGTAATGTAACATCTTGTTAAGATGTCAGCATAACCAACTATTTGTATTGAATTGTGCTGAGCGACAAAAAAACATAAGTGGTTTACAATTCTGCATCGATATTTTCTTCTAATTTAATAGGATCATCTGGAAATCATAGTAGCTATTTCAATTTTTGTTGACTTAAATTTCAGAGTATCAGCAATAAAGAAACCATAGGGCACCTTGTGGAAACCCTGAACGCAGAGAAACAAGAATTAGAAGCAACACTTGACAAAGAACAAATGCATACTGTACAGCTCAAGCAAGAGTTAGCTGTAGCTGAGATGAAGAATTCTGAACTTACTAAGGCAGCTTCATCTTGATGTTTCTTCTTTATCATAATAAGGTCTTTTTTGTATTCAAAATTTTAACTCATCCATTTTAATTATGAACTACTATAGGAACTTCAGTCAGTTCGAGGTCAGCTTGCTGCTGAACAGTCAAGATGCTTTAAACTTGAGGTACACATTTATCATCATTGGCTTTGGTCGTGTTACCTCTAACTTCCAACTGTTTAGGCTACATAGAGTTTATCCCTCTATCAAACACTATTGAATGCTATATCACCAGTAATATTCAAAGGTATTTACACATTTTTATTGTGAAATCTAATGATTGTTGGTCTCTCTCTACCATTCACATCTTCGACTCATTAATTCAATCTGTGTACATCTCTTGGTTATCTTTGAACATGACATACATTTTACCTTTTTCCCCTCCTTTATCATGTATGGAGCTACACCTAATCGCTTTGGAATTATATTTATTTTATTTATTTTTTCTAGTAATCATCTATCTTGCATTATCTTTTCTTCTACTGTGTATGTCGTCTTATAATTGTCCAACTAGTTTGATTGACAAAGAATGACAATTATACTTATGAAACTTTCCTTTCAGCATAATGAACACACGACAATCACACAAGAGACTAGAAGTTTATTCAACCATCCACTGCTATTCATATTAAGATTTAATTGTTATTTTATTAATTGTGTTATGGTTTGGTCCTGCATCATGTGTTTAGTTATTTATTACATATAATATCGAAACTCTATATGGAGAAATAGTTCCCTTTTATGAATAACAACAATACAATACCTTTTCCCTCTTAACTTAGTAATGCTTGAAAGTGACACTAAGAACCATGTAAAGGTTCCAACAAGAGAAAACATCAGGATTAGTGAAAGATGGATTTTGTTGTGTGATGGGAAGCTAAACACAAAATGGAGTAGAAGGCTGTCTGTCATATTGACTTCCAATTCCCTAATACGATTGAAAAGGAAAATCCAAGTCCTAGAAGACATTCCACTCAAATAGGGCTGGTTTGGTACGTTATACCGAATTTTGCCTATCATACCTTATACTGTACCGAAAATTTTGGTATACTGAAACTTTGGTATATCGGATTTTTCAGTATGGTATGAATTTCATACTGTCCATACCGAAAATTTCGGTATATTAAAATTTTGGTACAGTATTGTTTTATAATACCATCTATATCGAAAATAACTTTGACGCCAAAAACCAGATACAATCAGTTCAGAAGTCACATGGAATACCCCCTATTCATAATAACAAGGCATCAACAAACGGACAACAAACAAACAATAAGATTTAAAAAACACAACCAATCACTAACAACAACTAAAGTATTTACTGCAAAAGGAAGAACTAAAGTATTGATTAAAAAACGAAGCATTTTTTCTTATCAAAAAACAAAAGCAAGTGCTTTGTAATTTGTGTTAGGTCATATCAAGGCCGAGAATGGGAAGTAACATCTGCTGCACCTCCACTGCCAACAGTAGGCACACTTGCAGAAGTAGATGCAGGATAAGGATAATGTGACTATTAATAATTTTAAGACTCGGCATGAAACCTCGTCTAGTTTCGACCGGCTCGGCATGAAATCTCTATCCTTGCATCAGTGGGACTTTAAAGTCAACAATTATGAATATGCAAATCATCTTCCTACCTGAATTATAGCAGGATCATTGTTTATGGTAGTTGACTGAGGGAGTGGTGGAGAGGACTTAACTTGCAAGTCCTGCAGCCACAAATATTTAAAATGAGCATCAAGCATTTGACCATTAAGGTTACATGAGGTAGAGTATGCATAAGATGTTAATATGGAAATGTTAAAAGTCAACCATTTTACATTAAATGCATCAGTGAACAAAACAAACAGCTGCTTGAAAGCAATATGGTGAGATCATCAGATTAGATATAATTTCGTCAGGATTTCAATTTTCTAAATGACACTTGCTGTTGTACGGTCTTAAAAAAAACTTACTGCACGCAAACTTCACATCCTCAAAAGGGTTCACCAAGTACTTCAGCATCTGGTTACTAAGATGGAAGACATGAGAGAAAGGAGGGGAATTGGTTTTGTGAGCGTTTCCCTTCCCTTTTCCACACATCTTCTATCTAGTGTGATTCTAGTAATCTGATAATTGACAACAACAAATAATAAGCAAAGCATTATGTCAAAAAATGAAGTTAAAACATGGCTCTTGCAGAAACATATTTTCATGAATACATATAATAGCGGAAGAAAACACTAGCACCACAAAATGTTTGACAATAAAAAATGTCTAGCTAAAAACAATTTAAGAATCCAAAGTTAGCCAAAATTAAGCACTAAGAAGAAAAACAAAACATAGCAACAAAGAAAACATATTGTGCCAAAATAAGCACAATCCTATAGAAAGGCATTGTGTGTAAAAACTTGATGTCAAGATATCGATAGTGGTTCCATTTCAAAAAATAATATATTATGCATAATCTAACATTTTATATGTAATCTTGCCATGTAAGCAGAGTGATCCTTTCAATAAAATATAGCGGTTCCATTTAAGGACGGAGTGACCTTTTCACTATTCTTATAATTCCTTTTTGTATAAATATACATATTGTTTTATATGGTACTATCATGGAAACCATGAATACACAATTCTAACAAACTAAAGGGCAATTGAGCTTCATTACATGATTATATCTGTAATGGTAGGCATATGAGTTTTATTGCACCACTTAGTCATTGATTGCCACATAAGACATACGATCAGTAATGTCTAAGTAATTTAGATCTCTTTTGGTTAATAATATTTTATATGTTTTCTTTGCGTCTCGTTAACTCTGATTTATTTTTTCAACTATGAGTAGTACTGGACTTTCTAAAGAGAGTTTCTCTCATCTTAGTCTATCTCTTCTAGTGACCCTACACTTTGATCTCACTAGACATCCAACTAGCGATATAAATATAATCTAACTCTTCAAGTTAGACCAAAGTGGAGGTGGAAGTAGAACAGGTAGCTTTGGCATAGTCTTGAGTCGCATTTGCAGCCATAAAAAAGAAGCATTATATGTCATGTTAGATTAACAATGATAGCTATTATTTAAATTTAATTTAATTAAACAAAAAATTCTTACTCTTTTCAATTTCTTAGATTTCCTTTTATAATTCAAGGTCGTCATCTATTGGTTCTTTTCAAAAACTGAACTCCTCCGCTCTTAGCCAATCACTAGTGGACACCAATGCCTCCACCATTTTAGTACTCAAACGGCTTCTAAAAGCATCCACAACCCTTTTGCCCAAGCTAAAAGCGGACTCACTAGCAATGGTTGATCATGGAATTGCAAAAATATCCTCGGTAATAATTGAAAGGATTGGGTACCTAGTTTCACTTCCTCCCCACCACTCCAAAAGATTGAAAGATTGTTTAGATCATTTTTCAATCTCATCGGCTAGGTACTTATCCACTTCATTGGATATTTCTTGAGGTTGTTCTTCTTCATTTTGTGCTTCCACATCATCAAGCAATTCATCACAAAGACCACCACTAGTACCACCATCTCCACCATCACTCTATTTATATACTTTGACTCTCAACATTCAATATATCATTTATTCCCTTGTTCTCCGTCCACAAAATTACCAAGTTTTGTTTGACTTTAGCAACAAGCTCTTGGATCCTTGAAGGAGTACCTCCAAATTTTTTGACACCAACTTTGATCATTTGAATTGAAGGTTGTTATGCGGGTCCAAAATATTCTCAATAATCAAAGGGTTCATATTATACCAATTCCCCCAATACTTGTGAAACTTTAACTTCATTGCACATGCTACCTTTTGAAGAGTTGCGTCGAAATCATCAATTCTCTTTCTCTCAATCTCAATTTGTAATACAATCAATTAATTGATTGCACCACTTAGCTCCAAAGTGGCATTATAACACTTCTTCAAAAAGTGTACAAAAGCCTTTGCATCT
>JBBPFP010000019.1:4286221-4311410 GCA_037974795.1 Kaempferia galanga
GGTGAAGGCGTCGTCGGACCTGCAGAAGGACTTCCGGAACTCCATGATGGAGATGATCGTGGAACACAACATCCGTGTTTCCACAGACTTGGAGGAGCTCCTCGCTTGCTACTTGTCGCTCAACTCCGACGAGTACCATGATCTCATCGTCAAAGTGTTCAAGCAAATTTGGTTTGATCTCAATTAATCACGTACCGATCTCAGGACGATCATGGGAGAATTCTTGATCAAATCTGCTTCTGAAATATGAGATCTTGTCGGAGATTGATTAGTCTTCAACAATATCACTGGGATCAATTTTATTCAAAGAGCCTGCTGAAAAAAAAAATAATTTGTATATAAGCAAGAATTAAAGCAGGTGGCAGCAAAATCGTTAATAAAATCCAGTACCAAGAAAAGTTCTCTAATTTGCGCAGTGAAATTGTCAACAAAACAATTACTAAGAAGGTCTAACTAAATGACCTCTTTTGTCCATCATTTACACTTTGTTGGAAAACATTTCAAATAATAGAATTTAATTAAATTTTTTAATTTATAATTAATTAATAAATAATAGAATTGAATTCTTGATTTAGAATTTATCTGAATTAAATTGAATTGAATTCTTATATTTTTACCATTTTGTTCTTTTTATTAAAACTTAATATTTTACTTATTAAAATCCTTGAAAAAAAATTATGACTAACACAACCCCCACATGCAAATCGGGGAAAGTGGTGGCGGAAGGGTTGCGCGAGAGAAGAATCTTCTGCGAGAAGAAGGGTTGCGCGAGAGAAGAAGGTTTGGCGAGAAGAAGGGTTGCGTTCGACGAGAAGAGTTGCGCATGAGAGAAAAATAAGAGAGGAGAGGGCAAAAATGTCATTTTCCCTGATAAATGGAATTCCAATTCCAATTCATACATAAAGAGGTGTGAATTGGTTTTAGGGGTTAATAGGGAATTGGAATTCAATTCCCTACTAATTCCATGTTGAAAATCTATACCAAACAATGGAATTGAATTCCAATTCCATAAGGAATTCAATTCCATGGGTTTTCAAACAGGGTGTAAAAGGTTCCATTGGATTCAAACAGAGCCAAAAACAATTTCACTTCGATTTGTATTTATTTTCAAATTGAAATATTTTGACTTGGCTTTAATTTTCAACTAAGGATAAATCAAACATCGTGTGTGTATTATACTGATCCAATTTATTCATATCCACCTTGAAGTCATTATTTTAATTTTATCCGATGTAGATAATCTTTGATAAATCTGGAGTACATGGACATTCAATTTTTAAAATATTCAACATTCAATTTTTATTGATTTTAATCATGTTTTGGTTCAAATTACGAGTCATTCCTATGTAATAGAGCGTTCCCGCTACCTTATCAATCAAATGAGGAATATAACACAATTACCAGAAGCGTGAGGTTTTATATGATGCCACCAGGGAGGTTTTATATGACTTCAACATTAATCAAAAAAACATCTCAAATTTTTTTTTATAAATTTTTACCTAAAATGAGTATTCTGTATTTATTCCGCGCAGTAACAAAGATTATACATGATAATTTAATTTAAATACACCCTCAGATATATAAACATTTCTTAATTTAGATTTTAATTTTTTTAATTAATTAATTTTGATCTGATTCCACTGAAGTAAATCGGAAAATATCTTATTCTTTATTATCCTTGGTTTGTTCCTTTTTTTGCACGTATTGTATCATGCATCGGATAGTCATACTCCTTCCTTGGGCTAGGGCAATAGGTGGTTTGGTTAGATAATAATGGCACCAACAAAAGCCAATTCTCAATATGCATTTGCCTAATGTGATACTTCTAAAATGTTTGACTATAATTGTTGGTCCATTTGGCATTTCCCATATTTAATCTAGTGATTGATAAAACATTTTTAAAAAATTGAGACGGTTATCTGTAAAATTAACCGGTTCAAAACGTTGAATACCTCAATTATAATAATAAAAAAAAATAGATAGCCATAATCCTGGTCAATCATAAGCTGTGACTGATATCCAACATGAGCTCGGCCGTAGGCTTACTTGGTTCACACCTGATTCAAACCCAAGTATGTTATTTGTTTTTCAAATAAAATAATAATAGCAATTTAATTTACTTTTTTTTTAAATCTTTCTATTTTAAAAAAATAAATATATCGTAAACGGTAAATCTTTCACATTCAAACCATGATAAGTCCGGAACCGTGGCCTGCCCAATCCGTTGGCGGAGCGATCCCTAAAAGGAAAAAATTATATTTCCTTATTGAGTTATTGTGTGCTATATTATCACCCTGTCAATGGTCTGATCCATCGGCCATCGCCTCCTCTTCCGCGTTTTCCTCAACAAACAAGGTGATTCGCTGTTCTCCCCATCCGATCTCTATCTTTCTATTCTTTTATTATTAATAATTTCATATTACTGGATACGCGATCGTTGTTGCTCTTCGTTACAAAGGATCTTCCCCCGTTTTTTCTATAAAATTGAGAATTTTCTACTCCGAGGTTGCTCGGATTCTAGGGTTTGTCTCTGCTGAAAGAATTCAAGTCAATAAAGCCAAAGGTGGGCGTTTACTTTTGCAGTCTCCTCTTTTTCTTCCTCTTTCTCTTCGTCATCAATTAAAAGAAATGAAAATCTGTACGGATACTGAAGATTCTATTGGAAATCAATCCGAGCAATTTACCTCTCCAAACTTACAGGCATGGATTAATTGTGCTGCAAAGCTGTTCAGTGCGAGCAGCCAATTATTGCTAATTAAATGGAAAATTCCCTTCATTGATGTATCCCTAGTGGCTACTTCGGCGTTGCTTGTTGTTGCAGTGTTTTTAACCTCCTTTGTGTTGATTGACTTAGACTTGTATCTGCCCTTCCAATTGGGATGAGATCGGTGACCTGTGTATTGATTTTATAAGCGCCGGAAATAATTTGTGTCCTAATTTTTCTTTCCTTTTTTTTATAGGAGGAGACGTTTAATTATCTTCTGGGAGTCCAAACTTAGTCTTGATTTTTTGATTTCCTTTATATATTGTTCTGTTCTTTGGTGGCGCTCTTTTTAGTGATATAGGTGATCATGAATTATTCTTCTGTTTTTCAAGATTATCTTTGACACCTCTGATATAGGACAATTTCCTCTTTCCGTGTCCATCTCTTCTTGTTGCTGTGAATTTCAATTGAATATTAGTTTCTTCTGTCTCTGTGCATCTGCTATTGCACTTTTTCTTTATTCGTTGATTAAGTGGAGTATCCATTGAAAGGTTCCATGTAACAAAATTATAATGTCCAGAGTTTTGGTTTTAAAGTCCATTAACTTCTGCAATAAATATGAAAATAGCCAAGGTTTAAATTATTGTTCCTACTTGGGATTTTGTCCGTGGCTGGAGCTACGTGTTTCTGGGCATGCCAACACATGGTGTTGGAGGCACAAAGAAGGAGCCATGGCCCCCGAATAATTAAATTAGTATAAGTAAGAATTAAGAACGTAACTGGTCAAGGGAGTCATAAGAAAACAGATCAAAATTACCTGAATTATGAATTATAGGTTTACAACATCTTGGCGCATTTTTTGTCTACACACTTAAGCAGCATTAGAATGGAAAATTAATTTTGTACTTGGATCATACTGATTAGTTGTTTGTTATGACTTTCAGAAATTGAAATGGGGCAAGCATTTGGTTGCGTTCAAGTGGATCAATCAACTGTTGCCGTCAAAGAAACTTTTGGAAAATTTGATGAGATTCTTGATCCTGGGTGTCACTTCTTGCCTTGGTGTATAGGCCAGCAAATTGCTGGTTATCTTTCATTGCGCGTGCAACAACTTGATGTGCGTTGTGAAACGAAAACAAAGGTTTGGATTGTACACTTAAAACTGTATACAGTATTGATATAGTATTATTGGCATATTAGATTTTGGTTATTTGTGCCCTACTAGTCTCTTTATTTAATATTGTATACAAATTTTCTTGCTGAAGCTAGCTAATACATCCACTGTATTTCCATTTGATGCTTCAGGATAATGTGTTCGTCACGGTTGTTGCATCAGTTCAATACCGTGCTTTGGCGGAGAAGGCATCAGATGCTTTTTACAAACTCAGCAACACCAGAGGGCAAATTCAATCCTACGTCTTTGATGGTAACTCTGCACAGTTTGATGATTTGAGAATATCATATTGCACCCTTTTTTTACGCTAGAATGCTTTATGTCGTTAATTTATTAATTCGGTAAGGTATAACCATGTGATGCCATTTGAATTTGAACTGGTCTTTCTTTCACCAAGAGGATATTTTGGTGATCACAAATGCAGGGATTATTTGATTTAGCACTATTTTTGTGCATCTAAGGACCTGTCAATGTGGATATACGACCTTGACAGCAGATATGAAAGTGTAAACCCTTATGAGCATAACAACAAGAATCTTAACCATAAAGCTGGAATAGAATCATATAATTGACCTCAGCATGGGTTTTACTCACCTTCCAGATTCTATAGATATTCTCACGTCTAATATCTGGAAAAGAAATACTTTTTGTTGTTCTCATAGGTTATGCCATCAGCTACTGTATAGAATAGATGCCATTATTATTCTTAGTTTAGGAAATGAAATATGGAGAATCAGACTCTCATTCAACTTGTTTTATCAGCCACTAAGAGAGTTACTATTGTATTTGCAAAGTTGGAAATTGAAATCTTGAATCTGATGTTACAATTGTCTGCTGATTGTCAGTCATCAGGGCCAGCGTTCCTAAGCTGAACTTGGATGATGCATTTGAACAGAAGAATGAAATTGCCAAAGCTGTAGAAGATGAACTTGAAAAGGTAATGTATATGTTACTTCATTAACTCCTATATTTCAATATGGAAGGGTGGGTGGGGATGGTTGGGATCTTGAAGGGAATGGGTTAGCTACTCTAAGAGCAGGTTGTAGTTTCAGCCTTTTGATGTCATTAAGGGTACGTTTTGATGGCTGATTCAGTATTTTCGTGATAGTCAATAGGCTATCAGGAAGTTTTTTGCTTTACTTCAAATGTCAGCTGTATTGGTGATACTTTTTGATTGAAGGGTTACTGTGGAATGTTTAAAGGTTACATGGTGGTTCCTTGGCATGTTAACTACATTGTCCAGGGCATTGTAGTGTTGGGAGAATATCATTATGTAATCTGGGGTTGCATTAACAGGAACCATAATGGGTTACCTGATAAGATTACAAAGTGTCTTGAGAGGGTGATGAGATTTTTGTTGAACGGATGTTTTCCTATGTTGTTAATGATTAACAAAGTGGTTGGTAATCTGATTTCTCTGCTTATAGGCGATGACAATGTACGGCTATGAGATTGTTCAAACACTGATAGTGGATATTGAACCTGACGATCATGTTAAGAGAGCAATGAATGAGATCAATGCAGGTAAAGCAAAATTTTGTTGACATGCAAGTTACTCCGAGTGAACATACGTGCATCTATAATACTATGTGTTCTTAGATCACTCATTCATTAGTATTAATCTCCAAATAATATAACTAGTTATCCTTATTCTTTTGCTTCCTTTGCTTGCACCAGCTGCTAGGTTGAGGATGGCTGCAAATGAGAAAGCTGAAGCTGAAAAGATACTGCAGATCAAACGGGCAGAAGGTGATGCTGAATCTAAGTACTTAGCAGGGCTAGGTATAGCACGACAACGACAGGCCATTGTCGACGGTCTGAGAGACAGTGTGCTTGCCTTCTCGGTGAATGTGCCAGGAACAACCGCTAAAGATGTCATGGATATGGTTCTAGTGACACAGTACTTTGATACCATGAAGGAGATTGGAGCATCCTCAAAGTCCTCTTCAGTGTTCATCCCACATGGTCCTGGAGCTGTGAGAGATGTTGCCGCTCAAATCAGGGATGGTCTTCTCCAAGCCAACATTCTCGACTGAGAGAAATGGTTCTATCTTATCTTAGATGAACTTACTTTGATTTCGCCTAATTATGACTTTGTAAATCTGGTACTTGCTTCAAATAAGACGGCTCTTGGGTGTTGATGTGATCCATACGCAACAAATTCTATGGTTAGTGAATATATGGAGAATGTATTTATCGAGTGTAGGCATCTATTATTATGATGTAAATCTTAATTTGGGGTTCGCAAGGATGACTCTGGCAATCGGTTTATGTTTGTTAAATATTAAAAATATAAAAAGATAAATAAGTTTAATCAATATTAAATTTGGTTTAACAATATTGAACTCAGTTGGACTTCTACATAGTTCATGGATAAAGTTATCCATAAAATTCGATTATATTCTTGTTTCATGAACGATACAAGTTTACTTATTTATTGGGCCGATAATGTGACACAATTGTGTGGCAAGTTGAATTCGTTAAAAGTTTGAACTCATCTAAACCTGACAAAATTATAATAAATAAAACTCGAACAGCCTTGATAAGATGAATAGCAAACTCTTTTTTGGCCATTTAATTGGTTCAATTTGCCAGTAATCAAAAGAACAAATGGAATGAATGCATCTCTTGCACGCAAACACTATCTATTTTTAGGCACGGCTAAAAAAACTCAAGATGCACAAACCGATCATAATTCAGCACTAAGATCATATGCATAAACAAAATGGAACGATAGCTATAGACACGACATTTCTAGTATTCTATCTGAATCACAACTGTCCTTGATAACTTCAAACATTCTCATCATCTAACCACACACAAGAGCAGCGGCATTTAATTGTGACTAGACTAGAGTTGCATCGTGACTAGCTGCTTGAAGCAATCCATCGCGAATTTGGCCTGCAACATCACGAACAGCACCAGGTCCATGGGGCATAAAAACAGCTGAAGATTTTGAGTGAGCACCGATCTCCTTCATTGTGTCGAAGTACTGAGTGACTAGGACCATATCCATGACATCTTTAGCTGTGGTACCTGGCACATTAACTGAGAAGCCCAGCACACTATCTCTAAGTCCGTCCACGATTGCCTGGCGTTGTCGCGCAATGCCTAACCCCGCCAAGTACTTGGCTTCGGCCTCACCTTCTGCCCGCTTGATTTGGATGATCTTCTCAGCCTCAGCCTTCTCATTTGCCGCCAACCTTAACCTTGCAGCTGCAGGATGAAAGAACTTGACTCCTAATATATGAAAAAAGCTGGATCCTTTTGATTTTCGTAAAATCAAGAGCAAATACCAGCATTGATTTCATTCATTGCTCGTTTGACATGTACATCCGGCTCGATATCGACAATGAGAGTCTGCACAATTTCAAATCCATAAGCAGACATAGCCTTCCCGAGTTCGTTTTCCACTGATTTTGCGATATCGTTCTTTTGCTCGAAAGCATCATCCAGGTTAAGTTTCGGGACACTAGCTCTGATCACTATGAGCACCAGAAAAGAATGATCCATATAATGAGAAGTAAATTTTAGCATAACAAACATGGTATTATGTTACAATGAGAAACAGCAATATTATACCCGAAGCTGAGACAGGTAACAAAAATTTACTAGTTTAAAGATCAAACTAAATTGTATGTAATGTGGCCATTGCATTACCATTAGTTAATTAACTTAGTGAAACTTGGAAGTCAACTGAAAGGAATTTTGAGAATGTGGTCGAGAAGCTCGTTTTCTGAGAAGTATGAAAGGAAAATTGCAAGAAAAAAAAAGAACATGTTTTTTTAAGAAAGGGAGACCTACCCAACATCATTTTTCCACTCCATAATTTATGTTCTCATGGACTCAGAAGTGGAAGAAAAAGCAATCTTTTCTCTCTATAAAAAATGAATAAGTAGTAGTTATGAATATCAAATAGGAGTACTACTACAACAACATCAACCAAACTTTATCCCACTAGGTGATGTCGGTTATATGAATCCTTCTATGCCATTGGACTTTATCCCTCTATTATATCATCATCTATATTTATGATGAATATCAAATAGGCATAAAAAAAATTTAAGCAAGCATTTCCATGATTTATATTATACAACACATGGTACAAATAATGTTGCACATAGTCGTCATTGCCAGAATTCTAGTTGCACAACTAATATATGAGATTCTGACTGGTGAATTCTTCAAGTGATTAAGCAGATAGGATGCTTCAAAAGAATAAAAGACAATGCATTATTCAATTTCTTATGCACAATGACAAGCATAGTGTCATACCATCAAAAACATAAGCCTGTATTTGAGATCTTGTATTGCTCAGCTTGTAAAATGCATCATTTGCTTTCTCAGACAGTGCACGGTACTGTACTGATGCAACGACATTTACAAAAACATTGTCCTGAAATTATAAAGAAATGATGTTCACCTTCATGGATGCAGCAAAATAATTTGGCATATAGTTTGGCTCCCTATCAGTCTCATACATGATTTTTATTAGTCAACAAACATAATGGGCCAATTTACGAAAAGAAAGAACTAAAAAATGAAATGAATAAATGGATGGAATAAGACTGCAACAAGGAGAATATATTCATAATGCCAGCTGCAAAAATAACCTTCCATCAGAGCAAAGTTCAAAATAATCCATCACGAAATCTATGACTCTGATTGTTTTGTTCCTCGCTATTCTTGAACAAGCGTGAAGACTAGTAACATAAATAACAGAAAATGAGTTGGTTAGTTCTTCTCGTTGATATGGTAAAACAAGGTGTCAACATTTTTATAAAAAGAGAGAAAATTGGAATCTCAGTAAAAGTAGCAAATAGGACCAGTTTAGCGGATCAACACAAGAAAAATAGGCTGATTTTTGCATGGCCAATTCATCACAAGACTTACCAATGAAATACTAAATGGTTCTATGGCATGACATACATCGAAATATAAACAAGAAATATTAACAAGCTGGAGAGAAAACCTTCGTTTTAGTTTCACATTTAACATCCAACTGTTGCAACCTCAGTGACAGCCGGCCAGCTATTTTCTTTCCAAGAAACCAAGGCAAGCAATGACATCCTGGATCAAGGACATCCTCGAACTTTCCAAAGGACTCCTT
The DNA here is from genome assembly GCA_037974795.1 of Kaempferia galanga. Classification (NCBI taxonomy): domain Eukaryota; kingdom Viridiplantae; phylum Streptophyta; class Magnoliopsida; order Zingiberales; family Zingiberaceae; genus Kaempferia; species Kaempferia galanga. The sequence goes on from JBBPFP010000019.1 coordinate 4,295,210, forward strand.
AACTGCAACAGTAGACTGGTCAACTATCACGCAGCAAAGTGCCTGACCCATGGATTAATCCCCTAATATGACAATTGTGTATTAGCTCAAAGGAGTGCTCTGAAATTTCATAAAACGCCATAACAGGACTTGCTAACATGACAATGATGTATTACAGCACATGAACCATGGATTAACCTCATACAACTGAAAATATTCAAAAATCAATCTTTATTAAAAGAGAATATTCAAGTTTTGCATTGAGATATATAGGAAGAGAACAAACAAGAAGCCACATAATATCTCATGTCAACAGTTTAGAAAGAAACTCCCTGCTAATCTGTGTCATTATACTAGAAACTATTATAGGCAAAACATTTCAAGAGAAGCAACAGTGCATGGCAAATATATTCCGAAAACTAAGGTATAATCTTTGGCATAGATCAATAGGAATATGTTTATGGGGAAAATATCATCTTGCAAAGACTACATATGAAATTAAATTAAACCGACTTCACAACCATCCTTCTTAAAGAATCTAACAAAGAAAAGTGTGACTCCTATCCGAATAAGGAATAGTAGCCAGGAGCTGCATATTTCTAACCTAGCCAGGATTATCAGTAAGATGCCAAAATTTCGATGATGAAAATATTCTGAGCATCTTGATCAGGTAAAATTGAATTATCATCTAAAAAGTTTTTTATTTTGAGAAATTCCAAGGGGATATATTATTAGGAGATAAGGATAAGCAGCATCGAACAATAAGAGAGATTGCTATGTACGGTATAAACGTCGTAGTTCATCAACTAAAGTTTCACCACGAGAACTACATTTTCGTTTTAATCCTCCATTGATAACTTGTTAGAGAAGTATAATTCGTCCTACCATGCCAAATTGGATTAGTAAAGCAAGCACAGCAAATAATTCAGAGTTCATGTTCAAATACTACAACAACAACAACAACAACCAAGCCTTTTCCCACTAAGTGGGAGAGTTCATGTTCAAATGTTAGACAAAAAAAAACCTTTTTAGTACAGAACAGAGAGAAATGGAAAAGAACAAGAGCAGGAGATCTCCCCTTACCTTCTTCTTCTGCGAATCCACACAAGACCTTCGTTGACAACCGAGCGCCGTAGATACGAGGAGGCGTCGAGGCAACGAACTCATATAAACCCTCAGAGAGGTTCACAAACACCAAATTGGTTCCGCGAGGACACTCTAACATGACGACGGATAAGCAGTAGGATCAGCTGTTCGACCCCGACAGGGTATGACTTGAAGTTCTGTCCCAGGGTATGACAGAGGTGTCTTGACCACGCGTCGAATTTTCTTTGGTTCATAGAGAAAACGGTGTGCGTCTTAATTTTCCATCTTCCACTCATTAGTGGGGAATTCGATGGGCTTCGGTTTCATTAGTGGGTCCCACAACAGTTTGAAACGTACGTACAACATTACGTGTCGCTATCCTATTGGAGAATTCGGAACCATGAATAGCACACGGTTACCACTTGTCGGTGGGGGTCATCGCAAGGATGCTCAATGAACCTAGCAGGGATCCTCTAGATTAGGATTCCTGCATCATTTCTAGACCAGAAGATTCCAGTCTTTAGATTAGGTCATCTCCCTGATCTCATCAGGGAGATGCCCTGATTCAAGGGCCCAGGATCCTCTGGTCCAGGGATGGACCAGAGATCCTGGTCTAGAAGATCCCAGGTGCAATGATCGTGGCTAAATAGTCAATTTTGGAATATTTTTTAAAGAATTAAAAGAGCAATAACAACGACCACAAAATTTAAAGTGTCAGAAAAGTAAAGGAATAATACATTTTCTGAGCTCAATTCGGAAAGAAATAATTGCACGATGAAAAAAATAAACAAATAATTAATGTCGCCCAAATCTCCCAATGAACGAGCTCAGAATCTTTTTGTTTCCAAAGCACATGTTTTGAAAACACATGAATTCTCCCAAAAATTAACTAAGTCACCTAATGATAGGAGTCTTCTTTTTGGATGGCTTTTTCTTAATAATAATTGGTCTCATAGTTCACTGGTCTGTTTCTGCTTCAGTAATAAATAATATTTCTTAACTCTCTGGCGGTTGTCTGGGACAATGAGGACAAGGAGAAAGGACAAATGTAGGGCTCCTGTGTCTGTTTTATCAGTGTTGTCAGATATGTGATACCGTTTTGTTTTGTACCCCCATTTAATTATCTTATGAACAAATTACTGCTTATGAGTTGTGGACAAACTTTGAGTTTCCATATTTGATCTAAATCTCATTAATTGCTACCCTGCAGACAATAAGATAAAGCGTTTTGTATTTTTTTTAACGTGTGGTTATATCATTTAAGATTTTATCTTCGGGCCATTTGACAGGTAGGTTAGGATTTTGGTAGGAATTAATAGTGAGATAAATGGTATAATAAGTAATCTTTAGCTCTCTTATGATATTACATTTTGAGTTAGGATGATAACTTTTTATCACTTTAATCACTTATCCTATTTCACCTATCAAACACTCCCTATCATACCATTAATCCTACATCTTTAATCTCATCCCACTTACCAAACACTCCTTAGAGTTTGTTGGATTATAGTATTAATTAAACACATAAAAAAATTAAACTGAAAAAATTTAGGTGTGCACAGGTTGTATGACGTAAGATCCACAGCATATCAAACCTCTCTATACTTAAATTACGGCCATAGGGCATAACTGAATTGTTTATTACAGGCATGTTTGTAGAATTGAGTAAGCATCGAATTCCAATAAAGTCTAAGAAATCACTATTTCATATGATGACTAACTTTGATTTTTTAATTTACTCCTTTTTAATAGTGTGGGACGAACAACATCCATAAAGCTTACATTAATACGTCTTTAAAATTTAAATCTCTTTATTTATTTATATTTTAAATAAATAAAAAAGCATATATTTGATCTTTATCGTACATCCAACATAGTTTCCGTCAAAATACTTATTTAACAATCATAAAAAGAGGGCGTTTTTATAAAAAAAAAAAAACATAAAATTATTAGGTCTGTGTGCCCTTGCCCCATTTCACGAACTCGTCGTCACCACCCCCAGGTCGAGGCTGCCGTGTGCCCGCGTTGCTGGTGAAACTTGGACAAGGTCTACAACTTCGTCCTTTCCAAGATCTTCCTTGAGTTTCACAATCAATCGAGGTCGTTAGCTTTCATTTGTGACTCTGTTCTTTGTTTGTCTCAACTTGCCCCTCTTCTCATTACCATTATATCCATGTAGATAACTTCAAACCACTAGGAGCAATCACACAACTGTTATAGGTATTATTCATCCGTATCCACAATTTATTCTCATTTTTAAGAATGATTCGGTTTTTGAACTGCCATACTCCGTAAAGTTTGTTCGTAAACCCTTTGGGTTCAAGGTTATTTCATTGTCAAATGGATTGCTAAATATAATATGTATATGAAGCTTCTCAAACTTGCTCATGCTTCATAGATCAAGAGAAAGATCAAATGCAAAATGCAAAATAGGAGAAGCTGAGAGTGGTTTTATTTCACTTATTGACAAACCAAAAGTATTACATTTTCCTTTTTTAGACAAAACTTAGAGTGTTTTTTACGAGTCAAAGAATGATGCAGTACCTATTTTAATTCTATTATCTCATTGGGCTTCACTCAAATATTATACTAATGCATTATGTTTTGGTAAATGTTGTAGTAGAAGATGGTTCATGGAACCATGTCTATGCTTTAAGCTTTGAGTAATCTTCTGAATTGCTCCCTTTATGTATTTTTCCATCATAATTCCTGTGTTTTTTTTTCTGCATCATTTCTGTGTTCTTTGGTTTTCTCATAAAGCTCCTCGTTGTGATAGTAGGGTTAATTAATATATGCTGAGCATTTAGGATCGTATCAATTTCATTCAGAACTTCACTTTCTTCATATTTATACAGATTCAAATATGTAGCAGTGGTATTCTTATGTTGAAATATTTTTCTAGTATTTATTTAATGCCTAATCTGTGAAAGAAAAAATACTGATTTTGCCACTTGTCTTCCCATTTATATACCATTTCACTCAAGATTTAGAGGCGCTATACTTTACTCTGATCCAGCTTTCCTTTTGCGTTGGTAGTGGAGAGTAAGCATTGCAATCTTGGAAATGGCTCCTCGTGAAACAAGCTCTAGACTTCCAAGCTGTGATGCGTATTTCGATGCTATCCAGTCGAAAAAGAAATTGCCATATTCTTTGCAAGAATGCCTGACTTCTGCATTTGCAGGGATCCCTGTTTCATCATTTCCAGAAGTTCCTGGAGGCAAAGGTAAATTTCCTCATTTTATCCAAACCTTCTAAGTTCAACTCTTGTATCTAACATGTATATTCAGGTTCCTCTATTTCTTCTTCTATCCTTTTAAAAAAATGCTTCTGATTGTGTACTTTAAAGGTAATTTATTACATTGTAGTTCTTTTTTTTCTTTTAAAAAGGTACTTCAGGTGCATGTTCTTTAAGTGCTGTTATAAAAATAAGTCTATTTATCACTGAATAACATTAAATTGCACACCTCTTTTACAGTAATTGAGATAGCAGGAGATACACCAATTGTTGAAGCAGTAAGGATTCTTTCAGAACACAATATAATGACTGCTCCTGTTATCAGAAATACTGATGGAGAGAGTAGCACCGATTGGAGGGATAGATACCTTGGAATTATTGATTATGCTGCAGTCATTCTCTGGGTTCTAGAGAACGCAGAGCTTGCAGCCATTGCTCTATCTGCAGGTTCAGCAACAACTGCAGGAGTCGGGGAAGGTGCATCTGATCCAATTGGAGCTGCAACTCTTGGTGCAACTGGTTCAGCATCAGTTTCTGGGTTAACCATTGCAGTAGGTACAGCTGTCGGTGGTGGTGTTGCTATTGAGAAGGGCACAGGGAAAGATTTTCTGTCAACTGATCAACACTTAGGAGATAATTTCTACAAAGTCCTTCGAGAGGAACCTTTTGGCTCTACAACAGTAAGCACTCTTTTATATTCTTATAGTTGATATTAAATGATTTACTCGTCTCATGTTATGTTTCCAGGTTAAATCAATCATGGAGTCGTACCGATGGTCACCATTTCTTCCTGTTGGACTTGAGAGTTCCATGCTCGTTGTCATGCTGTTGCTATCAAAGTATAGATTAAGAAGTATTCCAGTTGTTGAGTCTGGCAAGTCACATGTTAAGAATTTCATCACACAGACAGCAGTTGTACGAGGTCTCCAGCAATGTGGAGGGAGGGACTGGTTTGACTGCATTGCTGCATATTCCCTTTCTGACCTTGGACTTCCTTTTATGTCATCTGAAGAGGTTACTTGCAAAAGCCTAGTGAATTATTGCAGTATATATTATTGTTAAAGTAATTGAAATTGCAGCTACTAATTTGACAAGGTTATGGCTTAGTATCACATCACAGTTAAAACTTACAAGAATTTGTAACCATATTTTGTTCACTTTATTTGCCAACAAAATTATATACAATTAATGCATACATTTGTGATTGGTTTGGCCATTTTATAAGTCTCCACTTTGTATGTTGAAGTTTGGGTACTCTGTTCCCATTAGCCTCATATGGGCAGGTACATTGGTGCATTATGTCTATATATATTAAAAGGGAAGCCTCTTCCTAAATGACTAGTTGTTTTAAAATGGAATAGGGTATACCTCAATCCAACATGGTATTGAAGTTAACATGGTACTAGATTTAAGGCCATACATCTAAGTCATGTGTTTGTGGAAGCATGTTCAAGCTATGATGTTGTAAAGTCATTAATCTCACATGGATAAGAATGGCGGTCCATCTATATATTAGAGTGATGTCCTCTCTCAAAATGATTAGTCATTTTAGGATAGAATGTCCTTTGTCCCAGTTCAGTATGGAATCAAAGCTAGACCTGTAACTATGTCGAAGCTTTTTACTTGTGCCTAGTCAAATTATTCATCACACCATGTATAACCATCCATCACAAACTTTCTGCCACACACAAGGAATTAATTCTTAACAATTTTCCTTGCCTTTTGTAACTAGTAATGTGGAGTGGAGATTCAGTTCCATCCTCAAGCTAACTTTCTAACTGTTGAGCTTCTTTGTAATTCACCCATGAAATCTCCAAGATAAATCTTTATATATACAATTTAAATATTTATACTATTTGTTTGTTTTCCTTCTGAATACTTGCATTATACCCACATAAAGCGTCTTTTTCCTTAGTTTGCTGAAACAGGTTAAATAAATATTTACTTTGAGGACCAAGTGGATCAAAAAATGAATATTCTCATACTTGTGTACCGGGTGATATGTCACAAGCTGCATCTGTGATTTAAATAGTTCTGTTCAGTAAACTCATTCAAATATTCTGAATGTACCATTGATTGATGACAATAAGTTGCAAGTGTATGCATTCAGAAGATGCTTCAGCACAAGATGAATCATAAAATTCCACAGGATACTACATGCATTTGTTTAGTTTCACATGCTTGCTTGCATCCGCTACATCTAAATTAGTAAATGTTTGCTGATGAGGTCTTCAAGTTCACTGTAGTTTCTGCTCAGACTTGTTTTCCTCTGTTATATTATCTTCATTGGAAGAAGATCAATTTCTGAAATTTGTATTGAATTCTCATTTTCAGGTTATCAGCATAAAAGGAGACGATCTGGTTTTAGAAGCCTTCAAAAGAATGAAGGAGAACCACATTGGTGGCCTCCCTGTCATCCAGGGACCCAGGCGCAAAATCATTGGCGGAGTTAACATTCGAGACATTAGGGTTTTGCTGATGAAGCCTGACTTGCTCACTAATCTCGGGTACTAAAATACTGAACTATACTTGTAGAGATTTGGCAGGCCTTCATTTTGTTAGTCAGAGATCATTCTAATTATTTGTTATTATACCCTGTTAAAGCAACTTAATATTGCATTGTAACTTCACCATATTAAAATTGGATAAAAGTTCTTGGTCAAACTCAAAATATGTAGTATTCTGGATCCATAATCCATTCATGCCCTGATATTGGCTATAGTACTAGTTTTCTGGCTCATGGTTCTTGATGTGTTTTCAGGCATTTAACCGTGATGGATTTCCTGAAGAACTTAGAGTCTGTTGCAGAACAACCAGTGACTTGTTCGCCGAATGCTTCCCTTGGAAGTGTTATTGATCTTCTAGCATCACAATCTGTTCACAGGATTTATGTGGTTGAAGAAGAGGAGGGTGAAATCGTTGGCGTTATTACTCTGAGGGATGTCATCTCCTGTTTCATCTTTGAGCCGCGCTATGTGTTTGACAAATACTTTGGCTGTGCCTTGAAGGAGTTGCAGAGCCGGTGAAAGCCTGGAAAGAAGCAAATTTTTGATCGAAAATTGGAAGAGCGACGTTTAGGTAGAGCCATGCAAGAATTTTGTAGTCTTTTTAATCTTTTTGTGGGGTTTCACATGAACTGTGCAACCTTTTAGTTGAACGGTAATATCAACACTGATTTTACGTGATAAGATACAAGTTTCTTGCCAGTTTGACTATTATTGAACTGATGCATCTGTGGTCGCAATTAGTCTTGCATCCTGCCATTAGTGTGAATATATAATTAAGAAAACAATTCAGTAAATACATTACTATTTTTATAAGTATAAGATTAATTGTGTTTTGAATCGTGGTTATGTTATATTGTTGACATCTATTGGACAAGTGTAACTTCATGATCACATAATTTGACTATTTGAGTATCCGAATTCAAGTTGTGTACTCACGAATATCCTATTAATTGGGTGAAAAGGGCGGATCGTGATCCGTCAGCATCCACAGGCGTGACTCATCACTGCTACTTTTATATTCCAACTGTCTCGACCCATTCCCAGGGGCCAGGGGGAGGGGCTCAACCATCCGCCCTCCGTTTCGGATCCAAACGGAGATCGCCGCCCAGTCCCAACGGTCCAGATTTCCCGCACCGTCTTCCTCTCCTGCGGGGAGTTAGTGGCATCCCCGTTCCGTTACAGCCGTGCTCTGTATATATATACACACACACAACCATGATCGAGATCAACGGCGATCTATTGAGGAGGTAAACGACGGGCCACGCTGTGTCGGGCACCACTTTCGGTCGGCGCGCCCTCCCTCAGCTCACGTTCCTCCACGGAATCCTCGAGAAATAATAGCTCCGCAATTGCAATCAATGGCCGGTTCACTGATCCATCCCCTTAATGTGATTCCGTAGCCATTTCCCCCCTTCTCTGATCCGCTCCTGCTTCCCTGGTTTTAGGCGAATCCATCTTCGGCCATGTCGACCAGGAGGCGAACTTTGCTCAAGGTTATCGTCCTCGGCGACAGCGGGTAAGGGATTCCTCCGCCTCGTTCCCTCCGTCTTGATCTCGCCTTGTTACCTTGGATCCCTCCGTTTGGCTTCCTAGGTTTTGGCTGTCTCCTGTCTAACACTTATTTTGTTTATTTGCTTTGGTGTGTAGTGTTGGAAAGACGTCGCTGATGAACCAGTATCCTTCATCCTCCTCTTTGTTTGTCATCTCTGTAAATCTGAGGTTTCCCTTACATTTGATCATTACTGATCTGGACTGTTTTTTTTTCTTTTATTTGTCTTTTCTTTCGTAAACATGAAATGCCAGTTACCTAGAATTGCACTCCCGTTGTTATTTCACTACAAACCAGAGATACGCGAGTTCCTGATCTCGGATTTATGGTGTTTATGGGTCGTTATCGAACAATTTCTTCATGGTCTAATTCTTTTGTAGTTTTCTATCTGCATTTAGTGGTCTCTTAAACCTCACCATTAGATATGTGCACAAAAAGTTCACGCAGCAGTATAAGGCCACCATTGGCGCTGATTTTGTCACCAAGGAAATTCTAGTTGATGACAGACTCGTTACCTTGCAGGTGAGTTTGAAATTGAACGAACCATCTGCAAGCTTCTTATTGGTTCCGACATTTAGTGTTTGAATTGTGCATCATTTTGTGGTTTAGATCTGGGATACTGCAGGACAAGAAAGATTCCAGAGTCTTGGTGTTGCATTCTACAGAGGAGCTGACTGCTGCGTCTTGGTCTATGATGTTAATGTTAGAAGATCATTTGACACTCTTGATAACTGGCATGATGAATTTCTTAATCAGGTCCATAGTATTATCTTTTTGACTTTCTAGCTTAACTTGTTTTTTTTTTTAATTCTAATTTTGTATATCTTTTGTTTGTTGATTTTCTGAAATATAAGACCTTTTCTGGTATTAGTTTTAAATACACCATGATCATATAAGCTGCTTCCATATCCTCTTCATTTGGATTAATCATGAATTGACTCACCATACTAACCAAGTTGCCAATGTCAGGTCTCGAGTCTTGTGTGGGATAAGTATATGAGTTTTCCCATGTGTCTCTGACACCTGCCTTTATTATAGTCTTCTTTGGTTCCTAGTTTGATCATCCAAGCATTAATGTTTCTTTTAGGAGGTCTAGGATATATTTGTGTTGAGAGAGTCAGATTGTTGCATTTGGCTGAGGTATTTCCATTCCAAGAAATACCCGAGGTTTTCCAAATATTTGATTTTGAATTCTTTGGCTACTTGACTCTTGGGTGTGCTTCTCTCTTGCATAAGATCTCTTGGTAGAATGATATCTTCCACGTAGACAATTAGGATGGTGGTTCTCTTTTGAGGTGAACATTTAACAAAGAGTGTGTTATCTGTACGACATTGTAGATAACCACATTGCTTGACTACTCTCGCAAATTTGTCAATCCAAGCTTTGGAGATTGTTTGAGTCAATACAATAATCGTCTCAGCCTATGAAGTTTGTCGATTGCAGCTTGCAACTCGAATCTAGGAGGGATGCTTATGTAAACTTCTTTCACCAGGACTTCATTGAGGAAAGCGTTCTTGACATCTAATTGATGAAGTGGCCACTTTAAATTTGCACCCAGAAATACTTCTCGAACTGTGTTCGATTTGGCTATAGGAGCGAAAGTTTTTTCATAATCTATTCAATAAGATTGTGTGAATCCTTTTGCAACGAGTCGAGCCTTGAATTGATTAACACTTCCATCTTCTTTGTATGTAATTACGAAGACCCATTTGTAATCTACAAGGCACTTTCAAGGTGGTAGCTTAGTGAGCTTCCATGTTCCATTCTTCTCCCGTGCTCACATTTCTTCTTCAAGAACAACCTTCCATTTCGGTATTGTAAGAGCTTCTTGTATGGATTTAGGAACCCATGTTTGATCTATACTTACCACAAAAGCCTTTGTACTTATTAGATAGTTCCTTATATGGCACAAAGTTATACATTGGAAGTTTTGTGCATTCTCTAACACCCTTTCTTTTTGCAATAGGAAGATCACCATCTTTAAAAGACTCAAAGTAAAGTTACCTTATGGATATTTTGATCTCGAGTCCGGTTTCAATTATTGGCTCTACTCAAGGAGTACTTAGTGCTCTATCTCCCTTTGATTCTTTTCCCTCCTTGTATAGGTGATGAGGTCATTGTTGTTTTCAAATTGATTAATGAGGAATGAAAGCTAGAAAGACTTGGGATTTTGTTTGGCTGAATAACATAAAGAGAAGAGGAAATGTGTGGTAAAGAAGTATATAGAGGTTCAGACATTTCTGCAGGTGAGTCGAAGTATGGAACCATGAGGTTATTTTGGTGAGTAGGGACAATTTCTATTTAAGTATCGGCTGGTTTTGATGAAATGTGGGGAATATCTAGGCCACTGTCCTCCGTATTGATATCCTAAAGTTGATATTCTTATGTGAAACTATTCTTTCTTAAATGTCAGATTTTGGATGATGTAGCTGATGTTTAATAAATGTAATATCCATGGAGTTATCAAATTTTCTTGTGATTGGAAAATAATATTTGTACCCTTTTTGATAGGAAGAATAACCCAAGAAAATACACCTAATAGCTCTAGAATCAAGGTTTCCCTATTGTTCTACGGATATAGATAAAAGCAGAACAACCAAGCAACTTGAGAGGGATGGATGGAGATATGAGATGCATAGTTGAGTGTGTTTTAAGTAGGATCTGACATGGGTTTTAGAATTTTCAGACTTGAGATCAAAAGCTCCTAAAAAGTATTCTATTTATGAGGATACGAGATTAAAAGATATTAGAGTTACCTTGTGAATCTTTTGATCTCGAGTCCACTTCCAATTATAGAATCCATGTCAGATCGGATTGATATATAGAGCACATAAGATTGGACTACTTCTAGTAGATGCCTTTATCTTCTTTTAGGTATACCATTTTCCTGAGATGTGTCAATGCAAAAGCTTAGATGAATAATCCTCAACTTATTATGTAATCACTAAGAATGGATCCAAAATATTCTTTTGCATTGTCTATTCTCAAAATTTATATTTTTGGTTTGGAATTGAATTTTTACAATATTGGACTTACCTCTGATTTTTCTTCTTCTTTTATTAGGAAAACCAATGAAAAACATTGTGATTTTTAGTAAGGTAGGTTAGGATAAGTTCAAACATATATTGTGAGTTGACAAATTTTAACTCATTTGGATTTTTAACATTGAAAGAGATGGGAAAAGGTTTTTGAGCTATATAAAATTTGGATGTGCTAACCTAGTGGCACGATATAATAGCATTGTCCCCTTCCGAAAAATAGATTTTAGATTTTGACTTGTAGACATTAAACAACTTGGATGATACTCTAATAAAGGTATGAAAGTGCCTAAAGAAGTAGGGTATTGAATGGTTTATGAAGTTGTTCAACTTGATATTGAAAACGATGAAAATGTCTGATTAGTGCAGGTAAGTACTTTAGTCCCCCAATACAAAAATAAAGGAAACATACAAAATTGTGTGAATTATAAGTGTATTAAGCATATGAGTCATACCATAACACTTTAGAAAAAAATGATAGAATAAAATTAAGGAAACCAACGTGATCGAAAATCAATTCGAATTCATGCATAAAAGTTCGACGATAGAAGCTATACATCTTCATAAACAATTAATTGAAAAATATCGAGAAAAGAAACAAGACTTACATATGGTATTCATTAACCTAGAAAAAGATTATGACAAAGTTCCGAGGAAAATTATGTAGAGAATTATAGAAAAGAAAGGTGATAGCATAGCGTATATTAAGACAATTAAAGATTATGTGTGATGATGTAATATTAAGATTGAAGACTGTAATTGCATTAACTGAAGTGTTTTCTAAAAAATAATAGGATTACATCAAGGATCAACTTTAAGTTCATATCTTTTTATACTAGTTATGGATGAATACATTGGACATATCCAGGATAAGTTATCGTGGTATATATTTATAGATGAGATTGTTTTGATCAATGAGACTCGTGAAGGTGGAAATGCTAAACTCGAATTTTGGCAGAACACTTTGAAAGTAGATTTTAGACTTAGTAGAGTAAAGATAGAATATATAAAATTTAAGTTTAGTAGTAGTGGAAGTAGCAACAAGAGAGTCTTGGTGCAACAGTAAAGTTATTGTGTGACTTTGTGATCATAGATTCTAATTGTGGACAATAGATGCAAGGCAGTCCAATCATTCCTCGGGACCTCGTATTGGCAGGAATTTCATGCACTGGTTACCCTTAGCAGCAGTGGGGGTGAAGCTAGGATATTAGTTATCGTGCTACTCGACGAGGTAGAGATGTGGCTGCGCAAGGCAGCAACCACATCGCTAGGCGGAAACGATGGCGTTGACAATCGAATGGGCAATGACGGAGCTGATGAAGAACCCCGACGAGATGAGGCGCGTGCAGGAAGAGTTGGCGACCTTGTCGACTTAGATCGGTTGATCCAGGAGTGCGACCTCGAGAAGCTCCCCTACCTCTAGTGCGCAGTGAAGGAGACGCTCTGCCTGCACCGTCTATCCCGCTGTTAACGGCGAAGGAGAGCCAAGTGGTAGGTTGCTTGATTTCGGCATTGTCTTAGTGATGGTCAACATGTGGGCGATTGGGCGGTAGATGTCGGTGTGGAAGGAGGCGGAGCATTCTGTCCCGCATGGTTCGTCCTAAACGGCAAGGTGGCAGCAGTGGACTTCAAGGGAAACTTCTTTGAGTTCCTGCCCTTCGGATCAGGGCGGCAGTCCTGCTTGAATCATTCTTTAGCATTGTCTTAAACATTCTTTAGCATTGTCAATCATCTTCCTCGAATCTAAGACCTAAAATTCACAAGAAATGGAAAAAAAATTTAGTGTCACAATTGTGATCAGTGAGTCTACTAACTGATTAAGTGATAGTAAATTGCATTCTAATTGAAGCACTAAACATACAAAGTTGAGTGTTAGGTCTTTTAAATTTTTTTACTTATTCAGTAGGTTGAAGGTTGTTACACTCTATCGATCTCTAGTCATTCTATCTAAAGCTCCTAAATCTACAATCCATAAATTCAATTTATCTTTTCTAATGCTTAAGACATTTATATATTACTTTTTTGTGCTATTGATATGTTCCCAATTGCTTGATTAGAATCAATTGCTTGTGATTATTGGATCAAATGTTGCGGGGGCACGTATTAATTTGCATTGATTGCTCCATGCATGTTCTTCGTACATCTAGAAAATTAGGAAAGAAATCTTATCAAATATTTAAAAAATAACAAGAATTTATTGGTACATCCAAGGATTTTTTAGGAGATCACATAAGGAAGTGAGCAATGAAGAGGAACCTTGGTGCAATGGTAAAATTGTTATGGTGTGGTTCGAGTCACAAAAATAACCTCTTACGATGGAGGTAAGGCTGTGTACAATAGATCGTTGAGACCGCATTGACGGGAGCTTTGTATACTGGATTGCCCTTTTTACATAAGTGAGAATATTCTATATATATATATATTTTAAAAAAATTATCATTATCCTCCGGTAAGAAGAGCTGGATCTCCTAAGTAATAGATATGAAAATGTAGATCTTCAAACAAAGACCTTAAGCAAAAAATATTTATTTGAAATTAAGGAGTTGTTTTTGGTGTGCCAATTTGCAAAGTTCTGCTATATAGTTCTAATAATAGATATATTATGTTTATGAGTTTTGCCATAAAACACAACATGGTGACTGAGAGAAGAATGTGTTGTGAATCAAAAAATTTTGGAAATCAGTTTGGTTTTGTGCATGGTAGATCAAATATATATCAAGCCATGTGTTGGTTTACCGCATTTTGACAGTAGGCTTAGCATTGTTGGCATCTTAAAAGTTGACCTGTGGTGTCATAACTGGCATCTAAAAACTTGCTTGCTAATTCAACATTGCTTGACAGGGCGTAGTTATCTAATTTAGATGAATAAGTTTGACGACCTACCTTCAATTTCTAGCTTACAAATGTGATTTTTCAGGCTAGCCCTTCAGATCCCTCAACATTTCCATTCATTTTGCTTGGTAACAAGATAGATTTGGATGGCGGAAACAGTAGAGTGGTACAGTTGTGCAAAACGTAGTTCTTCAATTTGATTTCATTTCTCTGAATTCAATATATTTTTCTGTCGATTATCTTGAAGGTCTCTGAAAAGAAAGCGATAGAGTGGTGTGCTTCTAAGGGCAATATACCTTACTTTGAAACCTCTGCGAAAGAGGATTACAATGTTGATGATGCTTTTCTTCGTGTTGCTCAACTTGCACTGCAACATGATCGTGATCAGGATATGTAAGTTTTGTCCATGTAGACAATTTTTTTTTAGGGTTCTATTTATTTTAAATAATGCATCTCATCCTGCTTTTTTCCCCTTGTTTTACGCTTATACTAGTTTGTTTCATATAAAATATTCCACAGGCAAACCCATTCATAGAATATGTCCTAACAGGAAAAGGCTTTAAATGCAGCCCTCTTTATGCTTTAAATGCAACCCTCTTTGGTAGACTGGAATGATACGAAATTGAAATGAGATTAGGAAGGGAATATAATGAAATTAAAAAAAAAAAAACAAAATGAGATAAACAAATAGTTCAGGAGGAATTTACAACAGAATGCCAGTGCCAAATTTTCCTTAATATCTAATTTGTCTCGGATGTAGATCAGGAATTGAAGCGGTAATAGCTGTCAAAACAGGTCAGTCTGCTTAGCTTCCGTTACACCCCATGCTTATTGGCTTACTGATCGATGTCACCCCCGAAAGCAGATACTTGCAATTTAGTTCATTCATTTGTCTGTGCAACTAAACTTGGTATATTATTAAATATTCAATTTTAAAACATTTTGTTTTTCAAAAAACAGATACTTCCAGACCATTCCAGAACCTCCATCCCAATCCGACCAAAGGAGTGGATGTGCTTGTTAGGTTAGCTGCTGCAGATACACTTCATGGATTCTCTTGGTCTGTTGATTAATTGAGTTTTTTTTTTTTTTTTTAAATTTCCTGTTACTTTACGTTTTGGAGACGTAATCGGTATCCTATGCGTGCTTCTTTAGCATTTTGATGTATTGGTGAATTTTGTGGCCAAACATTTGGGTAGTCTGGTAAGCGAAGAGGTGAGCAACCAATAAGACAAATCTTTTGGGTTATACCATGCTTGCAACAGCATATGATATAACTACCGAAAGTAGGAATATCTGTTGGTGTAGTTTATCATTTACAAAATGATTTTTCTTATATATTTATTTTTGTGCAAGGCCATATAAATAGTTATCATCTCTTTGTTACTCAAAAGTAAAATGCCAAATCTGATTGTTTACGTATATTTTTAAGGTGGGGGAGATGTAGAAGAGCTCCCTAACCAAAACATTTTTTATTTGTACCTTTTTAAGCAGAAAAGGCAAGGGGAAAAGGAACGATACTAAGTTTCTTTTGCCGCGTTTAAGACGTCCAAAAAGGACGGAAGGGAGCAGCAGGAGGAATGAGAACACTTGTTTAGCCTTGTGTATCCTGCGAATGACCAAATCATTAGTAGTGTTCCTTTCTTTTTGCTCATTTTTTACTCAAGTAGACAACATTAGAAAGGAACATCGGTTGAAATGTGGTCACACGTGGGAATTTGTACTGACTGTTGGGTTGGATCTACATTTGTTGAATATCTCCCTGATTTTGTTTTTTCTTTGAAAATTCACCTAGAAGTTATCATTAGTTATCATACATGTGGATTAAATAGTGATGTAGTAAACATCATCAGATGCTGATTGCTGAAGAACAACCTCCAAGCGCTACCACGCTGGGTGGGTTCATATGTGGAGGGGCCGGCAAAACAAACAGCATGCCCTTGCTTAACCTGAAGATTTATAAGCTCCGCAACA
>JBBPFP010000019.1:4322915-4334271 GCA_037974795.1 Kaempferia galanga
GAAATGATTGTGAATATTAAATATGGAACATGCTCTTGACATAATAGTCAGAATGAGGGATTAGAGATGTTCATATTATGTAAATGAAGAGTATTTAATCAGGGTAAATAAAAGCAAGACAAAAATATCTTCATGATAATGGATGTGTGCCATTGGAAGATTAGATGTTTCCTGGATGATGGATAGGTTCCACCAGGAGAAAGGCTATGTGCCATAAAGAGAGTGACTAAGTGTCATTACATGAGCAGCTAAGTTAAAGTATAACAACTTTCTTAGCAATGATTGCTCTGTGTGCTTGCTGTCGCACGAACCATTTTCTCCTAGTATGGAATGGATATTTTGATATGATCTTTATGATTAAACTCTTAGAGTCTTTGTGACTTAAATCAAATTGGTCTTTGTAACTAATTGATCTTTGTGGCTTGACTTGGACGAGTGGGAGATGTTGGACGTGTGAACGTGCAACATGTGCATGTTCACATGTAAGAGAGAGAGAGCAACGTGTGCTCTCTCCCACCTCTTAAGAAGAGTTTTTATTTCATTTTTTTTCTCTGTTTTTTTGGGCTTTTCTCGTTGTTGTGCAAAAACGCAGAAGAAGGGAAAAGCAATAGGCAGAAGAGAAAAATTAAGAAGAGAGAAATAAGATAATAGTGTGCATCCAATTTCAAGCCAGGGAGAGGAAATATCTAAAATTTTTAGAGGAGTCTTGGTTTATGGAATTGCCGAGATGAGTTTGTCGCGGTAACCTTCTCGTTGACAGCAAGCGGGTATCTTCTTCATCTTCCTAGGATCTTCTTCGAAAAAGGTATGGATTATTTATTATGCAAATTTACGTTCCATGATCAACAATAAAAGCTTATTTATGCTCGTTCAATACACACAAGATTAATTAATTGAATAAACTTGAACAACTAGTTAAACTAAATGAACAAGCATGAACAAATCATAAGTGCTCAGCTCGTTAATGTTTGTGAATAATATTTGTAAACAACATTCATAAATAATGTTTATAAATAATGTTTATCAAGAAAACTCTTATTAACATGCTAAATAAACAAAGAAATTTTTAAAATGAATAAAATAAATTTTTATTGTCAAGTTCAATGACCAATAAAACAAGTTTAAAAAATAAAAATTAAAACAAGTTTAAATTGAAAGCTTGATAATATTTAAACGAATCAAACTCAAGACAAGCTTGAACCAATCAAGCTCAAGCTTGAATAATCATTTCAATAACTTGGTTCATTTTAAATTTGGCTTGTCTTGATTTGGTTATCTTATCAAACAAATTTAAATACCATAAAACTTAGCTGTTCGTTTAGGGCCCCTCCAATAGCAAGTGCATTTAGGCAAGTAGCAGCAACTGCGATCGTCAGGTCAGCAGCCGGAAGAGAATTGAACATGAAGTAACAAAAGGGAGAGACAGAGAAAGAAGGAGAAAAGGGGGACAGAGTGGTCGAAGTGCTCCCGAGAATTAGACGCAGGAGGAATCTAAGTATATATTGCGAAGAAGACGGTGGATTAGACATATATTTGTTTTCAAATCAATTATGTTTAATTAATTAGTTTGCATACGTTGTATTCAGCAGTACATTTCTTGCATGTTTTGTTCCATTCATTATTTGTAAAATGACTCTTAGGTTATATAATGTTTCATTAAGTGCTAACAGAAAACCATGATTCAATAGGGATCAACCCACGTCTTGTCTCAAAGGCAGCTAGTAGCGATATTATTAAATAAGTAATTAGGCACAATAAGGACCTCCAGGGCCTCCGTAATAGAACAATATGGAGCCTGACCCCGGCTTGACGGTGTAGCAATGTTTGGCAGTGGCGATGAGCTGCGCACCGTTGGGTGGAACGAAGTTGTTTAGCATGTTCATGATGAACACAGATCGGAAGAAAGCTGCCTTCCCCCATCCCTCGTCGGCCAAGTACCCACTGCCCATATGCGTCGTCGTGTGATGCCCCTTGTTCCACTTGTTCAGCACTGAACCAATCCACTTCACCTGATTCGCCTCCTGGAACTTCATGTCCGCGCCGCCGAACAACTTTCCCGGCCAATAACCTACCGGCTCCCCTTTCAAATGTAACCACCAATTCAAATCCACGTTGTCCTGTTGATCAATTTGTTCTTTAATAAATAAATAAATAAATAAATATATGTATATATTTATATAGAAAGAGAAAATAACATGAAATTTCAGTTCCCTCTATACCTTATAAACTGTTATTGCGATGACGAATTGTGAGCCGTTGTAGGATGAGAGAGGGCGCACAATAAGTCCCGGCGCAAACTTTTTGCTGACTTGGACGAAGCCAGGGCAGAGTAAGTTATAGCAACCTGTCCACCCATACCCATCTGCCTGTGTGACATGAACAAACATGAATCCATTAGACTAAATGCCGTTTGGTTTCTAGTTGAATTGATTCAAGATTTGGCTAACCCGTTGAATATTGTTTTAGAAGCTAAAGCAATATTTGTGATCATGAAAATGATTAACAGAAAACTCACTGTCCAATAAGTGTACAGCCGAGTTCTTTTATCCCCATACAATTCTTGATTCACCTGTCAAAGTAATTTGTAATGTAATTCATCAGATCTTTGTAAATCAAGAAGTGAACTACAGATCACCTGCCAAACAATCTGATAAGAAATGCATGTATTCATCATGCATGGGATTACTGTTTCAGTTAGTTTTCAATATAATGATGTTGTGGATAACATAATCTACTAATCATAAGATAACAAATATATAATCAGATCTAAATACCAGTAACAACATGTTTGGAAAGGCATGGAATTGAATTCCCTCATGATTTAGAAAGTAACAATCATCAATGTCTAACAAAAAAAAACAATAATTAATGGAAATAATGCCTTACAATCCAGCCAGCTTCAATGTAGTACTTCACGGAGTCTGAGATCTCAATAGCACTGTGACTCCACTCATTAGCTTCCGCAGGGACATTCCAAACATTGATTAAAGCTCTTGCTCCAAGGTAAGGTCCTTCTCCTGTCTTCACGGCTCCTGCTTGCTGAAATTAATTATTGAAGAATTCATTATTCTGTATTATAAACATTTTAAAACTTGATAAAGAGTGTAATGATGAATCCTGATGAAATTGAACAACCAGAAGGAAGACCTCCATTGGAAATTCCCTGTGGGATTTGCATTCTTTAGAGGCCCTAAGATTTTCACCCTTTCAGCTGTCTGATTAATTAAGCTAGAATTTGATTTTGATCATTGATGACTAATTAATAAAGAGCGGGCATCAAATGACTAATTAGGGAGCAATCATCAATGATCAGATCGAATCCTCACTTGTTAGATATCTAAAAGGGGTCTTAATGATATTAGCCTTCATATATAGAAATTGCTTTCTTATAAGTGATCGACTTACATCAATGGTTCCACCATTAGTGTTACGTCTTCCAAAGTTTTCCAAGGATGCAACTCTACGTAGATCGCTCATCTGAGTTCTTCTAATCGGGACTGTTCCTGGTGGGCAACTCTCAATATTTTGAGTTGCGGGTTCATCTATTGTTTGATTGTCATGGTCTTCTTCCACCTCTGGTATAAAGCTTGGTTTCATCTATAAATATACACACAAGGAAATTGTTGTTAGTTTTTAATAATGAGAATATAAATATAAAAAACATATTCTATAAAGGCATCCTTCAGTTACTTATTGAAAGCAATTCAGAGCTAAAGGAAATATTTCGATTTCAGTTTGCTTTATCTTGAAATCATAAATTAAACAACAACTATATATTAACAAAAGATCAATCAAAAACCAATTTCAAGATGTATATGACTAGCTAGTGAACACAGCAAATAAATAATAGTAATGATGATGATAATATTGGTTATCTACCTATACATATTAAAAAATGTTAATGGTGGTTCGATTTTAGCAGTTTATACAGGTTTAAATTTGTCAAATTATAGACGGCCACACCAATTCTTCATAGATATCTTTATGAAAAGTAGACACTTCCATAAAGATCTCTAAGAACATACAAAATTAAAAAAGAATCTTTTGTTTAATTTTCTAACATTTAAATTTCAAGAAAAATACTTACAAAAGTCCGTAAAGTTAAAGAAACAAAAGCCAGTTAATTAAACCTGAACTATGTGATCCTTGAGCAAGGGGTGGTCAAGAGCAGGCTGCTTGTAGATATCAACACAATCAATTACCTCTCCATCTTTATTCTGTAATGTACAAGAAAAAAAAGATAATAGAAGTTTTTTCCTTGTTTAGATATTTGTTTATGTAAAATTAGATGACAAATTACAAGTTAACTTACCGTCATGGTTTTAACTGCAGGTTTGTTCAGGCGTTTTAAATATGCTTCTAGTTCTTGATCAGATTGGCCTTTCACCATCACAGTACAGGTTATGGAAACATGGAACAGAAGCCACAGAATATTTGAAGTCAGAAAAATAAACAGGACTTGTGTTCTATCCATCAAGTCACTGGTCCAATTACAGACCTGCATATTATCCAATCAACAAGTGTTATTTCCTTAGACATCTTTTCTTCCAACTTTTCTTCGCGCAGGAAACTGAATTAAAGTAGAAGAATGAAAAATAAAAACCTACTGCTACTACTTACGTAGTATTGGCTGGCTTGAGATGCGCAGTTCAAGGTGGCATTGGTAAAACTCATTAATTTATAGAGTTTGCTGCGGATGAGAATAAATCGGCATGCATATTGATTGAGCAGGAATATCATTAATTAACTAAATCACAAAGTGCCGCAGACACTGACAAAATACAAATTTACTAGGAATATCATTTAATAAATAAAGTAACTCTTCATTCCTATCCGGGTAAAAAAACACTCTTCATTATTGAGAGGACATGCGTTTTTAAATTCGATCGATTTAAAATACCAGAAGAATCCTAATTCCGCATCGTGGCGAAGAACGGGCAGAGCCAACCTACGAGAAGCCGCTCCTGAAGTAACAATAGAACGCGGCAAATTGCCATCTTCACTGAACATGAATAACGATTAGATCAAAGTTAGAGATCACATCCCTCCACAAACTTGGACACAAGACAATGTGTTGTATCAGTCGGCATCAGCAACTGCGATTGGCGAGCAGAGGAAAAGAGGAAAGATTGAGAGAGAGAGCGAGCGGGAGTTATAAATCAGTTGGCGGCAAGCCAGCGACGGGTTGCGGGTTTACCTTGCGGTTCGCGCATGGCGGGTTTATTTCCAATCGAATTGTTTGGGAATTGTATTTGCAAGATTACGTAATCATTATATCTGTTAAACTCAAGCTCCTCTTTAGATATTCCACCCAATCAATCAGATATGAGACAAATATGAAGTATGGATAAAAGAAGCTATATTTATAACAACATGGAAAAATATATTCTATTGTATTTCTTGATAAAAACGAAGATGTAATAATTTCGATCAAAATATTTTGAATTTGATAAAAATAAAATAGAACTACTTTAATACCAACAAATGGTCTCCAACATTATTTTGAAGCACAATCATAGTCAACGAAGGTATCTGATCACAGGATCACATGATGACATTGAGTGATGTAGAAAGTCATTTTGATCTAAATACTAAATTTTGAGAGCTCTGACAAGTATAGAATCATATCTGAGTTGTGTTTTGAGTTCAAGGCAGCTACATAAATCTAATGCTAGACTTTATGCAAAACTACATCCCTAATAATATTTGAGGACGATCAAACCGTGTGCTTTGAAGCCATCATTTTCAGAGACGACTTGGGGCTGTTCAACAGAATACTTTGTGTATATTTGGCCAAAAAATGGTGCCTTAGAAGAGGGAATTCCTAAATGCAGAAAGCACCCTAGGAGACAACAACAAAAAAAGTGCAAAGAATGAGCCAAAAAGAAAGCTGATCGCATATTGCAGAGGATCTATCTCAGTCTCGGTTGGAGCGGAGCTACTCTTTGCATCCGAGATTGAAGCAGATGGAAGAGCTTCAATAACAGCATCTGCAAGATCATAGATGAAGGAAGAGGTGCAACCCAGCGCTGGCACCCTGCCCCAGTTCTCAATGCCTGATTCCAGAGCTAAGAGTTTGTACTCCATGTCAATCTCTTCAAGAGTTTCAATATGCTCACTGACAAAGCTGTAAAGAGGGAAGAACAGGATATCGATATCATTGACATGGCAAAACCACCAAATATAAGAATTAGTCAAACATCCTTTTTCCAACATGACCCAATTGTTCCCTTTAAATTACCATGTAAAAGTTGCTACTGCATGTAGTGGACCTTTTCAACGATCTAAAGTAGTATGTGCGCTAGATTAGGATGGAGATAGATAATTAGTTAAGAAACTAAAATAGCAGCACCCTATGGGGAAGAATACATCTTTCATACTGTAACTATAGGAGAAGTACCTAGCCAACACTTGGATCTATCTTTACCCAAACTTTTATTGATTCACAATAACATTACAACTTGACTTATGGTTATTAAAAAGTTTTTGGATATCAATAGGACCTTCCTAGATGGTTATCTTAATATGGCTGATTTACCCTTCTTTTCTAATAGTTTTGCTGCTGCTCTACCTCATTATCCACCATTTCATATTACCTATTATACTTTTTTCAAGCATATATTATAATTTACTATGATCCGGCAGATCAAACTCAGATAAATCTAACAAAAATTTGAAAAATTTCTTCCAATACATATGTTATATAACAAGTCGATCTTTTATCCCATAGCTGAGCATGAGGTCTTAATTTCTTTTTCAATGATTCTCCTATCAAGTTTAGCTTCACTGAAAAAGAAAAAAAAAATCAGTTTCCATCAAATTCTAATTTTTTAAGTCAATTTTGGCATACAAACATATAAAGTACATACAAGCATGGGCTACAAAACTTGGTGTGACATGATCAAAGAAATACTTCATACAAATTTTGCATATGAATTAATGCAGGATATGATTCTTCGCAAAGGAACTCCAACTGATTGACCAAAAAAATTTTGTATAACCATACGACAATTCAGCTGAATCTGGAAAAGGTTTGAGACAAGGTTAGACAGAACAAGTTACCTTATAGGGATTGCAAGAAGGCTCTTTACACCTTTCTGACCAAGCTCGACAATGACTTCATCAGTATATGGCTTTAACCACTGAACAGGACCAACTCGACTCTGCAAGGGTAAAAAATTACATGAACGAACAACAACCAAACAGAAAAATCTCTAACAAATCATGAGATGCTGGTAACTGACATGAATATTCCTTTAAATATATTAAAACTTACATAATAGCACCACTAATAATTGGAAAACAACTTGCTGTTGGTGTGTTGAAAAGATAAGTTACTAAACCTGATAAGCTAGAGTGTGTGTATTGTTGATTCCTCGTGATTTTAATTCGGCCATGATCAAGGTGATACAATCCTCCATCTGATCCCTGTATGGATCACCTGCATCCTTGACATAACTAAGTGGAACTCCATGTGCACTGAAGAATATCATGACCTGCAATATAGCCTATTCCATCAGGCCACTAAACCAACTGGCAAAATATGGAAAACCAACTACATTAACTACCACAATGGTTTATTTCATCCTAGTTTTCGATTGACTCTATGCCAGATTTTAAATGCCTAAACCGAAAGTTTAACATCTTAAGCACCATAACCTGACAACCTCACTGATCTGAAAATGTGGGACCAAAGCATGGATAAGAAAAGAAAAGCTCACAAACCATGATTAGCAAGCAAAGAAAAGCTCTCATCGTGCATAAATGTGGCATTAATTAATAAAGTGGAGAAAGGTAATTCAACATTAATCAAAACAGTTACCTCTTCAGGCTTAGTAAACTTCTGCAGTTCAATTTCTATCAATTCAGACATTGACTTGATGTAACCTTCACGTTGATACCATGATTCGATAATAGATATTGGTAGTCTTGAAAAATAATCATCTTCCCTACAATATGTCATGTCACAGTAAGCAAACAAGAACCAAGCTTAGGCAACAGATGACATTTAATTAAGAATCAAGAGGAGTATCCACCTGATAATGCTCTGTAGTACACGGATGCTAGAGCCACTAGTAGATATTGAGAACTGAGGGTAAAGAGGAAGTACAACAAGCTTTGTTATCCTGTCCTTCTTTATCTGTCATCAGATAGGTGACTAATAAGAATATAACTTAGCTGGAGAATTTGGAGAATATCAACTCAAGCAAGAACTTGTAGGTAACAATGTAGCTACCATTGCTATGAGTATGATTAATCAAATAACAGATAATCACTATGAGATCGAACCAAATCTACTGTAGCATTTGCATAATGTGTAGTAACTTCTCCTATCAGTGTAAATTTGCATAACAGTATGAAAATGCATGAAAATTGACGCCGAATGGAGAAATAAGGAAGGTTTTGCTCCTAAGAGTGATGTAAACATGATGCATAGCTTCAGGATTCAACAATCAAAGGCATCACAAAAGCAATCAATAGATAATGAGAAACACCAAGACAATTACAGAGCTTAGTGCATACAAATGAAGCTACCTGATGAAGAGCTTCCTCAGTAAAAGGCTTCCAGTATCTCATGCCAACGTATACATTGGCATTCAAATCCTTGTCTTTGAGAGCCAATTTTAATGCTTCTGCCTGATTTTTTTATTTAAATTCAATTATGTCAACCACAGGAAAATTTTCCAAAATGACAATTGAGAGAGACAGGTTTAGATTCAAAATAAAATTCTGCCAATATTTTATCTCAGATATCTATTCTTTGGCGAAAAAATGATTCACATGAAAAATTCCTTTAGTAAGAAATAGCTGCAAGAGAACAGATTATGGACCTGCTCATCAGTTATCCTCCTTAAAGGTGACCCACCACCAATAGCAGCATAACCCTCCTTACTTTTTGGAGCTCTGACAATTGAAATCAGCTTGGCCAGAGGTCGTTGGAGAAACCGAAATAACCTAGGAAGTCGTATTATATCCTAAAACAAAACCATGAGAAAAACAAAACATTTTAGGCAAAGCAACTAGTAAAATAAGAAAAGACCAAACTCAAGAATTTGCTTTATACAACATGAAGAAGGTGTGCACTAAAGTTCTTGCATGCCTAAGAGGATAGAATATAGCATATAAACATTTGATTTATCCCATGCATTTTGACATCATGTCCATATTTAGTAATTGAGCAATCTGAGCTAATGTTTCTGATGGTGCAACAACTATGTAGCTATTGCTGCATGCCCTCCAACTAAAATACTATCAGTGATAGCCTCAATCAAGGGGGGAAAAGCAACTATAGCTGCTTCACTCTCCAGAACTCTCTTTTTAAGTCTTATTCTTTGTGCTCGATGTCCTTGTGTATTGCCAAACTTATCACGACACCATAGAACAGAATTTCAAATGCTTCTACCCAGAAGTGGCAGCTTAAATAAACAATTAAGAACCTGATTACTGCAATAAGAAGCAGATTAAAGGAAGCAACAAACACCACATTGGCAAAATCCGAACAGGTAAGCACACAAGGACATGGATGAGATGACAATATCTGTTATTCACCTCTATAACATAACAAAAGTTGGCACTTGCACAGAATAACTTACTGGATCAGCAAATAAATTATACAGGAATGGTTGAACATCATTAAGAGTCTCTGGACCACCAAGGTTCAACAGCAACACACCGACCTTTTCTTCAGAAGTACTTGAAGTAATTTTGGGGAAATTCAGATCATGAAGATATGCCTCAGTGGAACATTTTATACTTCCAGCATGGGTGTGCTTCTTGACTGGAATATGAATAGATTGAGAAAAATTCCACTCGATGGCATCAGATATAAGACTAAATAAGGCAAATGAACTTGATGGCCTACCAATTTTCTGAAGACCATAGTTAGGGAAATTAGAAGTGAACTTGGCACAAGATACCGAAGTACTTCCCCTGAGCCTTGACATGAAACAAATTTACCTCTTAGCACATCTTTATGGATGTAGTGAGAATCGTGAGCAAAGAACAATGAGGAAAATAACAACCACGAAATAATTTTATAACTAAAAAGAGGAATCCTCTTGAAAAATATAAGGTAGGAAACATTCAAGGAGAGGAATAGTAACGCTCACAAATGTTTAGCGACACTGCTCCGATTCCTAAGTGCTAGGAGGTTGGTTTGAGCAACCGGAGAATTCACAGATTCCATGCGTTAAGCGCAGATCAATTAAAATTCCGTCTGATGAGCAAGAAAAACAATAGGGAAAAACGGATTAGGATCTAACAACAATCATAATCTATCATATCAAAACTGTAAGATAAAATAAAGCGCTAAAGCAAATGCAACCCCATGTGGTTCTCATATATATGTGTAGGATCAAATAAATAGAACGGATCATCTGTGAACAAATCAGGATTTTTCCGCAGAAATCAATCTTAGTTCCAAGTCAACTCGCCGTGCCGAACCAACAAATACGCTATCTAATTGATGGAAAATCTAATTACGATTCCAGCAACAATATTGCATCAGTACCAAACTTTACAGATACAGAAGTAGATCCAGAGACATCTAGAAAAAACAGCGTTTTCGGAGAAGATGGCGAGGAGAGGTGGAAGAAGGCGCACCTTTCAATCGATCAAAACTCCAAAAGCTTCAGAGGGATTAGGGTTAGCAGTGGATCACTGGATCGGAGGAGAACGAAAAGGGAGCGAGTAGGCGAACTTTGGCGAGAGAGGTGCATGAAAAAGGGAACGGAAGCAGATGCGTGGTTGCTTCGTTGCGGTCCAATTAAGCGACCGTAGACTCGCCGTCTCTCCCGTTACATTTGTCAAAGGGAAGATGCAGCGACCCGCTTATTGGATTGGTAGCTAGACGTGGATCCCACATTTGTTTCCGTAGGGTCCTTTTTCTTGGCAATCAACGGCGAGCTGAACTTCCAGACTGTGGACGAGGAGCCCACCGAAGTGACCGAACTTGTACGAGGAAGTTGCAGCTTCGACTCAAGAAATGAAATTTTCATTTCACTCCTAGCGTTTTAACACACGCTTATAGTTTAAAAATAATATCTCTTTGTAGTTTTTAAGTGCACTAGCATTGTCATTTTTGTTATTTCTTAATGTATATAAAAAAATCCAGACTAGAACAATAGTGTTCATGTTTGACAAATTAGGGCCAAAAATGAACCAGATCTTCCCGTGCAATGGGTGAAAGTACTTTTTCATATAGTAGTCAATTTGATTTTTTAATTTATCGCTTTATATATGGTTATAAAATCGACCGTATGGAATATTTGAGGTCGACCTTTTACAAAAATGTTTTACAAATCATCCTATAGAATACACTTTTCATATCATTAAATATAAATTTGCATACTCTTGT
>JBBPFP010000019.1:4483132-4495963 GCA_037974795.1 Kaempferia galanga
CAAAGGAATTCATTAATAGTTAATGAATTAATATTCTGTATCAGTTCTTCTCCGTCTTCTCCTTCAGATATTCAATATATTGCATCATTGGGATTTTCTCACTCTTGTACGGAAACTATATCACATTCCTCAGGTAGGTCTAGGCCTTCGAAGATAGCTACCTTTCAAACATTTTTCCACTCATTAGGGCATTCTTTTGCAAAGTGCCCTTCTTCTCCGCATAGGAAACATTTACACTTCTTGTTTCTGAGTAGATATTTCCTCTTTTCTATGCGGACATGTGAATTATGAGGTTTTCCTTTATAGGTAGTAGAACGCCGAATCCCATATTTCTTTTCTTGCTTCTTATAGTAACCGGATATAGGTATCTGGTTACAAAAGGTCAGGCCTTTTAATGATCAGTTGAAGGCTGCCTTCTTGCATTCTTCCTCGAGGTACCGGTATGAGAATAGTATTCTAGGGTGAACGTCAATTTGATTACCTTGATATATTTCTTCGAAGGCTGCCTTAATTCTTCTCCCCAAGTCACCAGGTAGCTTGGACCAATATTTCTCCAATAGTTCAGCACTTGTAAATAACCTTCCTGTTTTAGAGGCTAGCCGAAGATATTCATTCATAAACCGTATAATGTCCTTTATATTGTTGCATGAGATCCTTTCTAGATCTCGATAAGCTTCATCTTGCATAAGTGTTAAACACTGAAATGGATCTTTTAACACAAAAATTCTTCGTATTTGAAAAAGTATATTTTGCGTACCTTCTCTTCCTTATGATCCATTAATTAATTCCTGGTCCTCCATAGGATCCATGCTAGTTTTTCAGATTCCCCAAGGAGGTTCTGGATGAATTCTGCCTTATCTCTGACATTTGTAAAGTTTTATTGTGCTACCAGGTTCTTTGTTATACTTTCTCATCTCATGAAGACATCATCAAACATTCCGAGCTGCGTGGGGATAAAAAATATGGCACCAGATTGTTGTTGTGCATTTGGAAGGTTCCACCATTCTGAGAAATCCTTGGCTTTAAAGTTTTTCCTCCCGGCTTTATATCCTTCAAATTGAAGGGGTTGCTGGGATGCCACCGTTGAAGATGATTCATTTAAAGCTCTAGCCGGTGGATATCCTATAGGGCCCATTGCTGTATTACTGGGGACCTGTAAGATGACACTGCCGTGGAAGAGAATAATTGCTCATCAAACTGCTTAATTTGTGGGTAATCAATAACCCAATCTTCCTCAGCTGCAGTAGTAATGACGGCAAGTCAGTAAGTCGTTCAGGTTGATATCATTCTCTTATATCTTTAAATTAAGGATAGAAATTGAAAAGAGAAGAGGCCATTTAGACTACTGATCAGCAACACATTCTTGAGTTCCATGTGCAAGAGGCCTTCAGTTTTCTGTCTAGTGGATACAGAAGAAGACATGTTTGTTCCATCAGCAAAAATTTCTCGCAGAGGCCTTGAGGTAGGCCCTCCAAAAGATAACTTCATGACTATGATACTCCATTGTGCAAGGCAGGCAGGTAATTAAATTACATGAGTGTCAGATAGTGTTTTTTTAACAGTTCTATATATTACATGCTTAATTTAGAGTTTGCTTGTTATTTATGCATACAAATAAAACAAGATCTGTAGGAGTACAAGATGAAACAATAGTGTCCATTTAGGTATAGTTATCTTCACAGACAACCATGTGCTCCAACTCCATCTACATGTAAGAAAAATCATGTGGGCTAAAGTGTCTTTAAATAGATGCTATGATGAGTGTGCACTATGAAAAAGGTAGAGGGAAAGAGGAAGGGGAATAATGTAGCTTTAAGAATGGGCTTAAATGGGATAAGATTCTCTTTATCAGGGCCTTGCAAAGAAGCTTTGTTAACTACAACTCACAGCACCAAAAGAAACAATTGTGTCCATGTTTAAGTGACTTTTAGCTTAAAAGAATCCTCCTTTTTCTTTTTAAACACTTTGTGCCAATTGAAGCTTAGGCAGACGAGATTCTTCGATGTGGCACATCAATGGTGGATGACCCAACTCAACTTTGTTGCTAGTGGACAGAGAAAATTATTTATGAATTTTTTACTTTAGTTTTGTAATCCATCAGAGTTGGATTTTTTTTGTCAGTTGGCACTGTTGAAATCTGTAAAAAGGATAACTTTCCAGGTTTTAGCTTTGGCAGAGCTTGTTTGATATCTCTCACTAGGTAAAATTTCTGAACATTTTACCAAAGCTTTATACATTCCATCTCCCTTTACTTATTTATTTGTTTTCACCTCAATTTTTCATTCAATTCGTCTTTTTGTTTTTCAGACTTGCATTAGAACTGGCTATGATTGATCTGCATTGCCGCAGCTCATGCTTGGCGACAATCATGGAGAAGGTAAGATCCATTTCAGAATCAATCACGTAGAATCCTTAGCATTTTATGGTCAAAGCACAACCACTGCATGACTGCAGCCGCGACTATTTTACACTATTCGCCCATGATTTCAATGTCTCCAAGATTTATTTTTTAGTTCATCACGTCCAACATGAACTTCTGTGTCAGTATTTTATAGGACGCAGATCCGGCACATGTATTAGAAGAAATAGTAGCTCCAAAGCATGATGTTTAGAAGACGCTAAAAAAGTTTTCACCATCATAACTTTGTCTCTTTTTCATTTTTTTTTTTTGGCTTAAACTATTAGCATGCTCTGTTCTGCTTCATTATTTACAGGCTTCTTCACAGATCTTCATGCCACTGTCCAATTAACCTCACTGCCAAACATCAGTCAAACTTTGACAGAAAATTTCCAGGTCTGTTCATAGATTATTACATTAATAAGTTTGAGTTTGTCAGCATGGATCCATGTCCATGAACACAGGATAGCTTCAACCATTGGAGCTCACTGAGCGAATCCAAGGCCGAAGACACAGGCAGCACGTGCCTACCCAGGTGGGTGGGATTCGAGGCGGCAGAGAAATGGAAGCGAGCGCTGTGGTAGCAGTAAAAAGCGTGCTGTTGATGGGAAAAGCGAAGCAGAGAGAGAAGCGGTGAAGTATTCGGCTTTTTTATTTGGTGGACGAGGGAAGAAGACAGATGCTGCTGCGTTAACGTATTCTGATGCGGTATATCATAATGACTTTACGTCGCTGCTAAAAGGACTCTGTGACTGTGTGTGAGAGAGAAAGATAGTGAGAGAGAGGCGCAGCGGAGACGCCAAGGCTTTCGCATCTTTTCTGGGCTTCACCGCTCTGCTCCACGGTCACGGAGCCTACCTTTCTTCGACTCATCAACTGTTCTGCTTTCCCTCCTCTTTTTCCTTCTCTTGAAGAGAGAAAAGGAACGGACTTTGTTGAGAAGTTGAGAGGAAGTGAAGTCTGCACATTGTAGTTTATTTTGAGATAAAGAGTTAGAAATTAGCAAGCGGGACGGAGGTGGATGGCGGTGCTTGTTTGCAGGAGGCGCTGGTTGTTGTGGCAGTTGCTACTGGTGGCAGCGGCGGCCGCAGCTGTCCATTTACCGTCCTCCGTTGCCGTGAGCGGTCGCCAGGCCGCGAGGCAGAGGCTGGAGGTCCACAAACACCTCAAGAGGCTCAACAAGAAGGCCGTTACGAGCATCAAGGTCTCCCCTTCCTTTCATTTCTCCACGAGATTTTCCCTTTTCCTTATGAGTTCGTTCTTGTGTCTTGTGTTCTTGGTTCCTATTAGATTTGTTCTCCCTTTTTCTAAGTGTTAATCTACTTGATTAACCAGGGATACATTATTTTGCTTACATCTTTCTGTTTGGAAAGCCACAATTTTAACTTTAAAAAAGGATGCAGAGTCCTGATGGAGATATGATAGACTGTGTGCACATCTCTCACCAGCCAGCCTTTGATCATCCTTTCCTCAAGAACCACACTATCCAGGTAACTTCCTCTCTGCTTAGCGTCCCTCTTCACTTTCTCTGCTTTTCACGGGTGCTGATTTCTCTCCACTTTGCTAATGCTTTTGTGCCAAATGTCTCAGACCAAGCCAGCTTTCTACCCAGACGGCCTACTGTTTGACGAAAGCAAGGCCACATCAGAGAACAAGAGCCCTTCCATGGCTCAGCTATGGCATCAGAATGGGAGGTGCCCTCAGAACACCATCCCCATTAGAAGGACAATGAAGGATGATCTGCTGAGGGCCAGCTCCGTTAAACGATATGGCAAGAAAAGGCACAGGAGCATACCAAATCCAATGTCAGTTGACCCTGACCTTCTCAATGAGAGTGGTCATCAGGTAGTCAAGTTACTAAGAAAAATAATCAATCATTGAAAAAGAGAGAATAAACTCAAGTTGACCACCCTGATTTATTGGCTTGTTTTTTAATCCTTTTGAATAGCATGCGATTGCTTATGTAGAGGGGGATTCCTATTATGGAGCGAAGGCGACCATTAATGTGTGGGAGCCAAAGATTGAGCAGCCCAACGAGTTCAGTTTGTCTCAGCTCTGGATTCTGGGAGGCTCCTTTGGGGAGGACCTCAATAGCATCGAAGCTGGTTGGCAGGTTGCTTCGTTATACTTTCCAACAAACCTGATATGATACTGAACAAGGTTAAATTTTCAAGCATACTAATCTCCTTAGCTTTGTGTATAATCAGGTCAGTCCAGACCTGTACGGGGATAACAACTCAAGGCTGTTTACTTACTGGACTGTAAGTTGACATTATTCTTTGCTGTTATTTTGTATTTGTTTGTATGCTAGTTTAAGGAAGATGGTTGGAGTGTTCATTCTTCTGTTAGTAAACAATAAATGTACTTCCTAAATCTTGTTTTGTGATTGGATAACTTCTAATTGTTAGTATATGTGAAATTTCAGAGTGATTCTTATCAAGCTACAGGCTGCTACAACTTGCTCTGCTCTGGGTTCATTCAAATTAGCAGTGAGATTGCGATGGGCGCCACAATCTCTCCGTTATCCAAATATAGAGGTTCCCAATATGATGTTAGTATACTTGTTTGGAAGGTAAAAGAGGATAAATTGGCAAGTATCAGTAACGGTTTTCATGAAATGCCGCACTTGTAACAAAATGGCACTGTTATCTGAGCAGGATCCAAAAGAAGGGCATTGGTGGATGCAGTTCGGGAATGACTACGTGCTTGGCTACTGGCCTTCGTTCCTCTTCTCATACCTAGCAGACAGTGCCTCCATGATCGAATGGGGAGGTGAAGTAGTGAACTCGGAGCCGGATGGCGAGCATACCTCCACTGCAATGGGCAGTGGCCATTTCCCCGAAGAAGGATTCAGCAAGTCAAGCTACTTCAGGAATATTCAAGTCGTCGACGAATCAAACAGCCTGAAGGATCCTCGAGGAATCAGCACATTCACCGAGCAGTCCAACTGTTACGATGTGCAGACGGGCAACAGCAATCGTTGGGGGCACTTCTTCTACTACGGCGGTCCTGGAAAAAACTCCAATTGCCCATAGAAACCACTGAATTCCCTTCCTCTGTACATTTAGGCATTATACAGTCTTGGTTTTGCCATCCTTTGTGTTTTTAGCCGTCTCCCAGTGGAAGAGCTCGGAGAGTTGGGGTTTCTCTAAGAGAAAATTGCCTTGTTAGGGTATCATTTCTTGTAACTCTTTCTTCTGAATCATTTGTCCAGTTTTATCATGGTAACGAATGAGATTGTTTCTGCTTAATCTTTTGATATGATTCTTAGTGTCTAAGTGTTGATGGCAATGGGAGAGCATAAGGAATAAAGGGGTCAGAATGAATGGTAGTGTGTTGCAGGAGTGATGGCAGTGGGATTTGCACTGAAAGGAACTTTATGCCAATGATCACACTCGGCTTCTTCATGCACTCCTGGTCTTTTTTTCCCCTTTCACATGCATTTCAGATTTATTTCGCGTGCCAAATGTATGGGAAAATGCCGAAATTGTTCATTTCATTTCATTTTATTTTGATGCTGTTGGATTGTGTTTGATTTAAAACTCTATCCATACTGGGCCTTGAAATTTTTCTTTTTCCAAGCAAAGTTTTAAAAGAATAAGTTCATTCATGTTCACGAATGATGTGTTTGCAGCTTTTGAATCTCATCTCTAGACAAAAGAAGGTGCTACATTTGTGCCTTTTAGAAAGTCTGCTTTAAAGTTCTTGCGAACGTCTTGTATTCATGCATTCGCACATGATTCTTTATTCCTTTTTGATATATATATATACCTAGTTGCCCACGGTGCGCGCCTGCCGTGATGCCTGAGTGCACTGAGGCGCCTTCGGTTAACTGCATAATGTTGCTTCATATTGGTTTTGACATGAAAAATGAATCAGAATATCATTCCTTTTCGAAGTTCATTTGATCCCTCAAACAATTAACAATAGCTCATCGTAAATCACCATCCTATTCCGATTGCCATAATGACATTCATGAATAAATTTATAATCTGAAAATGAATGCTGAGCCCCTTGAGTGTTCATTATCACTCAAATGAGAAAAAATTTATTTTTGATATGATATTAAATGGTAATAATTTTTAGAAAAATGTTTTGATAACTTTCGAGTATTCATATTTAGGTGAAGATGAATTTAGAACCCAATAACTTGGTAATAACTCCGAACCTCTTGTATCGCAATAGTCAGGGTTGTAAATTTCTCATCGTTTGTGTGCTTTTAAAGGAGATCTAAGATCTCATAGAAAAGAACATTTCCTTTTTTTTACTTTTCTCTATGAGTTATGGAAGAGAGGTCCAGGGAGTATTCACTCAATCCTTAACCCTTTCAATGCAGACGGAATCCACTCCATAATTTCTGGTCTCTTTCTGATCCACATCAGAAGAACCGTAGGATTAGATCAAAGATTCATATATTGGTTCCTCTTGATCTGATCCAACGGTTCTCCTGGATCAGGAAAGGACCAAGAATTATGGACCAGAAGATCTGCTCCAATAAATTATAACAAGTTTATGAGACATCTTTCCTTTCAGTTCTCATTTGAACATGCAATTAAAATTTGAGAGAAAAAAAAATGTTAAAAAGTGTGTTTAGTTAAAAGGTGGTCAAGCAAGAAACAATTTCTAGAGATCAAATTATGTGTTGTCACAATACCCTTACTTTTTGATGCCAGAATAATCTGTCCTTTCTTAAATATGCTAACTGATCTGGATGATATTTTCTACAATCACAGAGATTATCTCCTCTCTTCAGAAGGAATGCAGAGTACATAATTAATCAATGGACCAATGAATGAAACATGACAGAAAAGGAACTTCACTCACTAATTTTTATCGTTTAATTCTAGGTTTGCACCTAAATTCAGCCAGAAGTGCTATGTGGTCGGATGACCATTCCGGCGAAGGAATAGCAGTGTTCTTGCGCAGGTTTTCCTCATCCAATAGCTCTAATAGAGATTCCACTGACAAAGAGTCAGCTAAAAACACAAAATGGATTAAATGAAAACCAGTTTGATAAGGCATTACCACACACACACACAGACTAACAATTGACTGCACAGATCCAGAATACCTGTGTAAAATATATAATCTACAGTGCCAATGAAATCCCTGGTGCAATTTGTAAACAAGGGTTCATGTGTTGTGGCATCCATTCTCCTCCTCTGTTGCTCTAACCCAGGGCTAACTCCTGCCATTCTTGCAAATGATGAGTATGCACTAACCTGTCAAATTCACTATGCATATTAAAACCAAAACCTCAAATGCAAACATAATATATATATATGTCGAAAAATACCAATGGTAGTTGATGAGTTATCTTGTGTGTAGGATGAAGTATTCCTAAGGGATCTACAGCCAAGTCTGGATGCAAAGGATCAACTTTTCCATTTGCAAGCAAGGCATGAGGGGTGCTGCATTCGCAAAATTCTTATTACCTTTTATATTGCTTATGCAAATGTTGAAAGTATGAAAAGGTTCGAACCTTCCTGGGAAAGAGTTGAAATCTCCACAGACCAGCATAGGAATATCTGCACTAAGAGCGATTTTCTCCAAACCTTTTAAAAGGGTATGAACCTGAGAGGTTTAAACCAACACAATATTTTTTCTTTATCATGATTGATACTTAAAGAGATGTAGCAAAGAATGCACAAAAAGAAGCATGGAAATGTAACCTGCCAAAGCTTCACATCCTTGAGTTCATGATGGATATTTACGTGGGTGTTTGTCTGCATGGATATTTAGAATATATCACAAGCTTACCACAAAAACAAAATTTGTAGAGTATAGACCAAGTGATTAAAAAGTAAGTGAAAGAACAAAACAAGTCAAATTAGCTCATTTGTGTGAGATACTGAGGCCTTAACAAACTACAAGGAAATTTGGACTAAGAAAAATTGATAGGATACATTTTGCCTTAGAAATAGGACAAAAGTTCATCAGCAAGAATGAGACACCAATTATATGTATAAATTGAAATAAATAGATCAAAACTCACAACACAAATGAGCTGTCTTTTTCCAGGATTATCAGTGCCATGGTTACTAAATTTTGCTTCTAGAACCACAATCAGTGCAATGTTATCCTACATGCAGGATAATCATCTATCAGTGCTGAGGCAATGAAAATCAAACAAATTAAAAAACCAATCTGACAAGAGAAGACTGGTGACCTTTACAAGACGATTTAAAGCAACTTTCTTTTGACCAGGTTGAATCGCAAGATCTGTCAATGATTGTGCAGCCTTATTGAACTCAACCTGAATACAGATATATTCAATCAACCTTGCATTTGCATTAGAAAGGATCAATCATACAAGAAACATAGTGAAAGATTCAGCTACCTCATACTTTTTGACATGTGAAAACCTGTCTCTGCGGAAAAATGTAGCACAGCCATCAACAGTATTTGGGTTGCCACTATAGATCTGAGCCAAAAATCGTGTCACAAGAAACAGTTGTATAGAAGCAAGAACATGAGAAAAAAATAATGAATGCAATGTGAAAGTAAACCTCTGAAGTTTTTTTCTTGTAAAGTGCCTGATACCCATGTTTATCAAGTTCTGGAGCAAAGAATTCCTCAAAATGATCATTTTGGACCTACAAAAATGTAAACCATAATCTACATCACAAACCAAGAGAATTAAATAAAAAATAAACCAAATCAAAATATGTTCTATAGAACAAAATAGTGAGGGTATTAGAACAACAAGATCCAATGTAAATATATTCCATTAATATCAGTTATAACATAGTTAGATTGGAAGCTATTGCAAAGATGAATATCATATCTAGCCTAAGGAAGAAAGCCAGCTATGTACCTCTTGGAGACAAAGTATATCAGCATGATAACCAATAATTTCCTGCAACAAATTTTGTCTCCGGTAGGACCATGAGAGGGCCCAAGTTGGGCAGTAGTTATACACCTCACTTGTGGCATACACATCAGAGAGGATATTATAAGAGAGCACAGAGAAAGTCCCAGTAGATATTCGCCCATCTAGATCTACTTGAGCCAAGGGATCTCCATTCACAGAAATCATTCGACGTGGAGTAGGTGAAGGGGCTGGAATTACTCGTGATGTCAAAACAGTATTCACATTTCCAATAGTTGCTCTTGTTTCTACATCTACTACCACACATTCAAACTTGAGAACATGATTAATATCTTCAGCTGTTGGTGTGTATGTCCTAGAAAAACCAACTTCAGACCAGGCTTCCACACTTTTATCAGCAACAGTTGTAGGATATAAAGATACTGATCCAGAATTTGATGTAACAGCAGATAAGCCTGAGCCAAAACTACCAGATCCGCTTACATTCAAGCGTCCAAACACCTCTTCCTCATCAGCTCCATTTTCATTTAGTATTTTTTTGGCTCGGTCATGCAATGCACGATGATTTTGCCAAGCATCAGAGAAACACCTAGGACTACAATGATAACTCTTGGAAATAGGCACTTTCTCCTTGAGACAAATCAAGCATTGTAAAGTTGCCTGCTCAGTTGGATGTATACTGCATATAGCAAATTTTTGGTCACCAAAGTTTCGGTACCTGGACACAAGAGGTTATATAAGTGGGAAAAGGTTTTATGACTAAGAACAAGCACAGCAGATTACTAAATATAAACATTTTGTGCATGATATAATGAACAGAATGTTTAAAGGCCGGCCCCAAATATTGAAGGATATTAAAAACAAGCAGATAGATACAACTAATTGTGTATAAAATTGGAGAGAGATTTTCAAGAAAAAGGTATAATCGCCCTTAAGGTTAGGCATCACAATTCCAATTGAAGAGCTCATTTTCTTGTAGTTGAAATTCTCCAATATCTGATTATTTCATTCAGTTCCTATAGCGCAAATTTATCCTGGTTAAGAAAAACATTTTATCTGTTTCATCAAAGAAGCATTAGCTTGCACCATATATAGTTGCTGAGCAATTTTCCAATTGAATCTGGGAGCCAAACATGTAAATAGATTACTCTAACCATGTCTTGTCCATGTTGCATCACAGATTCAGGATAATTACATTCTAACATGCAGAGATTTCCAATTGAATAATAAGCCAGATGTCATATTGCCATGTTGCGTCTTGCTGAGTGGCAAATTCAACATATTGATACTATATTTTCCATATATTGGTTTCAGTTCTACTTAAATTTAATAGGGCAATTGATCAATAAGAACATCTAATACTGAAGTACAAAAGGAAAGTTCAGAGTTGACCCATTGACCCTTGATGCAAACATAAAGTAATAAAATTGTTACATTCAATAATTCCACATTGACTGCATTATTATATGGGGGTTTTCTCTCACATGATATAAAAAAAACTCTCTTTTTCTAACTAACTATAATAATTAATTAGGGACTCCCAGAAGTTTTCTCGGTCAGTAAAACTCATGTGAGAATCCTTTCTTTTCTTTGTATTTATCGATTACTTCATTTCTCTTGGTATCCAACTAGGAAATACTTTGATTACTTAGTGAGACACTTATACCGGAAATACATCAGGAAAAGTATTAACAAAACTCAAATTTTAGTAGCATCAACAACAGAACCAAAGTTCCACATAGGAACCAGATGAAATAGTCATTAAACTTACCATAATCAATGTGTGTGTGTAACACCGTTTGGTAAATGAGCAAAATAAAGCAAGCCAGAATGATCACTCACCACCTATATCTCACGCAATATCCATGTAGCGGTGCGGACTCAGGCACATCATTCGAAATGGAGCCATCGGGCCGGCGCAAGAGAACATAAGGCGTGATCTCGCATCCAACGACGGGGATCTCCGACGTAAGATGAACGCGGAGGACAGTCAGCATACTTCCTCACGGTCCAATTCCTCCCTCCCAATATCAAACCCTAACCGCAACACCTCAACAACAATCTCCGATGTCGATCTTACCGAACCGGCGCTGTTTCCAGACAGGAACAAGCGCGGACCCGCCATCACCAAATCTTAGCTTCCTCCAGCGTTGACCTCCTGAAACCCAATACCAAGAGATCAGTAGCAGCTCGAGTGCCCCAAAATCCAAATCCAACCAAAAAGAGAGACCTTTCCTTGGACGAAACATGGAGCAAAACGATTTCATACAAATCTCCGTCATATCAGAAAAAAAAAAAACTACCATACCTTCGAATCGATCGATCTATCGGTCGTCCGTTGCCGATCGGAAATCCATCAAAACGGGTGAGGGAGCAGAGGACAGGGAGAGTGGGGCGCAGGGGAGGAGAGGAGAAGTGGCAAATGAGAAGGCGATTAGGGTTCCGATGCGGAAGGAGAAGAAGAGGCAGTGAGTAAGCGGCGTCTACGGGTGGAAGAGCGGAGTGCGCATACGATGTGCTCGCTTGGGTACGCGGAAGGGGGACGTCATCGCTGTGGATCCATAATTAAATCGGTCTATTTTTGAAATTCTTAAATATTTCGTGGTCCATTTCAAAAGTAAATAATTTCATCTAACCACATCAAATCTTTAAATTGCCATTCCGTCCTTTTTTTTAAGTGACAGAGGGTCCAATTAGCCGTCACATGAGTTTGGACGTGACATAAATTCCAAACGATTGAATGTAGCACAATTGGAATTTTATTATTAGGGCAATAATTTGGATAAATCAAATTTAAAAGGAACGATGTATTTTGCAAAGATTCCTGTTTGTACCTGTCTAATCATCGGACCCACCTGGGACCATACGAGGATCAGCATGGAAGTGATTGATTGGATGAGTATATTCTGGTATGTTTAGATACGATATTTAGGCAGATCTAATGCGTTAGATTTGAGTGGAATTTAGTTAGTCAATATTTAACACGTTTACAGGCATAATTCCATTTTAAGAAAATATTTTTATAGACTATTTTAATTGTACTAAATGGTTAAAATTGTTCCAACATAGAATAAAATTACTTTAATTTAATAAAAAAATACTTTTAAATTTAATTACAATTCTTTTATAATTTTAACCAAAGTAATTATAAATTCTAGTAAAGTTTTGAATACTACAGTTAAAATTATAAATTGTAGTAAAGTTTTGAATAAAGCTACTTAAAATAAGATTAGATGCGACATTTGAATTGGGTGGGTATTCGATTAATTCGATCAATAATAGAATTGTATTTATTAAAAATCAATTTAATTTTGGCTAGTGGATGGGGAGGATCCACCTACATTTCAATCCTTGGGCGAAGGGCAATTGGAAATGAAAACCAGTTATTGAGTAGAATATTTGCTACCGGATGTAGCGGGGATCTGCCCGACTGTGCAAGAGGTGGAATTGAAGTCCTCTAGTGATGAAACTGATAGGCCACCTTAAATATGCATCTTATAATCTACTGTGAATTACCATCAAACATTATTATTATTATTAATTTTGATATTGTTGTTTTGATTCTTCGGGATATTTGAAGTTATATGTTCAATTCTTTTTC
>JBBPFP010000019.1:4502018-4512341 GCA_037974795.1 Kaempferia galanga
TTGAGGAGAGCGTCGAGTATTTTATATGATCGTAAAATACATCTAAAACTTAATGGAAAGTTTTACAAAATCGCAGTTAGACCTGCTATATTACATGGAGTTGAATGTTAGGCTATGATTCGAGTACATGAGCAGAAGATGAAAGCTATAGAGATGAGGATGTTAAAGTGGATGCATGGACATACGAGGATGAACAAAATAAGAAATGGGAGCATTAGAAATAAAGTTGGATTTGTATTTATTGAGGGAAAACTCCGAGCAGCATGCTTAAGATAGTATGAGCATGTACATAGACGATCAATAAATGCTCCAGTTAGCCGATGTAAAACTATGACAAATATGCACATTAAATGAAGAAGAGGAAGACAAAAAAAGACTTAGTTAGCAATAATAATATAAGATAAAATTTATTCAAGTATAGATGATGATATAATAGCGGATAGAGTCCAATGTTATAATAAGAACTATATAACCGATCCAATTTAGTAGGATAAACCTGATTGTTATTATTGTTCTATAATTTATTATCATAAAGTACAGTTAATGTATAGATCTATGTTTTTGCTTTTATAATTTTAGTATTTAACTTTTAAGATTATTTTAAAGAGGATCGATTTGGTTCTATTTTATCATTAGAATAAATCGGAAAGACTTGGTCAATTTTCATAAGACTTGGTCAATGCGTGCGTCGACTGGTTCGGTTAGAGTAGGTTATCAGCTGCTAAATGACGAAGTATTTGTTTTATTTCCCTTCTAGATTAAAAAATTAGGAGACTTATTTAAGAGTCAAATTGCGGTAAAGTTTTTAAGAAAAGGGATTTATTTTAACAAAAACTGCAAAATAACATTTTAAGATATTTATCATTTCAAAAATATTTTTATTCTATATTATTGTTACAGCTAAATTAAATTAATTTAATATTTTCTTCTTAATTCAAGTTGGTTAAAATTATGAATACATTTATATTAAAATAATTTTTTTATCAAATCACTTTAACTTAGTTAAAACATACTTCAACACATTTGATATAACACTAGTAGAATGATTTTAATCAAGTAGAAATGGTTTTGATATAATAATATTTTATATATATTAATTTTGATTTAATTGATGTAATTTTACAGTGGCTACGACTGTATATGCTAAAATTAGGGATAAGTAAAACATGGATTAAATCCAATAATTAAACGAATAGAATTGATTATATTTATTCTAATTTATTTTTTAAAAAAATAGGTTATTTCGATCCAATCCGTTCGATTTCAATTTAAATTTTAAAAAATAGTTAGAGATTAAATTATCTTTATTAAATAACAAATTTTTTTATTAAACCGATTAACTTTTTCTTTAAAAAATATTTTTACAAATTAATAAATTCTATTTTATGTAAGTGTGATCTATTTGATTTTTGTTGGGACACTTGGGGGGGGTTTGAATAGTTCGTCTCATTTCGTCGATAATGATCTTTTATAATAGAAAACTTGAAGTGACAACTTCTAAATACTAACATTAGGATTTATTTAGTATCTACCCTAAGAAGAAGTGACTACTCATCCACACTCGAGCACACTGTCTACTATGAAATACTCTTTCTCAGAATAATTCGGAGGTGGGGAAACATCTTACAACTCCAAACAAGAGATACAACTCGAAACAAGGAAATAAAATGAACAAATACAAAGAAGAACCTTACTTCTTGATTTCTTGTAGTTTTGGAACACCTCTTGATGCTTGGAAGTACAATAACACTGTCGTCCAAGAGCATTCAAGAACTGGCGTCAAAGTTAGAGAAGAAAATGGAGAGGAGAGCTTGAGAGAACGGTCATAAAAATCCCTTTTCTAGGGTTTCTCTGGGCACCTTAATCGCTTGAGATCATCCTTAAGCGATTACCACGTCAACAACCTGCATAATGGCTATTTTTCAAAGCTTAAGCGATTACCTTAATCGCTAAAGGTATGCCAAATCGAATATTCTAATTGATTCGGCACCT
Organism: Kaempferia galanga; assembly: GCA_037974795.1. Taxonomy (NCBI): domain Eukaryota; kingdom Viridiplantae; phylum Streptophyta; class Magnoliopsida; order Zingiberales; family Zingiberaceae; genus Kaempferia; species Kaempferia galanga. The sequence goes on from JBBPFP010000019.1 coordinate 4,504,011, forward strand.
CACTGTGCATTCATGAAAACGTCCTAAGAATCGCATAAGGTATGCCGAATCAATTAGTCTAGTCAATTCGACAGCTCTCTTTACATTTGTGAAATCGAGGCTTAAGCAATTAAGTTAATTATTTAAGATTCCTTAAGCGATTCACTTAAGATACCTTTTAGGATACCCTTAAGCAATTAACCTAATTGCTTAAGACTCCTTAAGGAATTAGCATAATCACTTAAGACACCTTTTTAGACAACCTTAAGCAATTAGCCTAATTGCTTAAGACACCGTGATTTGCTCACCCAATATTCGATCAACCGTGACCTGTTAGAACTTTCTTATTGCCTAGCATCTGGTTAACCTTAGCCTGAGGACTTCTCTACCGAGTGTCCAATCAATCCTTTGACCCACTTGGACTTTTCTCCTCGTGCAAAGTGTCTGGGCACCTTGACCCACTTGGACTTATTGAGTACAAGGTGTCCGGTCAATCTTGACTCAATTGGATTTCCAATGTCTGACTTCACTCACCAAGACTTTTTAACACCTAGCTTCATTTACTAGGATTTACACTAAGCTTCACTCACCTCGATTTTCCATTTGCCTGACTTCACTCATGAAGGCTTTCATGAGACTCCACTCACTTAGATTTTCTACAATCTAGTTTCACTCACTAAGATTTACCATCTGCTTGAATTCACTCACCTAGATTTTCATCTGTCTGGCTTCACTCATCAAGGCTTTCACCAGACTTCACTCACCTGGATTTCCATCATCTAGCTTCACTCACTAGGATTTCCAACTGCTTGGCTTCACTCACCAGGACTTTGATCTACTAGGCTTCACGCACCGGACTTCTCATCTACTTTACTTCACTCACTAGGACTTTCCACACTAAGTGTCTGATCTGTTGAGGACCGAATGACCGGCTTACTTTCTACTAAGATTAGTTGTGCAAGCGAAAATACAAACTAGTAGGAAATTAAAATAAGAAGGCAATGTTAACACTTATCCTTTTATTTGGTATCCACCTCCAGCGGAGGTGACTAATCTAAGGATCCACGTGAGCACACTAGCTTCACTATGAACTTGCTTCTTCTCGGTGAAGCAAACTTCTCACAAAGATTTTCTTCTTCTTACAAATAAGAATGAGATTAGAAAGAAGAAGGGTGAAAATACTTGAGCAATTACTGAGAAGATTATCACTGGAACACTAGCCTCTTTTGATGCCCCAAGTCCTTCTTAAATAGGAGGAAAGAATTGAACACATATCAACTCAGTCTCGTCACCAGTCGACTGCTATCTTTATAAGTCGACTATGCTACTACACCTAGGGAATTTGAAAAAATTGTGATGCTTAGTCGTCTGTTAAGACATATCTGTGCTTTTCGATTTTCCTTGGTAGCTTATAAGAAATTTTTTTGGGACTGACTCAGTCACCTTTAAAATTAGTCGAATTGTGTGAGTTGGATATATGAATTATCTAAAAATAAAATAAAATAAAATAAAATAATGTCTCGATGTTTTTGAAAATAAAAATCTTTTGACGAAAACAATAATAAATAATAAAGCCCAACCTTTTATTTTTTTCCAATGGAAACAAAATATACATGGCCATTCACAATGTATTATTAATTAGTTTTTGTGAGGTAGACGACTTGAATTAAAGAAGGAAAGCCGTCTACCTCAAAAGAATTAATTAAGGCAAATATTACGTACTACGATAAGAAGATTGGCTATTATTAATAGAGTTTTTCTCACTACATAAGCGTTCTGGATATTCCGTGGGTACTCAGTCGTTTAAGTTGGGGACCCACGTTGGACGCAGGACGTTAACATATCACAACCCTATGTATATACATAGTGGACATATAACATCTCTGGTATAATAATTAGAGATCAATTCTTAAAAATTAATGATTTAAAATTTATCCTACTATGTGTCTAATATCTATGTATTTATATTTATCTTCTTCTATATCCACGAGGCCAACACTGGAGGGCCGCTAAGGTTAGAATTGTCAATTTGAATTGAGCCTCTCAGGTTGACCAGCCATGCTAAATAATTTAACCAAATTGGGGCCCGCAGATTGAGAAATATATGAGAGCTAAGTTTTATATCAATTTATTATTTTTTTTATAATTTTGAAATAAAATTAATATTTTTCATCAAACATGAGTAAGCGTTTATGCCCATCTATATTTAAAATATCTATTTCTAGATACATGTAATTAATGAAATCTTTTCGAAGTAGGAAGCTGAAGATATGAATTTTTTTAATTTTTTGTTAAAAAATTTTTGATAGACTCGCGGATTGGCCTGCCTAACTCGTAATCCGCCTTAGATTGTGTCAAGTTGGCGATTTTCTAATCCGCCAAGATGACCGATTTGCCCGTCCCATCTGACCAAATAGTTAAATTGACTTTTTCTGTCTGTTCTAACTAAGGTAACGAATTTATCTTTATTATTAAGTATCCAAATTTTATCTTCCACTTAAATGGGTTAAAAATTGTTCATTAATGAAAAGACAAGGTAGGAAGGTAAAAGTTCTCTTCCTCTCCTCATCCCTTCCCTAACATAACAAAATTAAAACTGAACCCTTCCGTCATCCCTACCGGACAAGCCATTAAAGTTATGGACCGATCCTATTAGTTTGGAGGTAGGGAGGGGAATTTCCTAAGTTGACCCATCAGGTGAATTCAAAAATACGAATGAACGACTCTGTCTCACCTAGTGTCGGCTTCGTCGAACACAACGCATTCTTCATTTTCTTTATATTCAACTATTATTATCATTCAATAAATACATTAAAATTAAAATTATATATATAATTAAAAAATTAAATATTTATTTAGCTAGTTAATATAAAAAACCTAATTAATATATTTTAATAAAAAAACAAATTCCTCCTCTTCTGTTCAAGGACAGGGATCCTCTGATCCACAAATTTCTCCTCCTCTGATTTGATCCAAAGGTGCAAATTAGAAGGGATCAGAAATAGTCATAAAATATAGACCAGAGGATTCTATTTTTTATATGGACCAGAGGATTCTATTTTTTATTCAGATAGGGATCCTCTGATCTATATTTTATGAATGCAAATTAGAAGGGATCAGAAATAGTTATAAAAAATGGATCAGAGGATTCTATTTTTTATTTAGATATAGGGATCCTCTGATCTATATTTTATGAATCACTTCTGATCTATAAAATATAAAGTACTATTGAATCAGAAGGGATTAATATATGGACGGCAAAATGTTCAAGTCCGGTATCAAATCCTCCGTTGATTCGGTAATTGCGCCTATCATGCGTTTACCGCTACTTGCGCCTGGGCCAATACCTTTATCATCGTACGCCACCGTCGAAGATTTCGGCAAAATTGCAATCAAAACGCGCAAATTAAAAGTCTCAGTCTTGACCAGGAAAATAAAGGAAATTTATAATAATAATAATAATAATAATAATAATAATAATAATAATAATAATAATAATGCGAACCGACGGGACAGATTCCTGAAGAAAAATGGCGATTTGGCTGTCAGTTCTCAACAGGGATCACAACCTTTTGTTTTTGTCTTTCTTCGTTAAATTTTCTCCAATCTTTTTTGTTTGCTTTTCTTTTCGCAAGAACATTTAGTCCCCATCGAATTACGTTCTCTCCTTCTCGTTCTTCCTCTCCTCTTTCATTCTTCCTCACAAGGAACCCTCCTCGTTGACGTGCAATTCAATTGGGATTCAGCTATAATTAATTAGCCGCACAGAGCTGCTGAATCGAAGCCATGGAATTCCAGAAGCTATCCGGCAAGGCCATGGAAATCTCCACTGATTGCTTCTGGTTCATCTTCACCAGCTCCTTGATTTGGGCGATCAGTTTCGCAGCCATGCATTTCTTGAGGTGAAGACGTGACGTGATGTTCCTGCTACTTGCGGTTTAATTTTCTAGCGATGCGAATTTTTTTACCTTTTTTTTTTCTTTCTTTCTTTTCTGCTCTGTCTTCAGACCTAAGAAAGGAAGTGATTCTCAGAGTGCAATTGATCTGAGGAGGAAGGACGATGGGGCTAATAACAAAGAGGAAGAAGAGCCGCCGACGCTCTGTTTTAAGTTTCAGTATCAGTTTTCCGATCAACAACAGCAGCTGAAGCAGCAGCAACTTGGCGCGGCGGATGGCGGCCAGCCAACGCCCTCGCCGCTGTCTCCGAACGCTAGGATTCACAACTACACCTTCTTGTCCGGGAAAGACTTCACCGGGTTCATCGAACAGCCGCCGGCGGCGAAAACTTATCGAGTTTTTCAGGATTCTTATGGCGATCCTCCTGATCATGCTTCCTTTCCATACCATAATCAGAGAAGAAGTAGCTCTTTATCATCGAAAGACTTCCCGCCGCGGCGAAGACGAAGTTCAACAGACCGGCAGCAGGGACAAATTCCGACCGAAAAGTCGACGAAGTCGTATTCTTTGAGAAGAACTAGTTCAGTTTCACCAAAATACTTTCGGCAACGGAGTTCGAGTGCTAAGGGAGACAATTTTTCTGATGAAGTTGATGCAGCAGTCTATACTCATCCCAAGTTTTCCGGCTTCAATTCGGGAGCTGAATCCATTGCTGATGCTGATTCAGTGAAGGCTGAGAGCTTTTCGTCTTCCAAAGGTTCCCGAAAACCGTATGCTAGCAATCGAGCAAATTCATCAGTTGAATTTGGAAGAGTTTATCAGGGAAGGTTCATGTTCAATGAGTTTGCAGGATTGGATTCGGACACCGAAAGCTTTAGTGCAAGTGATGGTTATTCTGTCAAGGAGTTGATTGTGGATTCAGATAGCAATGGCCTTGTCTCCGATACCGACTCCGATGACCATGAACACAAAGCAAATTCAGCTAGATACAGTGGAAAATTTTTGGAAGCTATTAAAAGACTTGAGAAACTACAATCACAGCTTACTCATAGTTATGATGCAGAATCCGTCGCCACAAATGAGGAGTTCTCCAAGCAAACCATGTCGAAAGAGAATGAACCCGATGGAAAACTTGTTTATGATGAGAAGGTTATGAGTCAAGGCCCTGATGAATCAAAAGGAGTTGAGAAATGTGAAGAATCAACACCACCAAATTTGAATGCCAATGGTGAAGTGAATCGAAACACTCGAAAAGGATATGATGATACTGGTAGCACCGGTGACACGGTTTCTGAAGCGTCGAGCGGATTTGATCTCTCCCTTCATCCTGTTTTGGAAACAATTTCAAGAGCAGATGAAGAATTGGATAGACTAGAGAAAGAACTAGAGAAGGAAAAGGAAGTGCCATTGGTTGATGAATTGGATAAACTAGAGAAAGAACTAGAGAAGGAAAAGGAATTGCCATTAGTTGATGAATTGGATGATGATGAGTATGATGAGTTGGAGTCCCTCTGGGAACATGAGGATCTCATAGAGCAGCTCAAAATAGAACTGAAAAGGGTGAGGGCCGCCGGCCTGCCTTCTATCTCGGAGGAATCGGTAGCTCCGAAAATAGTTGAGGATCTGAAACCATGGAAGATTGGCAAAATTCAGCAAGAAGATCCTATAGAAGAGCTCCATAAGTTTCACAAAATTTATCGAGAGAGGATGTGGAAGCTCGACATCTTGAACTACCAGAAGATGAACACAATAGGTCAGTCCAAGATTTCAAGCACTTGAAAACCTTTTTTTCCCTCTCTCTCTCTGTTTTTTTTTTTTTTTTTTTTTTTTGGTATCAAAAACAACATATTCGATAACGATTACTTCTCCCAGGATTTCTCAACCTCAAGGATCATGTTCATTCAAAGGGGCCTCAAAAGTCGGTCATTCCGGCCATCAAATCAGTCCTCCTGCAGAATCTATGGTCCTGTAATTTCCAAATGGATGCAGATACATCTGACAAATTGATCAAGGAGGTGAAGAATGATTTGGAGCTCGTTGTTGTGGCACAAACATGCCTTTCATGGGAGTTCTTGCGTTGGCAGTATGAGAAATCTAGAGAGTTGCCGGAATTCGACCATCAGTTCAATCATGTAGCCGATGAATTCCAACAATTCCAAGCCTTGCTGCAGCGGTTCATAGAGGATGAGCCTTTCCAAGGACCGAGATTACCGAATTATCTCAAGAGTCGATCTCTTGTTAAGAATCTCCTCCAAGTTCCAGTCATAAGAGGTAAATACAAGATGTTCATGTTGGTGTTCGATTCCATTTGGTCGCGATATCGCTCACCAGAACTGATTTTCAACTTATCATGCATTTATGCTGCAGAGGATACCATGAAGGAGAAGATGGAGGATGAAAGCAAGGGGAATTTCATTGTTACAATTGAAACCCTTGAAGACATAATGGAGGAGTCCATTAGGATCTTTTGGGAATTTGTGAAGGCAGACAAGGATGAAACTCCAGGGTTTCTGAAGATGTTAATTGGATCTCATGCTGAACTTGAAGACCCTGCAGACTCCAAGCTCATGTCAGAGATCCAAATCAAGTTGGAAAAGGTAGTCTATCAATCTTCTTTTATGTTAGAACAAAGAACATGATTATCCTTTTACGAAAATCATCACATATAAAATTCTAGACATTTCAACAAATTTGCGGAAACGTATCTGAATCCATAACGCTTAATAGGCTTTAAACTTTAAAATCAACATGATTCTCTTGAGAGACTCTTTCAATGTTCTCACAGCCCTCTCTTTGACACTTTAAACTTGATGTGCCAAATTGACTGAAGCAATTCAAGTTTTCTTTCTATTCACCAATTCTGCAGACTTGTAATCTCCCCTTGATCCTATTTTTTTACTGTTCCATCCGTTCTGTGACTCAGAAAGAAAAGAGACTGAAAGACATTTTACGGACCGGGAATTGCCTGGTGAAGAAGTTCAAGAAGCCTAAAGAAGACCGATCGAATCAAGATCTCTTCTTCTCTCAAGTCGACTTGAAGCTGGTCGCAAGAGTGCTACGGATGTCGAAAATCACAACTCATCAGCTGGTGTGGTGTGATGCAAAGTTGAGCAACATCTGGTTTGTGGAAGCAAAAGTTTATAGGGAGCCTTCATTTTTTCTCTTCCCCTGCTGAGTTTGTCATTTGAATTTTGTTGTTGTAGGACATATATCTCACACATGTAAATGTAGCAGAAATTAGGCCTGCACAAAAATGAATGTAGTATAAAATGGTGAATCATCATTGTACATGGTTGATTCCTCCACAGAATTTTAAAGCTGGAGAGGTTGAATTCTTAGAATAAAATCATAATCAGATACACTTGTTTTGAGACTCAACTTAGGGAAAGGATTATCCAAGCTCATGTTTAATATGACTTTATAATGAATTGTCAGTTTAGGCAAACAGTGGTTTGTGGTTCCTCTTTGCTGACTGTGATTGAATCCTCCCTTAAGCATGATATTCTTTGATATGGTCAACTAGTACTAATTTTTCTTGTTTCTTTTTTTTCACCATGTAAAACTTTTGTCTAGCAAATATCTTCTAGAGCAAAAATTAAATTGACCCCTAATTATTAGAATCATTAAAAGGGAATTTTGTTTAAAAAAATTGAGCGTCTCACCGTATTTCTCATATCAAAAATATTATTATTCCAGCGCTATTAACTACTATGCGTGGAAAAAATCAATTTAACTTGGTAAAAAAATTATATATAAAACTCTTTTATACTAAAAAAAAATTCTTTACAAACTTAATTAAAATCAACATAATTGAAATTAATATTGTTGCAATAGTTATTAATTAGTTGCTACAACAAATATAAATCTTTTAACCGGGTTGAATTATAATTTTATAGCTTTTCATAGCTGTTATATATTTGAGTAGTTATGGCATAATTACTATAACAATCTTAGTATTAGGGGTGGAACCATAAATTTCATAACGGGGTGAAAGATGTGAGTTTGCTTTGAGGGGTTACTAAAAAATTGAGATAGGGGTGTTTCCAAAATCAACCCCTAGTTTCGTCCCTAGTCAATATAAAAGTATTTTTAGGTTTTTTAAATGCCCTAGTAATTAGGGATGCTTTTAAAAATACTTTCCCTGTTGTCTAAATCAAAATCAAAACCTCTCCTATATTTTGGCTACGTTTAGCGAGTAGAGTAGCTACTCATAATATAATCAAGATTATATTATATAATATTAATTATTTTATTTAGTATCATTTTAAAATTGTATTGTAATCTAGATTACAAAAGATGTTAAAGTTTTATCATCTAGATTATAAAGCCAATATCACGTAATCCGATTATATTATAAGCTTAATATTTAATTAAAATTTACATATCAAATATAGATCCCTAATTTATTTTCTGCACTAATTGATTTACAGTAAAGATTGTAGGATATTTTTATTA
>JBBPFP010000019.1:4558426-4570339 GCA_037974795.1 Kaempferia galanga
CAATATACAACTTATTTTTAAATTATACCCAATAAATATATTTATCTAATAATTACTATATATAAATAAAAAAATACTGAAACCGTATCGGCACAACACGATACGATACCAAAACTGTATCGTTCTGGTCTCGGACCGAAACATCGAGATGGGTCAAGATTTTAAACCTTGATATATAGAACCAATTAAAGTATCTCAGAGAAGTTTGATGTTTGGGTTGAACAGAAAAAGTTATTTTTGGAAAGGAAAAATATGAATATATAAACAGGAATATTGTTCGAGATGTGACAGTGGAAACATATTTTTTAGTAGACAAGTTGAATCATCGAAGACATTTCTACATATTTGCTTCTGACCTGATTGTGACTTTGAAAAGCATGTGATGGTCGTCCTCCACGAAGATCCCAAGAGTGAATCAATCCACGTTTCCCTGCCCCTAATACAACCTATATATAGAAAAATTTACTCATCACTAAATAGCAAAACAAAACCACAATAAACCCATATATGATTATTACCACCCTGATAATCTTGACTCCCAAGATGAACTCTTGAGCAATATCACATACATTTTTATGAAAAATATTTTTCATAAAACAAAAACCAAATTCCGTAGTTACCTTACACTCTGGAATAATTTAAATAAGGTTACATTCCCTGCCTCATCTATGTATCCATCTATTAGCAGATTTCATTCTAGTAGCAATAGAGAATGAAGACATACTTAATAATAATAACTCTTGTCAATAAACACTTAGGCTTTGATCCCAAAAGGGATTGGCCAACAGCTATTGCATGTGGAGTTAGTTAACCATGACTCACAAGTATAGATTCAGATTATAACCAACATAAAGCATCCCCAAGACAAACTTTAGTACAAAAAACCATACAAAGAGATACATAAATCAAGATAAATCTGTCTTAGTTGGTACTGCCAAACCTATGTTGGCACCACTGACATAATGACATTTAATTGAATTGATACAAACTAGAACTTTTTGGGGCGTACCAAAAGATACTAATCAACTCTCGAAATCAGGCAACAAAATTTTTTATCTAAATCAATACTGTGAAAGCTAATGCTCCTATTGCAAGTTTTTTTAGTAATCAATATAAACCAACTAGGAATTAAGATGTACTTACTCATAAGATGTTCTATAAGTTGAAATGTTTGTTATATTTCTATATTTTTTTTTTTGAAATTCTAAAGTTCATTTGAAATATTACATTCTTGCTTTTCAAAAGTAAACAAACTAAAATGAAGGGGAGATAAAGGGTGGGATTAGTCCATGTTTATGCACCGACTTGTGTCAACTTTTACTTAGTGTAAAATGACTCGAAACTAAGATGGTACCATTCCAAACTGGTATAAAAGGTTTATTATGCTATCAAAATAAGTTAAAATTCCACAAGACAATGTTTGCCATATTACCATGTTAGTTTTAGCAAAAACAAAAAAACTAAAAAAAACAAATACAAGCAAATCAAAATTAAAAAGAAAATATTATAAGATTTAGAAACTTATTCAATAAGAATGTCTCGTCAACTAATTCTAGGAAAAGCCAACAAGTTATGAATGGTGAACACAAAATAGCCCAATGTCTAATTCAAAATCCGTCTAAATATGCACATAATTGTTGAGAACTAAGGTTGAATTTAGGACACAAACCCGATCTTGCAGGTATAGTGCAATACTATTAATTTCTCTTCGTGGATCTGTTGTAAGCATGAGGCACTGAGAATTGCTTGATCGTGTATCCATAACATAAACATTGCCATCTAGACAAGAAGCAAACAACCTACAAGAAGAAATTCAAAAGCAAAAAGATCACAATATTAACCAACACAAGTGAAGTTATTTAATAATGTTCTTTCTATTTGAAACACACAGAATTATTGAAGCACAGGATCATTATATTATCACAAAAGAATTAAGGTGATATCACATGTATCCCTTTAATTAACTTACAACAAAAACATCTTTGGTGTGATTCAAACAGAGTGAGTCTGACCCAAGCCCAACAAATGGTTTGTTTCAACAAAATAGGGAGTATTGACCTCTCAGAAACATTCCTCTTTCCAACAAACAAAGTTGAACTAAAAGATCCCGGCTTAGTTCAGCTTGGAGAGTTTTCATCTTAAGTTGAATCATCTTGTTTCCTCTTTGCATTATGTCAAATTATAGTGCTAATAGCTTCAATTTCCTTAGCCATTCTTATTTATGTCAATTGCTTTTCAGATTTTAAAAGAGTATTTTTTTTCTCTTTTCCAAAATCTCAAAGTCAAAGTGAACAACAGTTTTTTACTTTGTCTTTCATGACAGATTTTCCCTCTCTCAAATTAAATGAAGATAAACTCTTCTATCCCAGTAATTATTCTCACTCAAAGTATATGTTGGAACTCTAATCTCACTTTTTGTACATAACAATTTTATCATTTTCTCTATTACTTGCACTTTCAAAAGATAGTTCAGTCACTTTTATCTTTGCAATATAATCTTATTCTTTTCGTGAGTATGCATCAAAAATTTAGTTAGACTCTTCTCTAACATCTTTCTTTTAGTAATCTTTGACTTCACTCAATTTTTCTATGTTATTTTCTCATCATTTATATCACAAGACCAGGCAATGGAATCCTAATTTATCTTGTTTCATTAGAACCCTTCACAGTCTGTCACTTTTCATTTGCACAAATTTCTTCTATATCTTTAATGAGGAAGAGTTAAAGAAGAGTGTCTCCAAGAAGATTTTGCACTTCTCTAAAGTTCAAATCAAGTCCCCAACTTCAATACAAAGCATTTTGTTGTTAGTCTCTTAACTGCAATAACGTATTGCCTTTGCATTACTTTTGCTAAGTTTTTTTTTATTTATTTTCCTATTTTGTGTAACAAATTAGACATTGATCAATATTTATGCTTTGGCTCGAGAGAGAATGTTTAAATATATAGGTATTAGTTCACATGGGGTATTATGTCATTAGGTATTTTGTTGGATAAATTAGATATGGATATAATGTTCTCTCTAATAATCAATGACTGATATATTCCTTTAACTCCTAGAAATGATAACAATGTGAATACAATGCACAAGCGAATAGTGGAATCAATTTTTTTTCAATTGACCTTTTATTGAACATAAATATTCCAAACAAGTATATTTCAATATTTACATTTTAGAATTTCAGTAACCTTGATTTATTAGCTGAATCAAACAATACATCAGATAATCCATTGGAGAGCTCATTAGTGTGACGCTTGCAGCAGAGTACCTAGTTTTTCGTTTAAAAGGAAAATAAAAAGAAGGATTAGAATGTACGAGGCACAAGAAAAAATTTGGAATATAAATAAGGATGACTTGCTACAAGGAATTTGTATTAAGAAAACTCTTCTATGAGGATCATTTTAAATGCATTGAAAGATTAGATTTGAAATATGTGATACAAAATTCTGTTGAACGTACATATAAGGTAAAATATAAGCTAATGATCCAGTAAACTTACTTGTACTGGATCGGGTGAGACATAAGTGATATCAAAAAGCAAAATATTATTGTTTTGTCTAGAAGCACAAGCCACCTAGAAAAGAAAAGCAAAATAGTTAGGACAATGCAACCATAAAAGTGAACTGAGAATGTGTTAAACCACTAGCCATTGAAGTAAAGTCAATATATATCTATTAATCATATATTAATGTGTAGCTGCACATCAACTAACTATACCAAAAATATATATCTAGAAATGTTCTCTTGTATCCAATGAACATCCAATAGATTAAGGATTAGGGAAGGTAATTCTGCCTCACATCTGTAAATAAAAATACTTGAATGGAAATATTTGCTCAGCAGTGCACAAATGAGCAACTTATTATGACACAAAATTTACTCAATAAATATAGAACTGCAAAGAAAGTACAAAAAAACAAGCTAGTCTACATAGATGACTAGTAGAGAACCAATATGTTCTCATACATGTTGCTCAACACACCATTGGTGCTAGTATATGAACTGAAAATCCATTGTGTAAATACAAAGGAGCATTAAACACTTTTATATAATCTCAGGTTAGGAAATAGACTTTTTGAGTCACTAAAACAAACAATTTAAATTAATTGGAACAAGCAATTAAGATATGTTTATATCAATTTTGCACATGTGTTTACTATACTTGACTATGTAACTTTCACATGGAATAGGAAAGTATAGATCGAAAAATGAAAAATATCTAATAGAATATATTAATGAATGTTATTCATTTTAGTAATGGGAAATCAGTTCTATTGGAATAAATAACAAGCAAACCTCATGTTGATCATTTGGATTCCACCGGATAGAATCTAATTCATGGTCCTTGGAAATATGGACCAAATCTTTTGCCACATTCACCAATTGACCTTAGCAAATGACAAAATGGATTATGTTCAACCTAATCTACAAATAATAATGGAGATAAACAATACAAAAAATATTAGTCCCAATCAACATCTAGTTGAACCATGATTGATTACATTAAGGGAATAGAAAATTTAACTTAAAAGAGTTGAGTAGAAGATAAATAATATACATTCGTCTTTTAGGAATTAATTTACATGAAACATGTCATAATTTATTAAACAAATTAACAGCTAGCTCTGTTTCTTTTTCTGCTTCGTAAAACCATAAGTTTTCTATTCCATCTATGTTGTAGTCACAAATGAGAATAATCTTTGATTTGTTAAACTGATTCCTTCTAATATGTAAATGTGTGCACAATTACCAACATAATCATAAAACACACCACAAAGAAATAAGTATAACCTTGTACTAAATTATTTCAGGGCAGATTATGTTTCTAATAGAATAAAAGCTTACTTGGAGTTGGACCATATATTGCACAGTATAATGTTTCAAAGTCATGTACCGTTAAGCATCCTGATTTTGTTACCGAGGCAAGATAAATTCCCTACAAAATGAAAGCAAATTGAATGCAATGGTAATGTTGTCATTATAGAATAACATTGAAGACCCAAATAGCATGAACCTGGGGTTCCGAACCACATTAAATTATAGTATAGTATTTCTTTACTCTGCTTTTAAATTAGTTTTTAAATATTTTGTTTTTGCTGTATAAGTGCTATAAAATACTTCTAAAAATTAAAAGGACTTCCCCCTAGCACACTGTTGCTATACTATATAAAATTTAGGATGGGATATTGTTTTAATTTTTTTTTTTAATATAGGTCACCTTTTGATAATAATAAAAATAAAGAGTGTCATTTTGATTTTTTTTTCCCCTAAGTTTAATGTAAAACAAAGTGCTACTAAAAAGGGACAAGATATGGTTAAATATTTATGATCCTAACAACACAATCTACAAAAATCTACAACTTGGACTACAAAACGAAGTGTTGAAAATCCAAAATTATATTATTGATATGGCCTCACCAAGTAATATAACTCAATAGTTAGTTAACACACAAAGTGAATTGAAGTGCACATCCAATCATATATTTGAATATCCACAAAATTCATGAGTTGGAAAAGAAAATTTGATAAAAGTTAATGCAAATGAAAGTGATAAATGTCTCTTGTATTAGTGAATTTTTGGAGCTTGGGGAATAGTGAGATTGTGTTTGGCTGTTGTATATTTATATCTTGCCCTAGTAACTTTTTCGTTTTTGTTGTTTTCCATTTCCTAAGAGGATCATTCATGTCACCACCGGCATCCTCCAGTTCATTCATCTAAGAAGGAAATTACAGTTCGCCAAAAAACTAAGCAAGAAGATAGGCATACAAGACAGACACCCTAAACAACATAAATCGGTGCCTCAAGAGAATTCTAAATTTAATAAGACGAGAAAGTAATTGTTTACAATAAATGTAATTCAAACTTTTATAGAATATCAATAGCGACCTTATTATCAAATTCAAGTCCTGAAATCCCCTGCCTGTAAAAGCAGCATGGGCAAGTTAATACTCTCTTCCATGATAATCAAGCTATACTGAACAAGCCAATACAAAGCAAAAAGAAGTAATGAAATTTAGGAATCAATATAATGCTAGTCTTAACCAAACAAGAAGATATGAACGTTAGTAGAAGTGAAGTGTTTGCATCAAGATTGAATTTATGCATGAGGAAGATAAGAAAATTGAATTTTGATGTTCAATATAAAGCATCTACATATTTAGAAGGATCACATTGCTGTATATTATTGAATTTTTAGCTAATACTCAGAATTGGTCACACAATGAGAAAGCTAGGTCATGTTATGAATCAGATTGACTATCCTTTTTCCTTGTTATCTTAATGTAAGAAGGACCTAATATTCCCTAAAGGCCTGCAATCCACCACCACACACACTCCTCCCTCCTCCTCACCTTTACAGACAATTTAAACTTAGCGAATACAGCGTCCTTTGTTGTGTTACCAGATTAATCTCTGGAAAATCATGCACTTGTAGAGATTGCAATGTGCATGCTCAAAGAAATACTTAAGATGATATTGACTCCAATGTTTTAACACTTTAAGAGGATAACATAGTTTGGCATTCTTGAAAATGTCATAAGAGGTAAATAGGCAGAGTTACATGTGAAGGTCCAGAAAGTTACACGTGAAGGTTCAGAAAGTTAAGTAACGCTGTAAAACACAACATTTATAAGATGTTCTTCTCTTTGAAATAGAAGCTTAGCATTTAGCATGCTATTCTGAAATCAACTGACTTTTGCAATCTCATGTTCCTCGTTCATTATAATGTATAGTCAATTACCTCATCAAACAAAATATATCTTAGAGTATGCTTTGCAACCATCCAGATAATTAAGCAAGTGATTAGCATGGTTGGCATCAGAGAGAGTGCCGAAGCATGACATCATAACAACATTTTGCAAGCAGCCACATTTCAGGAAGCAGAATTCCAGTAGATGAAACCAAAGAATGACCCACTATGGTGCAAATTGAGTTTAACAAAATTGGAAGAAAAAGATAAATAGACCTTGAAAAGGAGCCCGATGGATAAGCAGGATCGGCCATATGTGCCAACTGAGAAAATGCAATCCCGTTGGTAAAATACATGAACTGACCAAAATCTTATTCTATGTAGAAATGGCAGAGCAAGGTGTACTTACAAAAGTAGCACAGCTCTCGGGCTCGATTATGTAATCATGCCCAAAAATCCTAGCCTAAGTAAAACACGCAAAAGAGTAGATACTTAAAAATTAGATCCAACGCAAGATTTAGATATGACGCAAAATAAGAGGCAAAATAAAGTGCAAAAATTAATAATCTTATCAGAAGACTAAACTTCGCCATCAGGGAAAGAAGGCTATATTACCTCGGCCAACGAATTACGAAAAAGTACAGAAACTTCGCGACGATAACTAAGAGGCATCCTTCCTTCTATCTCTGGTATCATGCGCGTCCATCTTGGCCTTCAAAAATCAAAAAGGACCAAATCCCCGTCAAAACGAATTGAAAAATGAGCCCGATTACTATAAAACTTGCTCAAAATAGCACGGCAATGGAGATCGCCTGAGAAAGACGACGGATGGCTAGGAGTACCTGAATCGAGGCTTAAGGAGTCGCCTAGAGGGGACGGCGTACTTTTCCATGAAGGCGGTGAAGGGAGGCGACGCGCTGTAACTGAATCGACTTGAGACCGTGGGAGGAAGCGGAAGAAGGGTTTCCCGCCCAAATAATGCGCCAGACTGCCGAGTCGCTAGCGTATAATATTATGGCTATATAATTTGGAATTTAAATTTTTGCCATTAATGAGTTTTTTTTCTTTTGAAATAGTAAATTTTTATAATTGTGATGGAATATGATCTTAAAAAAATAAGATGCAAAAAAATATAACTAACAAATATAATATACGAATTTAATAATTACGAAGATAAATTTTTAACGAAGAATCATAAATATTGTGATATTAGATTTTAAAGTGACAAAAATGATATTTTATAAATTTAGAAGGGTGTTTGTGTATCCATTTCTAAAAACAATATAAGTTTACAAAATATAATTTTTAAAATATATTTCATTTCACCTCTAAAACATAAGGCTATTGTGTAAGTATTCAGTTGTCTTTTAAATATTCACAGTTTGATTTACAACTATAACATATTTATAGGAATACTGGACTTCTACAGCTTGCTATAAATAGTTCTCACTTTATTCTGATGACCGATAAAAAACTTTTGTTAGATCAAATCACCCCAAACTCGATATTACTCTGCCTCATTGGGTGCATTTTTTTATTTTTTTTTTGAACACTTTTCCTTTTTTTCTGGCAAAAAAGATTGAGAATTTCTTTTCAATTAACACACATAATTTATCGGTATTCTCTTGTCCATCAATTTTGGAAATGCTTATTAACTAGGTCCTGTCGGGGCGGTGCGGTGGTTTAGTGATTAAGGCATAAGAGGTTAAAAGACCAAGCATCCTCCCCATGCCTTGATCACTTGCACTAATAGCTAGTAGTCATCCGTGATTTACCTCCTCCGTGTTGGTCCAAGAACGAGTAGAAATGCTTATTAACTAAATGTAAAAGAATTGATACATGCTACACCAAACCATTAACCAAACTAAACTAAAATTAAGTTGGCTTAAAAAAAGACAACTGCATCAATGAAGCTTAACTCAGAGTCTGAAGTTGCAGATCAGTAAATTACATTGCTGATCAAAGCATCAAAAGATTGCAGATTGAAAAGCCATGCATCAGTAATTATGCAAAGCCAGAAAAGAAGTACGAAACCAAAATGACAGCAGGATTCAACTCCACCTCCTCCTTGTAGCTATCAGATTTCCTTTCTGGCAAGCAACACTTCTGTTGGTCGTTGAACCTTCACTAGATTTTGCAAGTTTCCTCTGTTTAAATGCAGTAGCTTGGTCAGATCTCTGAAGCCTCCGGTTCTCTTTAAGAGGACTAATAGATCGTTGTGACCGAGGGCTATCTGTTAGGGAAATAGAATGCTCTGATAAAGGCTGTTCTATACTGTCTACTGTTCTGCTACAATGCAGCTGGGACTCATCCTTGACAACTGGAAATCGCAAAGGGTATCCTTTGCTGGCCACAGGAGAGTCAGGATCAGAGGATGATGGACTGGTGCTACTCATGTCAAAACAAATATTAGTTGCCATGACTGGAAGTCGTGAACTTTCAGAGTATGAAGCACTAGAGGAATCAGACTCCAAAGTAGTAGAAGAACGTCTTCGGAGCCTCGTCAGTTCAACAACCTACATCAGTTTTTTGTTATCTCATTAGCTAAGCCAACAGGAAGTATAACGCTGGTAAATTTCAAAAGGAATGAACGTCATGGACCTGCTTCTCCAGAACAGCCATATCCTTCTTCAATTTGGACATGACCATATTCTTCCTTCGTATGATTTCTTCTAATTCCGTTATTCTCTATTACAAGAAAGAAGTAAACTTTACTATAACTTGCCTAGCTTCATTATAAATGAGCAAGATTCACCTTAGAGTCAGCAGCCTTAATTGCATTGGTAGCAGAAGTTAATTCCTTTATCATCACATCCTTCTCTTCACACTCCTTGCGAAGATTGTAAAACTCTTGCTCTGATGCTAGTGTGCTTAGCTGAAAGCGACATGCAGAAGCTAATCAAACCTAGTTGTATCTCATTCCATAAGAAATTTAAGATTGATATACATAGTGGAAAGGGGTTCAAATGTGCATGTATTATTTAGGGCATTTGAGTTATGAATGATATGGAATCGTAAGCACTGAGTTGGGATGATAAAAAAATTTGTCCTGTTTTTTGTTCCTACAGGGATTGTGCGCTTGTGACTATGAGATGGAACTGATGGCAATAGACCACGATGGAACAACTAACACACGTATGTTAGCAATAGAAGTATATCATTCTTATTCCTATATATTAAGCAAAAAAAAAAAGAACAATTAGACATCAGTTAAAATTGAACGATTGGGATTCACCTGCAAGTCCACAGATGATGCAACACTCCAATTGAAATCGGACAAGTCAGACATCCGGCGCTCTTCTTGCTCCACTATAGTTGTGCTATTTATGTTGAAGATGTCCTCTTTCTCTACTTCGGTGACATCCTGCAGAACAAAACCATGTGCCACTACTGTGCAACAAAATAGCTAACAGAACGAGTAAATTACTTCAGCTTTTAGTTAGCCATTTACTTTTCTAGCATGTACCTCATTTGATGTATCCTTGCAAAGTGGCACAATTCCATTCTCAAGATTTAGTTCTTGAAGCGATTTCCTAGAATAGCTAAACTTAGATGCATCATGAGCTAGCTTGGAGACAACAATTCCGGAGTTATTTTCGACTGCTTGATCTGGAAAAAAAGTCATCTGCTCGCATAAATCATCGAGCTTCTGCTGCATACTTAGGAGCACCTCATCCTGGTCCAACAAGTAATTTATGATTCATCCACTTTCAAAAAATTCAACAATCAAATAAACATTACAGAAGTCAATAATTTCTGATGCATCTAAAATTCGATCAATTAAGAATGAAACATCTTGACAACAGAAAATTTGACGAATCATTGTAAAACCCCACACCAGTTGAATTCATTCATACAACATCAAATGAAAAATCAGGTATGTGCTAGCTCGTAGTGAAATGACAGACATAATCATCATAGCAACTGTCAGATGGAAACCTTTTTCACTCAGTAAGTGTAGTTTTGTATCAAAGGTGAGGTCTTGAACAAAGATTGTATACCGAAAACTAATAAAATGATGTAAAAGGGAATAGGACGATGCATTCTATGCAAGTCTATAGATTGTTTATAATAATCATTCTTATATCAATATGGAACCGTCAAAATCTGCGAAGTCTGTGTTCCACAAACATGAAAAAACAACTTCCAGAACAAAACCTAAGGAACCACGTTGAACATTTAATCAAACCAACGTACTGAAGAATAAACCTAAATAGCATATTTTAAATAGGGGGAAAAGAAGAATTTTCAATTGAAATGTATCGCTGACCCTTATCTGTACGGATCTCTGCAACTGTGCAATCCTCCGTGACCTATTCGAGGCGGCGGCTACAACAGCGACGAGGAGGACGCGCTGGAGGGGGCTAAAGAGCTCCCAGGCCACTGCTTCCTCGCGACCAGCCAACCCTCCTCCGATCACGGCGGCCGACGTGGCTTCTTCGGCGCCGACGAGGCGGCCCTGCAGCGAGAACCACGCGACCGTCTGCGGCACCGGAGGGGACGGCACGGGTAAGAAGCTGCTCGAGAGGCGCCTAGAGTAGGGCGTGGAGATGTACGGCATCGAGACGCGGGCCGGCGTCGTCTCGCTCCAGTAGGCGGCGGCGTCGCCGTCCATTTCGGTGAGCGAGGAAGGGGGCGCGTCGCTTCGCCGACCAATTTCAAATTTCTGGGTCACGGCAAGGGCGTGACAGTAATAAGGGAGAAAGTTTTGGAACTTTCCGAAATGAATAAATAAAACCTACTCCGCCCAAACAAAATTCCGCTTGTCGGCCCCACAAATCTTCCTACATGGGCTTAACACGGTAAGTCCACGGGCGCCTTCTAAACGAGTGGGAGAAGTGCTCAGGAATACTAGCCGTTCCCTACTCCCAGATCGAAATAGAAGGCATTTGAACTTTCCTTCTATTAATTGCTTGAATTGTTAGTGATTGCCTTAAATTGTTTTAGAGATTTCTCCAAATCTTTTAGAAATGAACAATCTTTCACATTCTCATAGAAATCACACAGAAAGAGGAATCAAACAATAAACGCATCATCGACATCGACAACACAGGCCAGTTATTAAGCTCGATTGGGGGCTTCTGCTTCGCCTCGTCGAGGTTACTGCAGGCAGAAGGCGAAGAAGGAGAGGATGGAGGCGCCGATGGCTGCTCCGACTGCCGGGGCGACGGCGAAGGAGGCGCTGGAGGCTGGGCCAGGCGCCGGAGCCTCGGCCGCGAGGGCGG
>JBBPFP010000019.1:4570820-4584698 GCA_037974795.1 Kaempferia galanga
TTTCCCATTATCATCCCGCTCAAACATCCTAAACACTAAACAGGGATGATTTGACTAATCCAAAACTCTCAGAGGGGCGTTTTAAAATTTTCTCTGAGATTAAATTGTAAATCCATGAATCCATCGCGATTATTTATCTAACTAGTCGCTCATCGCGCAGGAGTCGTCGGAGACGGCGGTGGTGCCGGAGGTGTCGCCGGCGGCGACATCCGCGGGGCTTCCAGACATTCCCTCGCACAATAACTTGGATCCGGCTGCCGCTCGGGCTGAGCGGGAAGCGAGGCTGATGCGGTACCGGGAGAAGAGGAAGAGCCGGCGGTTCGAGAAGACGATACGGTACGCGTCGAGGAAGGCCTATGCGGAGGCCCGGAAGAGGGTGAAGGGGCGGTTCGTGAAGCTAACGGAGGCGGAGATCTACTCGGGAGCGGCGGAGGCGGTGGCCGCGCTCATGGCCGACGATGACAACGGCGTCGTGCCGTCGTATTGAAATTTGAAGCCAAACGTGTAGATTAATTAATCAAACTATAAGGTCTGAAATAGATGTTTGCACATTATATATAATGTGATATAAAAAAAATATAGTGAATCTAAAGAAAAAGAAAATCTACGAGAGCATATTTAGAGATGAAGAAAGCTGCATACAATAGAGGAGCAGCAAACAAACAAGATCATGCTAGGTTAGACTGTGTTTTCTTTGTTAGTTCTTGGATGAATGAAGCTCTGAAGCTTCAGGAAATTTATTAAATTGAGTTCTGATCAGAGCTTCTGTTCTGATCTATTTTGTGTTAGTTCTGAAGCTTCAGGAAAACAATAGAGCTTCTGTTCTGTGTTAGAAATAGATCAGAGCTTCTGAGCATATTTAGAAATAGAAGCTCTGAAGCTGCAGCAAATAAACTAGATCAGAGCTTCTGTTCTGTGTTAGTTCTTGGATGAATGAAAATTGAGTGGCTATTTATTAAATAAACTGGAGGCAAAATTTTGAGTCGAAATATACAGTGCAAAATGTTAATATATATTAAAAGAGAGCATGTCTGTTATCTCAATAGGTTTAATATTATATCTATATATTAAATCCCCCATTAACAAAGCAAGGGATCCGTGGCGCAATGGTAGCGCGTCTGACTCCAGATCAGAAGGTTGCGTGTTCGATTCACGTCGGGTTCAAATTTTTTAATATATATTTTATTTTTAAAAAAATTTTCCGATGCCTGAAAGTGGCTGAAATCCGTGTTTCATCATATAGCAGCCGTTAGATCGAACCGTTAGAATCTAACTACTTATTATTAAATCAAACCGATACCAAATCCAGTAATTATTTTTTAAAAATATTAAAAATTTTAATTAAAAACCCCTAATATTTTTTATTTTATTATTATTTAATTTAAAAAGGATTCAATCAATTAAACTTATTTTTTAAATTAATATTGAACTAATTTAATCAAAATAATTGATATTTAAAATTAAATAAACAAACTTCTAATAACTAAAATTTTAAATTAATTTAGTTCTATCGGTTATTTTAATTTTACCTAAGCTATACACATCCTAGCCGTCGTCGAAGCAAAAATGCTTTGCCTAAACAGCAAACCTTTGCATAAGTTAATTAAGGTTTAATTTTTCTTCAACTTACTCTATAAATATTCGGGAAATAAATTTGCGGGGGTAAATGCAACTTTGCATTTAGTATTTCACAAAGCTACAAAAGTCCACACCAAATCCTCGCCATCGTCACCTAACCGTACCCGTTAACCATTGTTAGTTAACTTAACCCAAGTTATTAAATTATGGCGAATCCAATTCCTACCCACTCCCAACCGTTCGGTGATTAAGCCGGTCGAGGCGCATCAATTTGGAGGTCTGACCGCCCATTAAAACCATAACTACGGATCAACGAACCGGAAACTTAAGAAAATGACCGATTCATCCTCCTCCCCACCTATTTCTACGGGCGCCGCACCGCAGCATCCTCCACACACCACCGTCGCTTCCTTCGGCCGCCGCCGTAGCCCCCGCCGCCGCCGCCCTCTGCGCCTCGCCTCGCTCCGTGTTTCTCGGGATCGTCTTTTCGTATCTCGCTGCCTCGCCAGATCTTCGTTTCAGGTACTCTTCTTAGCTCCTTTTTCCACCTCATCCTTGCAGGCTCAAGTCGCGGCCGTCAGATCCAAACCATGGAGGTTGCGCTACCGACGATGCCGTCCCTCCCCTCCCTAATCCTTTCACCCTACGCCCTCGAGGCCCTCGCCGCGGGCCTCCTCGCGAGCGCCGTCGTCGCCGCCGCCAGCCTCCCCCTCTCGGTGAGCCCTAATCCCCGTAGTATTCCATCTCGATGGAAACCTCGGCTCCGCTATCCTGCGCCAGTGCGGGACTGAGATCGAATTAAATCGAATTACAGTTCCGCCGTGTGATCCCCACTCCGCGGGGACAAAAGCGCGATTTCACCTACTTTCTCCCGGCATATACCAGCGAATATTCCTTTCTCCTGTTTTTCCTTTTATTCTTATTTATCCAAATATCTTGAGGTCGAAGATTGTCTAATAATTGTTTATAGATAAATGGAACACGCGTTAGTTTTTTTTATTGTCCTATTTATTTTCTAGAAAAGTTGCTTGATAGGCTCACAATTACTCTATTGAAAATAAAATAAAATAAAATATTGATTTTCTAGAAAAATTTAGTCAATTTTTTTTTGGGGCTCAATTCGGCCTATTTATCTCATCAAGTTTAGCAACAGTAAGAGGAACATATGCTTAATTTCATTGACTGATATGTCAGGATCTGGTCTATGCCATGGTTTACCCTCGAGTGATTGGGGAGAATTACGAAGGAAAGAATGAACAAAGTGAGCCTGTCGATGCCGATGATCACGAAGATGGCAGCGGCGAGGACGAAGAGGATGTGTACGAGGGTGATGGTGCTGCGGACAACGAAGAAGATGAAAATGGTGAGAAATATGAAAACCCTCCTAATGATAATAGCAAGGATGTCTTCGGCAATGGTGCTGGAGGCGAAGAGAACGAAGAGGATGAGGATGGCGAGAAGAAACAAGGAGATGATCCTGAGGATGAAGAAGATAATGATGATGATGATGAAGAAGAAGAAGAGAATGAGGATGGTCGCGTCGATGAGGAAGAGAGGGCGGTAGAAGATGATGAAGAGCGGGATTACGAGGACGAAGAAGAGGATGAGGACGAGGAGGCAATTCAACCTCCAAAGAAGAGGAAGAAGTAACCCAAGAAGATGGCAATTTCTAACTTTGGTGTTGTAGTAAGATTCATGGTGCCACACCATGAATCTTGGAGTTGCAATTCCTAGTGCATTAGAGACTACTTTGACAAATAAGAGTTTAATACTTATGTTCAACTTTGTAACTTATGGAGCATATTGTCACGACTCGGACAATTTGGAATCGATCTCAATTCAAGCACAATACTGGAAATGTATGTTCTTTCGGTATACTTTTAAACTTTGCAACCGTGATATTGAAAGAACATTTATGCTAAGAGATGACGTATTGGTGATAACTTCATGTGAACGTGAGTGAAACACTCATGAACTGCCAAATCAAATCAAATCAAACTAAACAGAGATAAAAATGTTAGTTTGGTTTGAAACTGTTTATTTCAAAACCAAACTATGCCTCCTCTTCATTCTGAAGAAATGGAAGGAAATATATATTTCACTTGTTTCAGATCAAGTTACACAATCTCGAATCTGGCAAGTTACAATCAATTTTGGCAAATTTTCTGGCTTCAATCACAATTTGTTACATTCAAACAAAAAATAGATATGCAAAGCACGCGTGTATTTAGTTCCTCCAGTTGTTGGAATGGTGCAAGCTGGTGTTATGCAACTGGATTTTACAGTCAAGTTTAAGCTAAAGTTTCGAGAGCAGATGACTTACTAAAGATATCTTGATCGTTTGGTGACCTCCTTGTTGATCAGAGGATCGTGCAACGGCATCTGCTGTGCCGTTTGGATTTCACCAATTGCTTTTCTGTAAAGAAATGGAAATTTTGTAAATATATGGATGAGCATGATAGAATCGCATTCGGAATGAGTTAACAAGCAATGAAAGAAAAATATACTGTGTACAAGATTCAGAAAGAAACATGGCCAGCCATTGAAACCACGGAAAGTAAAGATCTGTCACCTTTCGAAATCCTCCTAATGAAATAAAACTAAGCATGCTAAAGTCTGTAAGAATGAGAAAAAATACTCTGAGATTTCTAAAATGAATCCTTAAAACTCTTGACCGGGTGATTCTGATGCAATACTGAAGAAATTCAACTAAGAGATCTATGACTGTCAAAATGATAAAACTGTTCCAGAGTATCCATGAAGACCTTAAAGCATCTCTACCAGAGAAGTCAGAGCTCAATTAAAAAGACATGCTAAGCTGCTAAAGTTCTTACAAAAAGAAGAAGAAAAAATGTAAAGCTACAACACAAACAAGGTACCACTGTTTTTGTCGAGAGCAGGAGGCCGAACAACAACATGCATAGTGATGACACCACCAGGAAGCTCACCAACTGGTACCCTGGACTCAGCAATGGTCCTGTTATTCTCCAATATTTTACCCCCATTTATGAGCTTGACATCATTTATTGTTCTTGGAGCAATGTCTTTGCCTGCAAGTAAAAGGGTTATCATCTCATTAATGAAATCTTGCAGAGAAGGATAAGAAATATGAAATTTTCATGAAAATGAACTAGATAAGTATACCACAGTAGAAGGCAAATCTTAGCATCCAGAACAATCGCTATTACCAAAACAAAACAATTCATAACAATACATAAAGAATGGATGTACCACAAATATATGTCGTCGTAGTGATAGATTGATGGACATAACCAAATGTTAGGCTTAATTTTATCCATCATTTCTGCAATTTGCAGATTATTCCAAGAATATGATTATGTTCATATTGTAGTAGGAAGAATAAACGGCCAATGGATTAATAGCTCCAAAAAATGTTTCGAATCTCTTTCCGTGCCAATTGGCACAAGCGAGACAATAATTTTCACCCACCGACAAACACACCAAACTAATGAATTTGGGACGAGGTGAGGGCAAGGTTTTCAGCCTTCCTTTGAGCTGTGACATGACGCAAAGACCACTTCCGGCGTTCCACAAGTTCCTAAGAGGTGACAACCAGGGTTGCTCAATGTGCTTTTGCAGTGAGTTTCTATGATGAG
The DNA here is from genome assembly GCA_037974795.1 of Kaempferia galanga. Classification (NCBI taxonomy): domain Eukaryota; kingdom Viridiplantae; phylum Streptophyta; class Magnoliopsida; order Zingiberales; family Zingiberaceae; genus Kaempferia; species Kaempferia galanga. Next base: position 4,576,016 of record JBBPFP010000019.1, read on the forward strand.
ATTACAAACAGGATCCAAAGCTTTAACAATGAGGTTCCTGCCTCCTCTGGCCACGGCTAGGTGAAGACACTTTTTTCAGCCTTCCATGAGTTACGACAAGATGCAAGGGCAAAGCTTTGGTAACTATATGACACGCAAAGCCAACATAACTGTAACAATGTTTGAAGAGGTAAGCCATCACCACCTCCTCCTCCCAATTTTCTTCTTCTACATCTATTATGATCTAATCTCAATTGTGCATTTCAGTTCCTCTTCATTATCAGTGCTTTTATTATCAACACCAATAGTTCCGACCGAAAGACCGAAAACCCAGCTCATAAAGATATTTCAAGCCTCAGTTAAACCACAAAGAATGTTGTTAACCTAAGGTCTTGAAATATGCGTATTCATCCTAAATAGCAACTAACAGGTTTATGGTCTTTGACAGGAAAGAACCACGAACATGATGATAAAATTTCGAAGTGAACACTAAAAAATGTATAGCAAAAACACAGATGAACTGCGAATCAAATCAAAAGACAAATTCATTAAGAAAAAAGCGGAAGCAACAGAATCACCAATCTACAAAACTAGACGATAAAGTACAGGATGCGAAGTTACAGTAGTTAATTCGTCGCCAATTCGAGAAATCTAACGAATCTCATACTATCAAGTGAAAGGACAGTGGCGCCGCGATAAGAAGAAGACCAAGGAGTTACCTTGAGGCCACTGTGCGAGTATGAATTCCTTGAGAGAGGCGACAGTGGTGGAAGGTTCATACTTGTTTGGGCCTATGTCCGTTCCGTCAAAGATCCTAAACTTGAGCTCCACCAAGTCCTCTTTCGCCATTCCAAACGACCTCCAACGAAGAGGATAATCTTCAGTTCTGCTCAGCGCAGCGACCTCCCTCGACGCAGATCCAATCCAATCCAATCCCAAGGGATAAAAGAGGAAGCTTCAAATCTACAGAAGAAAATCCGTCCAGAATCCCAAGCAAGACCTGAAACTTACAGCGAATATCTCCGACGCCGCCTTCTCCCTGATGAACCTAAAATCTGTCAGTACAAAACCTCAACTCGACGAGAAATTCATTGCGCTGGGAGAAAAATTCCGAAGAACAACTCGAGAAACCAGGACGAATCCTTAACAGCTAGGGCATTTTTCACGTCAAGATCGGAGCTTGATGAGAAATCCTCAATTGGGACTCTCTCGTAGACCGAACAAGATTCATCCTGTGGCTGCTCCACTTCCATTATTCCCAATCAGCCCTGCATAAATATTAGTGAAAATTTTCATTCTAACCCTCATAGTTTAAACATATTTTACATGCCCCCCTTTGCTTCTATAGCAATTTGTACCTTGTAATTGTTGGTTAGATGCCCTCCTTAGAAAAGAAAGCTTGGTCAAGACAATTCCGATAGGCCGCGAAAAGCTAAGCACGATCGGTGGTGATCGCGGACGGAGTAAATGACCTAGAGTGGTTGTAGTTTCCGCATCATTCATATTATTGATTTAGATAGATTGTATTTTAGTTTCAATTGAATCAAGCTTTAAATTACTTGTCAAGTTTGATAACCATCTCTATCGCATTGCATAATCTTCTTCTTTTTTAGAAAAAATGATGAAATGGATAAGTGAAGACAAGAGGAACAAACTAACTCTTATTAAATAAGGAGTGGATATGATTCTTTAAGAGAGTGATTGCAATGCAAACTATCAACAAAGAAAAAAAAAATCAATTAAATAAATAAATATAAACCCATATCAATCATTCTCTCTGTCAAAGTTAAGGTGACAAATTACTTCAAGCCTTATCATCATTAGTACAAATCTAATAAGAATTGGATTATTAAATTTCCTTTTTCCATTAATAAATTCTTTTCATAGGACACATTTGCAAGAATCTTGAGGCAAATAATTTTATTCAGATGCTAAAATAGTGGGAGGAAAAAAATTGATTCGTTGTTTGTTATTTCTCTTTTTTTTCTCAAGTGGCAAAAGAATTAGTTCTTGTCTTTGATGGTCACTACCCACCAATTCATCATCCTTGTCATTTGGATGTATTTTAATTTTGAAAATTGTTTTATTTTTATCACTTCCTACTCACTTTAGTGTTCTTTAATCTGTCAAATCCAACATTATTGAATGATAAAGGCTGATTCTTGTACTATTATAATTAATTGACTAGATATTTATCAGAAAAGTTTTAAAGTAATAGAAAAGAATCGAGTTTGTATCTTTGATTCTTTTTCATATGTATTGTGCACGATCAGCAGCAAAAGCCAAAGATTCGATATGAAAATTCAATTTAACTATGTCAAATCAAAAAGGAAAATTCATAGGAGGAAGATCTCTCGCCGGGGCACCTCGTCGTCGTCGTCGCCGCCGCCGCCGCCGCCCCCAAGAAGTCCTGGATCCCCACCGTCAAAGGAGGCGGCGAGTTCGTAGTCTCAAACTCTCAATCGACCAACAAAATCCAGTTTTGATGCTCGGAACAGGGGAACCCTTCACCTTAAATCGTGAATCGATGATCAAAATCGAATTTTGATGGCTTTGTCGGTTGAAATTGATCCGCTGGGGCTGGGGGAAGATCGGCCGGCGTTCCTGTCTTCCTGAAGTGGTATCGATCGAGAGGCAGAGCTGATCCACCGGCGCGGCGGGAGGTGGTGGCCTACACAGCCGCCGTCGCTCCTCGGCACGCAGCTCATCCTGATGTGGTCGATGGAGTCGAAGCGGCGGGTCGATCGACTTCTTCAACCCGGACCGCTGAAAACTTCGCCACCGCCACCGGCGACCAGAGATACCCCCAGCAGCAGGTTCTTCGACCCCTCGGCCTCGCCGGCGACATCAAGGACGCTGTGAACGAGGCCGATCGACGCCGGGAAGCTTCAGTGGCTCAGGCTGGAGGAGATTAAGCACGCCAAGCTCACGTGAGATTTGAACAGCTAATCTTGATTAGTTAAGTCGATTCCCGACCATAATTAACCACAATTACCTTAATTCAGCTTTAAAAAGAATTAACACTGAAAATTCAAAACAAAATAAGAAATAAATATAATATAATATTTTAATTATCAAACACATCGACGTCACGCAGGGACACCAAATTCCTGCTGCCCTGGCCCATTCGAGCACGCTTAGTCTCGTTGACAATTGACGTGAACGCACCCAACCCTCAGTTGGGTAACTGTGGGCCCGTGTGTCCTGGTAATCGGTCCTTAGGTAGAAAATTGGGTCGTAAAAAGATATCAGGTAAATACGATCGGGACCACCGCTTCCAGGAAGACTTACTCTACACAAGTCAACCAGTAGTGTACCCGCCACGTGGCATCCTATACTGTGACTGTTCTACTTGAAAAGTCAGAGTTAAAACCTCTGTCTCCCCGCCTTCTTCGAACCTACGAAGTCTACGCTTCCGCGTTTCTAGTCTTCTTCTCTTCGAAATCTCGATCAGCGGCGACGGGGACGGCGGTGAAGGATGAAGCTGGGGGCGGCGGAGTGGCGGACTCTGTTCCTGGTGAACCTGGCGGCGATCATGGAGCGCGCCGACGAGGCGCTCCTTCCGGCGGTGTACATGGAGGTGGGAGCGGCGCTGCACGCCTCGCCCACCGGCCTCGGCTACCTCACCCTCTTCCGCTCCATCGCCCAGACAGCCTGCTACCCTCTCGCCGCCTACCTCGCCACCCGCCACAACCGCACCCACGTCATCGCGCTGGGCGCCTTCCTCTGGGCTGCCGCCACCTTCCTCGTCGCCCTCTCCGGCACCTTCCTCCAGGTGTGCGCCTCAATACTCCATCTTCGTAATCAATTTCTTCACTTTTTTTTTTTTCGGTTTTTCTTTTTTTTTTTTTTTTTTTTTTTGCTTGACGCCGAAGGAATTTTGATTCGCTGGATCTCGATTGGATGGGACGATTTCTCCGGCTAGGGTTTTGGGCCACTATGCCTCTGTTCTTGGTCATTTTTTAATAGGGTTACAGCATTCCAATTTCTACTGCTAATTCCGATCTCAAAGGATTCTTTGTATTCAATAATTCCTTTTGTACTCACTAATTCCTCTTTCCTTCAGGTGGCAATTTCAAGGGCCTTTAATGGGGTTGGATTAGCATTGGTGATCCCTGCAATTCAATCCCTTGTTGCTGACTCCACAGATGAAAGCACCCGAGGTACAGCTTTCGGATGGCTGCAGTTGACCGGCAACCTCGGCTCCATCATGGGCAACTTCTTCTCCCTACTTTTAGCTTCCACCACTGTCATGGGAATTGCTGGTTGGAGAGTTGCCTTTCATATCGTTGGCATAATCAGCGTGGTGGTTGGGCTGCTCATCCGGCTCTTTGCTGTGGATCCTCATTTTATCAATGGCGCTAGGCCAGCAAATGGCCATGTCTCCGGTGAGAATTCTATGTGGCAAGATGTTAAGGCCATGTTCGACGAAGCGAAGAGTGTCATCAAGATCCCATCATTTCAGATAATTGTGGCTCAGGGAGTCACTGGTACATTTCCGTGGCACGCATTGTCGTTCGCACCAATGTGGCTGGAGCTCATCGGTTTCTCTCACAAGGGGACGGGGATCATCATGAGTATGTTCATTGTGGCATGTTCACTTGGAGGGCTAATAGGAGGGATGATGGGGGACCTTCTGGGCAAACGTTTCCCCAACTCCGGGAGGATAATTCTTTCTCAGATAAGTTCTGCCTCTGCGATTCCGCTCGCCGCCTTGCTGATGTTGGTCTTACCGGACGATCCCTCCACGGGAATACTACACGGCCTCGTCATCTTCATCATGGGCTTAAGCATCTCTTGGAATGCTCCAGCTACAAACAAGTATGCCTGATAAAGTCAAATGCAAGTTCATTCTTCCATTTGCTGAATTGAATTTGAGTTCTGTTTGTTTTTCCATACAGCCCCATATTTGCAGAGATCGTGCCTGAAAAATCAAGAACAAGCATATATGCTTTGGACCGATCCTTCGAGTCGGTCCTATCTTCGTTTGCTCCTCCTGTCGTCGGCATCTTAGCCGAGCGTGTTTATGGATACAAGCCGGTGATGATCGGACAAAGCGGCAACAGTAGTCCCGAAGCTGACCGGGAAAATGCTGCTTCTCTAGCAAAGGCACTCTACACTACAATTGCAATTCCTATGGCACTCTGTTGCTCTATCTATTCCTTCTTGTACTGTACCTATCCAAGAGACCGGGAGAGGGCGCGAATGGATTCGTTGATAGCATCGGAGCTGGAACAGATAGAGTTGGAAAATGCTTGTGATACCGTTTACAAGGAGGAAGATCTCGAGGTAGATGGCTCCGATGAACGAACACTACTCTCCGACAAAGTAGACTTGCCGAATTGAAATGCCCCGACTAAAGCATATTTCTTAAATTACCACACAAGGTGATGAAAATGAACAGAAAGTTATTGGGAGGTAGAGAAGATTTAGCAGTTGTAATTTGTGGCTCTGCATAATAAACTTCCAGTTGCTGGTAAGTGTGCTTCCTGAGGTTCTAAATTCCTCTCCAATTCAACAAACCGATGGATCCGAGCACGAGAAGCTTGACGCCTGCGCAAATCTCAATTAATTTTACCCTTCTCGTCTCTGCTGCGTTCAGCTTGCAACGTTGGAAGGCGAAGTTGGCATTCGAGCAGCAACAGGGTAGTGTTTTACCAGCAAAGGTGGTTTCGTTCACCCCGAACACCTTTCATTGTCGGTCTCACAATAAGATAAACGAGTGGTTTACTAAGCGGGCATTTAATCCTCAGAAAAATAAATCCACAGGAATCGATTCTTGCCTAATAAAATAACTCCGTTATCCGTGTACTAATTCGGCTACACTAATGGAACAATCAGAGGTGGGAGTTTCTGGAAGAGGTAAGTAAGAAAAGTGCTACGACAAAGGAAGGACCAAATGACACGGGCAAATATATCTGACTCGTTGGATCACATCAAGCTTGAGGAAAGGAATAAGGAAGTTTAGACTCCTTTCTGATTTTGAAGGATTTGAAGCCTTTTGACTCTCTGGATTGTTTACAAAAATAGTTAATGAATAGTGGTGTCAATTCGGGTAGATTGTGTTGGTTCGGATTGGATTGAAGTAAGTACTATAAGAAGAACAACAATTAGCAATGGATAATTTCAATCGCAATAATTTTGGTTGCCTACGTTACTAAGTGATGGAAATTTCATTTTATAACTAATTTAGCGATAGAATTTAATCTCCATTATTAAAATTGGTGACGGTATTAAAAGTTCATCGCTAAATATAACAATAAAATTTAATCTCAGACGCTAATATTAACGACAAATATAAAAGTCTGGTGCTAACATTAGCGACGGAAAATTTATTTTCATCGTTGATTTAGCAATGAAACTAAATTTTCCGCCGCTATCTTAGTAACGGAGCATCGATAAATCAACGATGGAAATAAATATTTCATCACTAATAAATTTTTCATGACGAATTAGTGATGAAGATTTTATTTTTGTCACTAATTTAAAATTATATAGTGATAGAAATTTATTTTCGTCGCTAAATCAATTGATCGATTGGTCAAGCCTAAACTTGTTGAAATCAAGTTTAGGCTACCTTTCCCAACATCCATTCAACTGTGACCTGCTGGGACTTCCTTGTGCCTAGCATCCGGTCAACCTTGACATGCTAAGACTTCGTCACCAAGTGTCCGGTCAATCTTTTGACCCACTTGGACTTTTCTCTACATGTCAAGTGTCCGGTCAACCTTAACCCACTTGGACTTACCATCTCGTGTCAAGTGTCCGGTCACCTTGAACCACTTGGACTTACCAAGCATCAGATGTCCGGTCAACCTTGACCCACCTAGATTTCCAATGCCTAGCTTCACTCACTAGGTCTTTCACCATACTTCACTCACCTAGATTTCCAACTGTCTGGCTTCACTCATCATGGCCTTCCATATTTGTCTAGCTTCACTCACTAGGTCTTTCACCAGATTTCACTCACCTGGATTTTCAACTATCTGGCTTCATTCACCAGGGTTTTTCACTATTCGGTTTCACTCATCGGGACTTTTCATTTGCCGGCTTCACTCACCGAGACTTTCCAAACCAAGTGTCCGGTCAACAAAGACTCACTTAGATTTTCCTCTTCTGTCAACCTTCCTATTGGACTTGCCCTTGCCTAACCTCCAGTTAGGACTTCCCCAGTCAGGTATCAAATCAACCTTAACCTACTTGACTTCTGTTCGACAATCTCCCAAATGGACAATTGCACATGCAATCTCCATCTATTGTCAAATATTAAAACTCTAGCTTAATCAAACGGGTCAATTTGTCCCAAGGACAATTGCTCCAGTAATTTTCCCATTTATTGTCAAACATCAAAACTCAAGCATCATGACTCAAGCTTGAGCTAACTCAAGTTTAGTTAACTTTGTCAACTTGACCCGGGGATAATTGTACCAACAAAGCAATCACTATGCTCCATAGCTCATGAGTACACTTGTACTCACCTACACAAGACACTGCATTAAACGACACTAATTTTAATAAAATTTTAGTTACCTTCTTCTTTGCCTCTGATTGTTGCGTTTTCTCCTCACTTCAATATTTTGGTCGGAAACATTTCCTCTTCTTGTCAAGCAGCATTGAAGGGTTCTTTCAACGTGATCTAAACCATGTCTCCAATCGCTTTATTGAATACTTGAAATTTCCTTGCTTGTATGGAGGTGGGATTCGGATGTCCCATTCTAGTGCTCCTTCCAACTCTATTGCGATACCACTTGTTGGTATTGGACGATTTCTAAAAATCATCACCTTCTTCCTCTAGCGCTTGCTCCTTACAATGGCTAGTCCTTCGAGAGCGATCCTCGCACTGATATCAATTATTAGGGTCTTAGTCACCCGCTAGAGGGGGTAAATAAACGGTCACCCATTTCGTTTACTTTCCTATATTCTTTAGCACTGAAGAATATAAAAAATACAAGTAATACGAAAGTTAACTACTAGAAGACTATAAAGAAAATAATCAAACCACTAACACATTGATGTAACATGGTTCGAAGATGATGTTCCTACTCCACGGTAGTCCGTAAGGTGGATGATCCCTCAATCAGTCGGTGGATTAGTCTCCGGAACTTTGGCTAGCTTGATCCTCCTTGTCGGTGGAAAAATCTCGTAACAATCTCTTGATCACACTAAGAGCTTTGAAGACTCTAATAGGCTTTAACCAAGTCTATTTTGGTCACTCAAGCCAGCCACACCGAGTTTCATTATATAGAGCATAGAAGGAAACACCGAAGTTGTGTTTTTACCACCAGTTGATTGTCATACTTACTAGTCAACTGACTTTTATGGAATTTGACCGTCATAACCCAATGACTCGATTCTAGTTGTTTGTCCAACATGGATTAGTTGACTGGTCTTCATGGACTGAGTGAGCAGAGCATTATGCTCACTCCCAGTCAATTGGACCAGTCGACTGGTAACCCTAGAACCGCAAATCTCGAAATTTCATTCCAGGTTTGCTGGTTCTTAACCACCAGTCGATTGAGACATATACCAATTGTTGATACTTAGGGGTTTCACCCTGAGTACAATCACTCATGCACTCATCCTCACCGGCACAATCTTGAACTTGCCTTTTAGCCGCCTCCATCAGCCTTGCATTCATCAGATGCTTCCTCATCTTTTATGTCTTCATTTAAGAGCTTCATTCAGCCTTGTCTTTATTGTCGGT
>JBBPFP010000019.1:4590715-4604422 GCA_037974795.1 Kaempferia galanga
AATTTTCACCGGACACCTTGGTCCTCGGGGTGTGACAATGAAAGCATTAGGAAAAGGTTGATGCATTGTGTACATGGAGGAGCTCGAAGCATAATGGAAGTGCTATGAGAAATCTGTCGAGACTACATGCCTTACGGAGAAGAAGAATATACTTCTATGGGATTTGGTTTGTGAATTTTGAAGAACTTTCTGATTCGTTCGTGAAGGAGCGAATCTAGGCAACCTCGCTGCGCTATAAGATAAAGAAGACCTCGAACAATGGGCTGTCGTTGAGTTGACTGAATGGGCATCGTCCCGGTTGGTCTTTCTATCATCGAGGGGGGGCAGCCCAGTGGCTGGTAGTGATGCTACTGCTCAAACCGAGGAGATAGCTCCTCCTCGTGAGTCCTTGGCTCCCATGAAGATTCCATCCAGGTTCGACGAGGACTGACAGCTGCTTGCCCGATGCAAGAGGCGGCTGGTGGCACCCTCAGGTAGCCAGGCTGAGGGTTCAACCGACTGAACCATCTTGTCTAGGCGGATGCCTTCACAACAGGTAGAGAGCGTGAAACGTTCCTCCAAGGGGAAGGTCCACATGTCGATTGTGCCGACCTCACCAGTGGAGGCCCAACTGATTCAGTTGGGTAAGGAGGATCCCCCTGGTTGTAGAGCCAATGTCCTTCATCCCTAGCGCGGAGGCAGCACCGCCATCATCCAGGAGGGGCTTGAAGATTTCCTCCAAGTATCACGGCCAGTCCAGGTCCGGCCGGTCGGATTCTCACCGCCGGATCAATGTGATCATTCGAGTCCCTATGCAGGAAGATCTCTTCGCCACCAGGGGCAAAGAGGTCATTTTGTCGCTTAAGCACACTCTGATGGTGCAAGGCCTTATCGCCAGGCCTGGTCTGACTGTCAGGACATGGTGCGAAAATTCAGCCTCGCCGAACTGGTTGACCTGGAATCCCAAGTCAGCACGGTGGTAAGTTCTCTCCATCTGTCCTCTCTTCCTTTGCCTTACACTGCTAACTTCTCCTTTACTTCCACAGTGCTAGATTTCCTCGTTGATATTCTATAACAAGGCAAAGAGGGTCAACAGGGAGTATCTCGCACTGCAAGCCTCCTTGGCTGCTGTTAAACCTGGCTCTCTGCCAGCCACAGTCCACCTCCAAGAGGAGATCAAACAGCTCGAGAAGGCTTTGGTAGACGTGCAATCCGGCAACAAGACTTTAAAGGGCTGTGTGAAGGTTGTCGACTCTCGCACCTTCGCCAAAGCCACTCGGCTAAAGGGAGTGAAGACTGAGCTTAAGGAGCACGTGGACCACTCCCGTGTCCTGTCAAAGAGGGTCCAAGAGTTAGAGCAACTCCAAGCTTCGACCAAAGCCAACCTAGACAAGGAGCTGAAGCTGTAGGAAGAGTTATAGGCCCAGTCGGTCTAAGATGTGGAGATGGAGGCTCTGAAGAAAGCTTTGCTAGAGAAAGAACTTCTCTTAAAGGAAAAAGGGGCCCTCCTTGAAGCTCATTCGGCAGAGCGCAACTCCCTGAGGCACTCCTTGGAGGTGTACAAGGCTCGGGAACCCGAGTGTTTGGAAGCTTTCTGCCTTCAATACATAAAGTCCCATGACTTTATTACCAAGGTGGGCACCCGCATAGTGAAGGCCGCCCGGCTCAGCACAGATGGAGCCCTGCATCAGCTTAAGGAATGCGGCCACCTAGCTGCAGATGTACCCTGGACGGCTTTGACGATTGCTGCGATACTGAAGGGGCTGACTCCTGATGCCATCCTCAAAATGGACTAAAATCTTTCTCATAGGTCTTTGACATCTTGAGTAAGCATCTCTGTGGAGGTGTGGACTCAGGATGATTGGGTATAAGTTGAAGTGCTAGAAGGTGTTTAGATAGCCCACAAAGGATTCATTGCTCCTTATGAGGAGACGTATATCCTATAGCCACTTGTTAGGATTATTACTCAAAGTCTTTGTAAAACACCACATGTTAAGAGTATGAGACTCTTAAGACACATATAGGAGTCATTCAAATTCACAGGACAAGAAAATATTACTTGAGCAAGTTGTGACATAGTCAGCCTAATGGGGACAAATACATAGATTAGATCCTAAACTAAGTGGGTATAAAACAAGTGAAAGGAATAAGGCATGACTCACTGTACCTGTTAAAGGGTTCAGAACTAGTTATGGAATCAACTAAGATTTTTTGTTTAATAGGGGATCATTGGTATTTCTGGAATCAACTAAGATTTTCTGGTTAATAGGGGATCATGATGCACTACTAGGTGTCACTCATGATCGATCTATAATTAAATAGTTAATTATTGACAGCCAAGATAAATCGGGAACCCATAAGGTCACATGCTTTATGAGTATCTAAAAGATATAAAACAAGTATAGGAATTTAATTCTCAGATCAATAGAGTTAAGATATTTCGTTGGACCAAATATAAGAGAAAAATGGAAATTATTTGTTATAGAGGAAGCGCGGATAAGTCACATCTCTTATGGAAGAGTTATACCCTATTTGGTTTATTCATGAACCAAATTGATTTAGTTTAAATCAAGTTATCTTGATAATAAATAAACCAAGGGTATAATGGTCCGAGACTTTGTTATATTAATCTATATATTAATACTTGACAAATTCATGGAAGAGAACACATTTGGTATATTAATATTTATTAATATAATACCAAATCATCAAGAGAGAATTTGGTATATTAATTGCTCTTAATATTTGACGAAGTCAAATAAATAGTTCTATATATATGATATAGATTAGAGAGAAAAGTAGTACCAATTAATTAAGGGTTTGGTTTTTGTGAAAACCTAGCCTCCCTCTCTCCCTCCCCTCTCTTGGTACTGCCAGTCACAACAAGGAGCAAGGAAGAAAGTTTTTCTTCCCAAGTCTCTTCACGCCTTCTTCTTCTTCTTGGATCGCATCGCCTTTGCGCTTGGCTAGTAGCAATAAAAGGCGAACCTTGTTGCTCTTAGAGTTGTCTTGAAGAACTCAGCGTGGATACAAATAGAGGCGAGGTTCGAGGAACATCTCTAGTTGATACCCTTCCCATTATACATCATCTATAAGGTACCACTAAAATAAATCATTATTCTTAAAAGTTTTATTTTATGATCATGTTTACATGCGATGTATCCTGTATGCTTGTGGTGTGTGTGATTTAATAAAATTAGTTTTATTATCATATTATTTTTGCTTCCGCTGAATGTTTTGCGAAACCTGTTAAGCACACCCTGCATTGGGCTACCCAACAACAAGAAGTCCAACGATACCCTCTATTGCTTATTTCAGCTTCTTCAGTGGTGTTAAGATGTTATTGAAGAATCGACATTAAATCCCTATGTGTGCCTGATATAAATCATATCAAACCCAACGTTGTTGTTAGTCTTCTAAGATCAACAATACATCTTGGTGTAATCAGCTTGCAAGATTTTAATGTTTGACAATATACCTAAATTTAACAGTGTCATACCTGAGATTTTGATGGTTTGAGTCAAATTTTGATTAACAGGGCCCCTTACACTGTCTTACTACATATTAGCTTAAAAAATCATCTATACTTCAAAATATGATCATCCTTTCAATGTACGATCAAAATTTTTTAGCGAGGTTAAAAAATGTATAATAAAATAAAAAGTTGAATAACATGAATATTTTAAAATATAATAAAAATAAATGTTACCAGTAATCATTTAATATAATACACCTTGCTTTTGTTTTAGATATAAAAGTACAATACATATTATTGTCATATTTTAGTGAGGCTGCAATATATAAAATAAAATATGAAATTAAATAACACGTAACAAGCATTGCAATAACAAGAGCCTCATGCAATGGAATGCCCTTTAGGAGAGAAAAGGGTTCCAAGTCAAGCAAAGGAATGATGGCCACCTACAACAATACTTTTCTATTAGAGTTACCACTTTCTATATGATATAAAGAAATTTAAACAAAAATTCAGCAAACACAAAGGAGAGAAGAGATAAATGAATGAGGTTTTAGCATAGAGATAAGAAGTTGTATCTAGGAACACATTATCTTAATTCAAATGGATGAATTCTAATTTTAGAATGTTTCGTATGCTAGATATAATGATGTCTAAGATTAATTCAAAGAATATGGTTCTTGTACCTTAGATATCGCACATTGTCAAAAAGAATTTGGGAACTAAAAGATTAGTATCTTGCCCTATATTAATGAAGCTCTAATACTGGAGGCTTGATCATAATATAGTTGTGGCTTACGCTCCTAGGAAACAAAGTTGAAGGGAAGAATTATTTAGCATATGATTATCAATTAGCAAAGGTAGAATTATCTTTAGGGTGTGAAATGGAGATATTGAATTTTTTAAATTATATTTTTATTAGAGAAAGTAAAATTTCTTGTCAAACAAATGCTAACGAGTGGGGGAGAGAGAGAGACGTGGATTTGCTTGTTAGATCTCTCCTGCTCTTCCTGTGAAGGATTTCTAGCTTGCTTTCAGTTCAACAAGCTAACAAATTTAATGACGCAAACTAATCAAATCGAATTGGATGGAGTTAATAGGAATTAAGCATGAGGAGCAAAGCAAAAGAGAGCAAGAAGAATCAGCCTTGCTTTTGTCTCTTTCTCACCTTTCTCTTGCTTTTGTAACCACACAAAACACACCAAATACAATGCTTCAAAATCAAGAGAACTAACGCTGCAAGCAAGAGTAGCGAAGTTGATCGGAAACAAAAGGCCAAAAGCTAGACAGATCAAATATAAAATTTACCAAAATAGAAGATGAATCAAAGAAGCTACTATCGTCGGCCGTGTAAATGATGAGCACCCTTGAAGAGGAGGAAGATACCAGCTCACAGCAAAATTAGGGTGATAACGATCGGGGATCAGTGAAATTTGGGTCACAGCAAAATTAGGAGACGAGCACTTTTCATCCAAATTAAAATTATAATATTAAATAACTTAATAAATTTTTAATTTTTAGACCCCTCTAAAAAGTGGGCCTGAGGTGCTTGCCTCCTGGGCCTCACCTCAGGTCCAGGCTAGACAGTATAGAACAGCCTTTATCAGAGCATTCCATTTCCTCAACAGATAGCCCTCGGTTAGTCCTCTTAAAGAGAACCGGAGGCTTCATAGATCTGAACCAGCTACCTCATATAAACAGAGGAAACTTGCTAAATCTAGCGAAGATTCAAAGAGCAACAGAAGTGCTGCTTGCCAGAAAGGAAATCCCATAGCTGCAAGGAGGAGGTGTTGTTGAATCATGCTGTCAGTTTGGTTTCATACTTCTTTTCTGACTTTGAATAACTATTTATGCATGGTTTTTCAATCTGCAATCTTCTGATGCCACGATCAGCAATGTAATATACTGATCTGCAACTTCAGACTGTGAGTTAAACTTCATCGATGCAATTGTTTTTTTTTTCAAGCCAAATTAATTTTAGTTTAGTTTGGTTGATGGTTTGGTATTGCATGCATCAGTTCTTTTACATTTAGTTAATAAGCATTTCCAGATAGAGAGCGCCTATAAATTCTGTGCTTTGATTGAAAAGAAAACTTCTCAATTTATTTTCCTTATTGCAGGAGAGGAAAAGTGCTCAGAAAAATGCATTCAAGGATACATTAATCTAAAATCTCTGTTTTACAGGTGAAATGTAATGAATTTAAAAATTATAAGCAGCAACTGATATTTCTATTGAGTGGTTTGTGTCCTTGATATGTTGCTTTGATTCTTTGTAACTCTTTAATTTGTTCCATCATATTTGTAAGAATAAAGTAGAATAACTCTACCACTACTATGAAGTTTCATTGATTATTTTGACAATTGTACAGATATGAGACACCAACAAAGAAGTCAGTGGGAAAAAATACATAGAAATTGTCACAGCAATTGAACAGCTGATGAATGTGAGAGAAGGTCAAGTAATCAAGAAAAAACATATAAATGTATCATCTCAATGTGCATCACAAGATGACTGTTAAGCCGCACAAGCGTTGAACAAAATATACAAGCTTGTGAAATCAAACACATTTTGGAAATTCTTTTAGATTTGTACGAATTAGTACTGAGACAAACCAATTATCAACAATAGGAGAGGGGAGGGATTGAGGAAGCTGTAGATGCACTTCAGATATATAGTCTTCTTTCATATATTTCACCAGAAGCTACAATGTTTGTAGGTTCAGCGACAAGAGTGGAAGAAAATTTTGATCGTCATCTAATTCTTGGTAGCAATATCTGTTCACTGTTGAATGTAGATCTGATACACTCAAGAAAGGTCAACAAATTGAATGTTTCCGCTTAATCAACATAAAAAGATGTATATTACCTCTTAGTTGATAGTGCATATGGAGTTCTTTTTAAAATGAATCGAAACAGAAACTTAAAGCACAAAGATATGACCAGGTCCTATGCTTGGTAACTTGACCTTTTGATGAATGACCAGGTCCTGTGTTTGAAATTATATATATATATATGATCATGTGGAACTCCAAAACCTGCTGCTAACACAATTGCAATTGACTTGAGCCTGAGGGGATACGTATAGAACACAAATAAGCAACATGAAGATTTTTAAATAGCTCAGAGAATAAAATGGACACAAGCAATTTGAGAAAACTTAGTCGATGACATGGTAAGTGATAATGAGGTAATTCAATAAGCAAACACAAGATGCAGTATGAACAAAGTGATGATTCCTTGTTAGCATTAACGCACCTCGTCCTTGTCCTCTTTGCCGGCTGTAATATGAATGTCAGGGATGTGGTGGATGTTAGGCCAATCGGGACCGATGTTCTCTTGGCAACGCTTCTTAAGCTTTGCACTGCATCCATATATCTTCAGTATCTTCAGTGAGGTAGGCATCTTGGAGAGTGACTTGAGTTGTGGAGTAAAATCTATTCTAAGAGACCTGAGTGATGAAAAGCTCTCCAAACTTGAGGGTAAAGATTGCAGATGAGGCATCTGTCCCAATTCTAAAACTTCCAGACTCTCCCGACATTGCAACAACCACTCCTCTATCTCAGAAGGGAAACAAGGGAAAACTTGTGGATTTCCCACGAAGTTGTTGTCGATAGAAAGGGAATTTAGCCTTTCTGGAATTGGCAAAATTGATAGATAGAAGATATCGTCCATATAAATATGTTCAAGCGAAGGTAATGTTCCCTTCTTTATCTTTGTGGCACTTTGTTTTGTTGTTGTTGCAGGATTTTGTAGAGTGGAAAATGTTGTAGCAAGTAATTTGGGGCAGCTCTCAATATACAATTCTCTAAGGGAGGCAAGTGTCGTCAATGACTCCAATTCACATAATTCTTTACAATTAGAAATATCCAATGTCTCAAACGCCGTCAGATTATGCAGATACTCTATGTTGGGAAAAGACACCAAATGATGGCAACATGATACTTTCAACTCTTTGAGGGAGGTAAGGCCTTGAAGGCAGCGACCCAATGACTCTTGCAAAATGTCAGAATTTTCCAGTTTTAGGGATACAAGAGAGGAGGGAAGGATGCTAGTAACTTTATTACTTGCAGAGTGATCAAAAACTAAGGAAGATGATACTGCATGCTTTCTTGTCTTGTCTCTTAAAAATTCCTGTGACTCAACCTCAGCAGAGAGGAATTTTGGACAATTAGAAATCTCCAAAGATTTAAGAGATTTTATAATATATAAGCCTCCAGGTGAAATCAAGGCTTCACCACCCCAGATACGCAAGTGTTGAAGTGTAATTAGATGTTCCAGCTCATTTGCTAAAGGAAGTGATGCCATGCCCCTTGAACAACTTAAAGACAAGTGAGTGAGCGAAGTAAGACCTCGTAGATAACTTGCCAAATATTTGTGTTCGACAAAAACTCCTCCAAGTCCAAGTTGTTTCAGTGACGACGGAAGGAGATTATCATCCTCTTCACCAATTGATCCAATCTGTACAATCCTTGGGCACTGATAAATATGAAGGCACTCGAGGGACGTCAACTGTTGAAATCCTCCAAATGTCCTAGAACCATTAGAACACTTGTAGGACTGTGGAAGAGCTTCTAATCCCAAATATTTCATTTTGAGATTCTCTATAGACAACGGAAGGTCAGGAATTTTCTTTAGTTTGGGACAGTGATAAATTTCAAATCTTTTGAGATGAGGGAACCATATATGACTATCCGCACCATTCCATTCCTCCCAGAGTGGAAGGGCATAAAATACAAGATTTTCTAAAACTGGAAATTGTATGTCCATCCGATTGGAAAAGTGACAACCTAAGCTTCTTATAGCTTTCATGTCATGCAATTTTAGAAACTTAAGGCAGGGTAACTTCCATAGAGGGGGCAGCTCTTCTAAACTTGTACAAGTATACAGTTGAAGATATTCAAGCCGAGAAAGAGATGAAGTATCTATCCATGGTGCAGGCCTACCACCTTTGTATCCTGTAATTATGAGTTCTCTAATTGTGGGAGGGGGTTGTAGAGCCATCAGAACCTCCTGATGATCAATGTCAGGATTACTTACTCCATCAGGATTACTTATTCCATCCCAGTAGTTTAGCGCCAGTCTTGTGAGATGACGTTTCTTGGTCAAGTTGAACATATTGGCCTCCTTATGAATTTGCACATTGGAAAGTCGTCGAATAGTTAATTGACAGAGATTATCCATATTCATCAACTCATCAATTCTATATCCAGCTTTTGTTCCCACAGTGAAGCATAATTCTTGGAGGGATGTTAACTTTCCTACTTTTGCTACTGAGAAAAGTGCATCATCATGTACTCTGTATAAATGTCTTAAGCTAGTCAACTTGTTTGCGTCTTTTGCAGGAATGACATTGTATCCAATTAGAACTTGTAAGAAGTAGAACTTACATTTTGATAGTAATGGTGGTCCTGAAAAACGTGACATTTCAAGAAATCGTAGTTTTACAAAGTCACTTATCCTTTCCAAACACTGATAAGAAACTCTGGAATAATTAGACTTCATGATCAATACTCGAATTCTTCTTGGTGATTTACAAGCATGTAGAATAAATTCATGAAATTGTTGAAGATCCCCATCATCCTCTATCCAGAGGGTTCGCAAGTGCTGGAATTTGCACACCATATTAGCTAGATCATGAAGTTGAACAAGGGTACTAGTAATAGATACATGGCGGATGGCATTGTAATCCAAAATACAACTTGAAGCGCCATGCACAATTCTACAACATTCATAGCGTGAGACATGACAAGCAAGATAGTTCAGCATATCATGCATGGTGTAATAATCTTCTTCTAAATCATAGGGAGAATTTCTTTCCCAAAATGAATTCCGAATCTGACTGTAGATATGAACATCAAAGAAAGATTTGTTGCACAATATATCAAAGCAGCAGTTAGCTATGTCCTCATCCAAGCCCTCCTCTGATCCTTCTGAATAAATTAGGCCTGCTGCCACCCACATGCAAACTAGCTTTTGCTTGTTGAACCTGTAATCTTGAGGAAATATGCCGCAGTAGGAAAAGCACCGCTTCAAGCGCGGTGGAAGCATCACATAACTGAGTGTTAAAACGGGACTAAATTCGTATTTTGAATCTTGTGGTGTTTTCCATAATTCACTTATTGAAATGCTTGTCCAGTGATGTGCTTCTAGTTTACTATTCAACGCTCCTCCAATTGACTTTGCTAGAAGAGGTACACCTTTCAATTTCTCTACTATTTCTTCGCCAATTTCTTTAAGGAGTGGGAATCCATTTGGGTCTTGACTAGCAAATGCATGCTGATAGAGGAGTGAACGACATTCATCATTTGACAAGCCCTGCAACATCATTGGCTCCATTGTGCCCCCTCTGATTACTTTTGAGATCATCTTTGCAACTGATCTTAATCTAGTAGTCAATAGTATCCAACTACCCTTTTGACCATATAGCAATGGATCACATAGTTTTTCCCACTGTGTTTGATTTTTGTCATCCCAAGCATCATCTAGGACAAGTAAAAATCTTTTGGAATGTAACTGCTCCTTGAGCTTCACTGGTATCAGTTCCAATGGCCCAGATTCAGATTGGCGGGTTGAATACTCGAGAATTTTCTTCATAAGACTGGATGCATCGAGATCAGGTAAGGAGTCACATACCCAAATTTTGATGTCGAAGTGTTCCTTCTTTACGTTTTCAAAATGATCAAAGACTTGTTTAGCAAGCGCTGTCTTCCCCATACCACCCATCGCTACCAAAGGAAGGCAATGCACATTCTCATTCATCTGAATTTCGGATTCTTCCACTGACTCTCCTAGCAAATACCGGATGATTTTCCCTTTTTCTTCCTCACGTCCAATGAATGATAATACAGGCAAAGGATTGGTGATTCTACTTGAATGATAATCTTGCATTTGTCGAGTGTCATTGCCATCCTTTTGTGTCACTAGTGTTAGAAAATTCTGGACATCTGAAGCAGAGGTGTTCAAGTTCTTCACGCATGCCCTTAATCTCTCAAGAACATCATCAAATTTCAGTAATCTTTTTGCAGCTTTAACAGAAGCATCAACTGTTAAAGAAATCCTAGTTTTGTCATGGTTAGCTTTCTTCTTCAGTTCAAGATATTCCAGCTCATCCAGCACTTCTTCAGCCTCCTCGATCCCATTCCTGAACTGCCACAACCACTCCATTAATGCTCGATTAGAAGATTCATTCATAGTCAATCTATGTTCGGCAAAGCCAACAACTGCTTCGATCTGAGGAAGTAAGCGTCTCAGGCTTTGCAATTCTTCTTTCAATGCAGTTTTCCAGTAGTACTGATCTTGCACATAAGTGGCAGCTGCATCAATTAGTTTATTGATGACATAACATGCACCTGCCTTCTCCATTATTGGCGAGACTATGTCCATAGCTGCTGCTATTGATCAATGATTTAGATAAATTAGATACTATTCATTATCATCTTTTATCTATTAAAAGAAACACATAGTAGCTGGGATCTCAGAAACAAATCTTTAATAGAAAGTGTAAAGGAACAAAAGGGGAACATCTACTTGTTAACCAAAATTAAACTTGTTCAGATAACTAACTCTGGTCACCAGGAACAATAAGTAAATGAACAAACAAAGCTTCAGCTATCGATCAATGATTTAAGATAAACTAGATATTATTCGAGATCTTCAACTTCCTAAAAAACACATATAATATCCGAGATCTTAGAAAAAAAAAGAGAAAATTAATAACACAAAGCCAAAAATGATCAAAGAGGAATATATCAGATCTACTTGTTGTTTACAATAAAACTTGTTCAAATAATAATACTAATAATAAATAGACTTGTTCAGACAACTTTTCTCTAATTTGCAGTGAAAAAAGGTAAATTGATATCGATCATTAGACAAACGAGAGAGAAAGAGAAAGATCAGCAGAGATACCAAAGAAAATTTTGACCAAAAAAAGTAAAGAAGAAAGTTAGCTTGATTACCTGCAGGTTGAAGTTGTACAGAGCTCGATTGATATCCTGTTAGCTATGCAGAAGAACAAAGAAGACGACCTTGACATTGTGCATAGATGTTGCGTGAACTTTCCTGTTAATTAATTGGATCTGCATTCCAATATTTTCTGCTTTATGCTTTTCGCCCTTGAAGTTTTCTTATGATTGAAGTTGAACAAAGGTCAATGGTATCCAGCTAGATCCGCACATAATAAGATATATGTGTGTGTGTGTAAATTATTACACTTTTAATTACTATTTAACAGTAAATTAACCTAACTCTAAGTATAATTTATCAGATCATACCTACATATTTACCATCAAACAGTTATAAAATTTATAACAACATTTATGTAATCCTAATTTATTTGTCATAATTATATATTAATTAATTAACCTAACTTGTGCATTTCTTTGAGAGTCTGACATCGAATTTCATTGGTTGACAAGGGAAAAGAGTGTTACCTACAAAAGCTATTACTTTGAAATCGTGCATTAAACGATGAAACTAACAAAATAGACTGTCGCATAAAAGACTTTAAATCAAGGAAAGATTGATCAATTTAAATCAAGGAAAAGAATGTTAGTTCATTTGCAGCGGGGGAATTGAAACAAAAAAGAGGATTCATATGCCGAAATTGTGAGGAGGACAAAGATTGATTAATTTAAATCAAGGAAACATATACAATGTTCGAGAAAGATCAATTTACGGTGATTTACATCCTTCGGGACGGGCGGCGCCTGGGTGAGTGTATGGGTGTAGCCACGTGGGGACGAGGGGGTCCGACTCCCTCCACCCCCAATTATTCCCCTTTACAATGAGGAAGCAGTGATTTGAGGAGCAAAGATTAGTGAATCGCCGCAATATTTGACAAAAGAATCTGAAACGAACAAGGAAAAGGGAGGTGTACTTTGATGCGAGAGGGATAGAGGAAAGCAAGGCGGCTCGTCTCCATGGAGAGCAGGAGCTGGTGTCGTCGTTGACGCAGCAGAGGGCGGTCGTCTGCAAGCAGCGGAGGAAAGGGGAGATGACGACGTGATGGGTCAGGAATCCGGAATCACGAAGCCGCTTCCCGGCGGTCCACGCCCAGATCCAGCCCTCGTCGGCCAGCGACGGGTCCCAAGGACGCTGCACGTGCGCCACCTAGAGCGGCTCCAAGTGGTCGATCCGGTCGCCGTGCCTCACTACCACCACATTTTGCTCCCTCGCCGCCTCTATCGACCAGGACTCCGCGATGTCTCCAACTAACAACTAAGCTCCCCATTCCGTTGAGGCATTGACTGGATTAAATATTCATCTCATTTTAAAATTCTAAAAAATAGAGGGCGTTTGATTTGTGCTTTTTTTTAATTATATTTTTTTAAAAAATAATTTTTATATATTCTTTAATTTTTTTAAAAATACTCTTTATATTTTTAGAAAAAAAAATATAAAAAATACAAATCAAACAAGTATTTTAGAAAACCATATTTTTTATTTTCTAGAAAATAGAAAATACATCAACTAAACACCCCGAAATTTGTTTGACTAATCTTCAACAGTTCTTTTTTTTCTTTATTTTTTTTTTATCTTTTTTTAAAAAACCACAACAACGAACGAACGAATTGAAAAATTATAAACTTTATTCTCTTATGTTAGAATGATTATTTAGATTGAGATGGTAGTTAACGTTAAATATTATAAAAAATGAAATTCTAAATGTGTTATAGATAAGCTCTGAGATCAATGAATCTTTACTCAACTAATACTAAGAACTAAAATCGAAAATTGAAATTAGACTTTTGGACTGTACTAATGTTTTGAATTTTGAATTTATGTTTTTTAAAATTTTTTCAAATTTTAGAGTTAGATAATTTAATTTTGTGTTGTATTAATTTTTTAAATTTATTGAATTCACCCTCTATAATTGTAAATCCTAGTTGTACTGAGTAAGTATAATCACCTTATATTACAATTATAATAAGAAAGATCAATTCATAGCTCCACAAGTTGTCACAATTAGTACTTGCATGAGTGGTTGTTGTAATAAGTCTTGGGTCAATTTTCAATGGGTACAAAATACTTCATTGGGTGGTTGACCTCCTTCGTACAAAGGGTTGTTGTACTAGGGCAAAATCCTCCCTTATTTACCTGTCTATATCTAGCCAGGAGCCAGTGATATTGAGCCACCTAGGGTGAGTGTTATCACCATTTTTACTCCAAGAGAATGATCAATTTATAGCTCCCATGGCATATTTGAGTTGGTACTCATGTGGTAGACTTGTACCAATGGGCAATAGTTCGTG
>JBBPFP010000019.1:4604522-4625562 GCA_037974795.1 Kaempferia galanga
CCCAAATAATCTAAATCTTGGATATAACAAAACCACATACCAAACGAGGCCTATAGCATCTTATGGTTGGAAATGGATTTATGTTCCACAAGTCAACTTGATGTCAAAGAAATCACTGTGCATGTTCTCAATGGTCCAGATGTGCATTTCAACAACATCCTTCAATTTAACCACATCTTAACTGATTTTGACAGAGATATATGGAGCTACATATCTCTGGGTTACTTCAAACAGGTAAATCTGCTTTGGGAGTTCAGATCTTCGACTTTCTTTTCGTTTATGATGAAACGGATTGATGATGGATATCTCTTGCACTCTTTTCAGATAACAAAGGCCGGTGAGATTGGATCTTCCACCATGCCACACAAAGTAAATCCTATAGATTTTGAGAATAGTGAGGGTAATCTGTGGTTGGCAAATGCTATTTTATCAGCCTTGAGCATGAAGTTGCCCGTTTCATGGATGCAGGTACCATCCATAAATTCCTTTTTTGGCAACCAGTATGTATACTTATGGCTAAACTTTGATCTCAGTAAGATCCAAGTATTTACATGAACATGGGTGTGTCATTCAGTTATAATGGCCGTGGAGGTGATTTTCATGCTCTGATTACTCTTTGCTACGTGTTGTGCTTGACAGAGAGACCTAGCTGTTTCAACTGTGTTGAGGAACCTAGGCGTTGGAAGAGGAAGAGAAGTCTCAGAGCAAAGCATCAGAGAGTTCACAGAAACCTTGGATTTGCCTGAGGAAGCAAAACAATTATCTTGAACTTGACTCCTAACTCCTACATTGGAGAAGCTGAAGAATTGGCAAAATCTGTGGATGAAGCTGTGGATCTAGTTAATGGATTTAAACTTCATTGACATTTGTGATTTCTCATGTACAAATTGGTCTCTATTGTCATGCTTGTTCTTCAATAACCAGCTAAGAAAAAAAAATATATTTTTAGGTGAAATTTGTTAGTACTACTTAATCATTGAAGCTACCAATAAAATGGTAAATTTTGGATTTCTCACTTGAATTGTTTCCATATGCATTCTTTTTTTATTTGATTCATGCTGTGTGATCTTGTGTTTTCCATGTTATTTACTGGGTGTAAACGAGCTAAACCAAATTTAACTGTCTTTAAGTTTGTTTATTTACTTATTGTGTCTAATAAAAACCTTATCAAGTTGAACTCAAGCTAGCTTGTTCAATTCAATTTTAACATATTATGAATATTAAATTTGAAAATAATACAAAAAAAATTTATAAAATTATTCATGAATAGGCAACTCTCATGAGGACCAAATGATTAAACCTACCTAATTTATGGGTCCCATATATGTCCTAGCTACTGTACAATTAGCAAGAGTCCCAAAATTCAATAGCATTCCTAAACTTTAATTCTCCAATTCAATTATTGATCATATAATGCCAATGACAGTGTTGATTCTACAACGTCAATCCATTTACCAAATGATTGTGTTTTGATACACCAAATCCAAATAATAAATTATTAGATCGCCTAATATTTTTCCCATGAAGAATACTTGTGATTAGGATGAACGAACACCTTTTCATTGATGGGTCATCTCTACTCCACCTTTTGTCCTAACCTTATTTTATTAGGCAAATCAATCAAACCAACCAATTCGATTGGGGGCGAACGAATCACCCTGATAGTTGTTTGAATAGTACTAAATTCGATTCAAACTCAATAGAGTTACCCAATCACCCATTTCAAACAAACCTATCAGACCAAACACACATTGAGTCTTTGGAGCATGCATAAATTATGCTCTAGATTCAAACTCAACAGAGTTAACCAATCAATCATTCCAAGCAAACCTATTATTAGATCAAACACTCATTACGAGCACAAAACACCAGGAAAAACGCACACATCATTCTGCTCACTAAAGAAGCATCTTTGGGCAAAATCTGATGAAGAACAGCAGAAGCAGTCTGTAGTTCGTACCATAATCTGCTGGCTTCTTCTGAGACGATGGCCAATTCGCATACGTCTCCGGCCCCAACCGATTCATGGCACATGGATTCAACCAGACCAATTAATCAAATCATGTCCCAGGTTTTGTCCTATTGAATTTGTGGGGACGCCCGAAACCACTGCCTGATTGCCCTCCAATTCCCACTTCTGGCCTTTGGGTGGAAGGATCCGTCTTTATAGCAACCTTCCTTCCACCTCTCTTCTTCCCTGCTTGGCTGCCTTCGCTGCAAGGATTTCATCACGCTCGAGCAATCAGCAATGGCAGGGAAGGTCTGCAATTCTTCTCCTAGCTGTTTCTTTGATCAGGAACTGTAAATATTCTCTGTTTTGTCTTTTTCTTTTCTTTTGAATGATCTCTTAATTTGTAGAACACTACGTTGATTTTGAAAGTTGATCTGGAATGCTGCCGCTGCGACAAGAAGATAAGGAAGATTCTGTGCAGGCTGCAAGGTAAACGTGATGATTTGAAAGGAGATGGCTGTTGCATGAAATTTGTGTTGATTGTTTTGTGTTCGATCGGTTTAGATGAAGTGCACATCACGGCGATCGCCTTCAACGAGAAGAGCGGGACGGTGACGGTCTCCGGCGTGTTTGACGCCGAGAGGGTCTCGAGGAAGCTCAAGTGCAGGGCCGGGAAAGTGATCAAGAACATCGAGGAGAAGAAACCAGAGGAGAAGAAGAAAGAAGAGCAGAAACCAGAGGAGAAGAAGAAAGAAGAGAAGAAACCAGAGGAGAAAAAGGAAGAGAAGAAGAAAGAAGAGAAGAAACCAGAGGAGAAAAAGGAAGAGAAGAAGAAAGAGGAGAAAAAGGAAGAGAAGAAGGAGGAGAAGAAGGAGGAGAAGAAGAAAGAGGAGAAGAAGGAAGAGAAGAAGGAGGAGAAGAAGATGGAAGAGAAGAAAGAGGAGAAGAAGGAGGAGAAGAAGAAGGAAGAGAAGAAGGAGGTGGCGGCGGCGGCGCTAGCAGAGAGAATTAAGTTTGATCCGGTGATGGTGACGCCGTACCCGTACTTCTGGACGGCGCCGGGGCCGATGTGCTGCCACCGGCCGTACCTGGAGAGCTACCACGGCGGGTGCAGGTGCTGCTCCTGCGGAAGGATGTCGGAGGCGGAGCCGCCGGCGATGGCCTACCCGCCGGCGCCGGCTCCCTGCTACTACCCTGTGCCTTACCACCAGCAGCCGTGCCAATTCTTCTGTGAAGAGGACCCTGCAACCTCTTGCTCTATCATGTAATGTAATCACACATCACCCCCCCAATATTTATTTTTTTTATCTTTTCAACCTTTTTTATTTATATAATTGTTGGAGCGTGTAAGAATGTAAGGGACAAGTTGTGGCATGGAATAAATTGGAGGGTGATTGAGGTGGTATGTGTAAAAAATAAATGTATTTTGTGAGAAAATAATAAGTTTGGGTTAAAGTGAGACAAGTGAGAAATACAATTTAATTTGATATTGACATTCATGAATTAGCGAGTGATTTTCATGAATGAGTGAGGTTAGGATCATTTTCTTGTTGATGTTGGTGGTTAGTGGTTGACAGATGTAATGCATTATGGATATTGAGAATTAGGGGTTTAATTAAAATATAAGAAAAGAAAGGGTTTACTTGAACTCACTTAGGATCCACTAAACTTATCAATTTGGATCCGATTAAATTTTTTCATCCCACTAAATAATTTAAGTGAATTAGGTAAAATTTTATCATATTTATTTCAATGGGTTAATATATACTAATGTGAAATTTAAAATTTAAAAATTTATTATGAATTTTTCTAAAAATATTTATTTATGTGATGTACAAATTTGTAGGGATTTTTTTTATGACGGGTTTAACCTATTTAGGTTGGATTGGATTAGAGAATTTTTGTGGTGGTAAAAAGCAATTTCGCTTGTTCTCAGTGCCCCCGTCAATCCGTCCTAGGGCTAACACGGAGGAGGTAAATTACGGATGGCTACTAGTAGTTGAACTAGTGACTAATACATGAGAGAGGTATTTATTTCGGTTATGTCGAGATTTAAATCCTAGACTTCTATTGGATTAGAGAATTTCTAGTAGGTGATGAATTTAAGATGGGTCGGTTCATGATAATAGGATGGATTGACAACTCTAAACTTAATGTGCAACTAGAACATTTAAAATTTTAAATTAAAAAAGGAAAAAACTTTATAATTTATGATGATATATGTATTTTCATATTTTGTTTCAACGAGTTAATATGTACTAATGTGAAATTAAAATTAATTATTTTATAAATTTTTCTAAAAAAATTTATTTATGATATAATCAAATTTGTAAAGATTCCTTTATGGCCGATTTAACCAGTAAACCCTAATCTATCTTGGGTTGAGTTAGAATTAGAGAATTTTTAACTCTCTAAAATGGCAGGTTGGCCTATATGTACGATTGATCGGTTCGACTTGTTTGACAGCTCTAAATTAAGCAATTATTATATTTATAATTTAAAATTAAAGAGATAATTATCCTAGATATTAAAATAAAAGGACTATTGTGTCAAAAATGCCCTTGATTTTAACAAAATTAGGAAAAAAGTATTTTAAAATAGGAGAAATGTGTACAGAGAAAAAAATTCAGGCTTAGACACGTAAATTTATGGTCCATCATTTTTATTTTCTATGGGCCCATTATTTTATATGTCTATTCTTGGATTTTTTTTTCTGAGATTTTTTTTTGGTTTGTACATGTCATTTTTCTTAAAATAGAAAGAGTAAAAAAAAAATTCAAAAGCTAACCTATTGAAATATTGATAAATATTTTTAGATTTCCTTTTTTAATAAAATATTTTAAAAATGTATTAGCACTGAATCTTAATCAAGATTTTATTTCGCATCAATTACTTATTATATTTATAATGCTGATAAATTATATACTTTCTAATTTTCACCTTTTAATTTTTTTTTAGATTAAAAGGTATTTAATTCTACAGCGACCCGTTGAGTAAAAAAACTCGCAACGGCTTTAATTCTCAAACGTCAAACGGATTCATCGGGGAAGACGGGTTTAAAAGAATCAAACGTCAAACGGTTCTTTAACACCTCGCCACCGATTTGATTCATCGGGGAAGACGGGTTTAGGCTGATGGCTGCGAAGCGCCAGACCAGGGGCTCAAAGTCCTCGCCGGCGATTCCGCTGACGCCAGAGTCCACCGCGCCTCCCCGCCGCTCTCCCCGTATCGCGACCGCGACAGCCTCCGACCCTACCACCCCTGTCGTTCCAACGTCCGTTGCCGACCGCACTCCCAAATCCGCTTCTAAGCGGTCGTTGTCGTACCCAGACGCTCCGTTTGTCACCCCGGACCAGAAGAGGCAGCGGAGGTCGGAAACCCCCTTGAGGACCCCCCAAAAGAGAGATGTTTCGGGTCTGTCTCCAGTCACCCCGCACTCGAAGCAGCAGCGGCGATCCGGACCATCCTCTAGGACCGCCCGAAGGAGAGTTTACTACAAGAAGGTAGTCTTCGACGAGGTAGTGTTCGAGGTCGGAGATGACGTGTACTTGAAGAGGAGGGAGGGGCTGGAATCGGATGACGATGAGCTGGAGGTGGAGGAGTGCCGGATCTGCTTCCGGGAAGGCGGGACGGTGTTGATCGAGTGCGACGACTGCTTGGGAGGGTTTCATCTCAAGTGCTTGAAGCCGCCTCTTAGGAAAGTCCCGGAGGGGGACTGGATCTGTGGCTTTTGTGAGGCCCGGAAGCTGGGAAACGATGTCCAACTCCCAAGCCCGCCCAAAGGAAAAAAGCTGCGGAGGACGGCCAAAGAGAAGCTTCTTTCTTCCGATCTCTGGGCTGCTCGGATCGAGAGGTATTGCTCGACACATCTGAATCTGTGGTAGATTTTGGTCATTTGACACATTTTTCAGTATCTTATTCGGCTCTGCTTGTTTTAGCACTCCTCGTGCTCGTCAGTTTACTAATAGGAAATCTTGTGCTTTGTGAACAGCTTATGGAGGGAACCGGATGGTACTTATTGGCTCAAGTGTAGATGGTACATCATCCCTGAAGAGACTGCCGTTGGGAGACAGCCACATAACTTGAGAAGGGAGCTATACCGAACAAATAATTGCAATGACGTTGAGGTAACAAATTTTGACATTTTTTGAATTGGTTTCTCTTTGATCTTTATTCTGAAAATTCTAGCACTACTGCTTCTGTCAAGCTCTGCTAATTAGTCAAGATGAATGATGTAGGTATTATAATGTTGTAAACGACAATAAATGCCATATTCACAAGATCAGGATACTGTTTGGAAGAATATGGAATTGGTTTGATATGTAGATTTTATGTACGCATTTTCTCATATTGGAAATTTTGAAAATTGGTAAAAAGATGTATGCAACAACACAAATCACACTCTCATATCCTGTTGGATGACTGAGGAATCTGGTCCAACAAGCAATAATTAACAATTCTCCAAAGATATTGGAAAAGGAAACATATATGAGAAGGTATTGCATGTGGCTCTGTATAAATTGGTCATACCCAATGATTATTAACCAAGAAACATAATCATGTTAGAATTTAATGAAGAACAACAAATTACTATATTCCAACTATTAGGATTGGTTAATGGCATTTTATATAACATAGATCGTTTTAAGTTATGTTATGCTGAACTTTAGTTTTTATATATCCCTATTGCCTTTTCATCTTAACATACGGACATACATATCTATATGTATTTATTTCACTTTATCAACTGAAAGCTTTGCACCTAATCGCTCACACAATCATATTACTAACATAAAATGTATTCACGGTAGGTTTAGTGATAAATCAGTCAGTCAAAGTAACATCTAATCAATACAACTGATTATCTTTTGCTTAACGCATGCTCCCAATTAGGTGATATTTTTTAGTTTGAGACCATTTATCTAATTCTCCAAACATAAGTTCCTCCTTAGATGCCATGCCATTTAGTTAGTTGAAAGTTAATAATGGTCATATGATGATAACAAAATAGACCAAAATCACATCATGCCAGAGTCCAAAAGAAAAGTAAGCTCAACATTTCGAAGAGCTAATGGACCTACTTGAACTGAATGTGGTCATAAGCGAAATGGGTAAGTTAATATGATCTTGAATTTCAGATAATTTAATCTAGATTAAATACTGCCATGTTGATTTACTGTCATTTTGTTTTTACAGTTTTTAATTTTTTAGTTTTAAAGAACCCTACTTCCCTTGGATGTTAATTTTTTTAAGGTGATGCATTAATTCTTTCATCAGATGTAAGGACTTAAAACTCTTGTATGTCTCCAGATGGAGTGTGTCATTCGACATTGCTATGTTATGAACCCTAAGGCCTACAGTGAAGCCAAAGATGCAGGAGATGATGTATTCTACTGTGAATATGAGTATGATATTCACTGGCATAACTTCAAGCGGATAACAGATATTGATGATGCCAATGAGGTACATTCTTTATGATCTTAGTAGAATATGCATTTAGTAAAATACTTAACAGTTCTTGCATGAACGAAGCTGTACTTTTAATTTTTCTCCTTTTTTAGAATGACAATGGAGTTGAAAGCGATGAGGATTCGGTTTACAAGGATTCTGATGCAGAAGAAGATTTAGAAGATGAAGGACTTATGAAATCCCCTTCTTGTCAGAGGAAGCATGAAATGGCGGCTGTATTATTTTCTTTTCCTTTTTCAATTTTCATTCTAATTGCTTTGATGCTTTTGAAGCTAATAAGTAATTAAATATATGCCTTTTTTCAGAACATATGCAAGGGAAGAACATTTGGCCTTCAAAAAATTGGTACAAAGACAATCCCTGAGCACACACGGCGCCGTAAACAGACCGATCTTGAAAAGGCCAAGGGGATGCTGTTGTTAGCAAGTTTGCCAAAATTTTTGCCTTGCAGAACTAAGTATATATGATCTGATTTATTTTAGATGTTTGACATTCTATTTTTGGGTGTATGTGATTATATGTGTTTATATACCAGGGAAATGGAAGAAATTACTGCATTCATCAAAGGTGCTATCTCTGGTGAACACTGTTTAGGACGATGCCTTTATATTCATGGTGTTCCAGGAACTGGCAAGGTAATTTGATTCTTGTCATCTTTCTATGTAATTAGTTTGGCACATGTTAATGCTTTAAATTTTGATATTGTTACTGTGTCTTAGTGATCAACATTAGAATAGTTGTTTCTGTACCACTGATCTGCCTCAAACTGCAGACTATGTCCGTACTTTCAGTCATGAGGAATTTGAGGTCTGAGGTTGATGCAGGAACTCTGAGGCCATATACATTTGTGGAGATTAATGGTTTGAAACTGGCTTCTCCTGAGAATATTTACAAAGTAGGTTATTTGTTTCATGCTACTTTTCTTTCTCCAAAATCTCAAGTTGATAGTTGATAGACTGAGTTTGCACAATCCAGGTAATTCATGAAGCTCTAAGTGGTCACAGAGCCGGGTGGAAAAAAGCTCTTCATTTTCTGAATGAACGTTTTAACAATGGTACCAGAGCTGAGACAAATGAGCATCGACCTTGTGTTTTACTCATAGATGAGCTTGATCTTCTTTTGACACGAAACCAATCGGTAAATTTTGGGTAGTGATTATCTGTCTTTCTGATCTAACTTAAAAATCCTGAAAGTATTTACAAATTCTAGAAAATGATATGATTCTTAGATAATAATTTTGAGCTTATAATTGTTGTTTCTTTTCATCATTCAGGTCTTGTATAACATTCTCGATTGGCCTACTAAACCTCATGCAAATCTTATTGTTATAGGTATATAATGATTCTTGTTGGCTGTATATTATTCTCATCTTGCTTGATTTTTAAATGCAACTTTGTTTGGTTGATCTTTATTCAGGGATAGCAAACACAATGGATCTTCCTGAAAAGTTATTGCCTCGCATTTCGAGCAGAATGGGAATTCAGAGATTATGTTTTGGGCCTTATACTTATCAGCAATTGCAAGAAATAATATCAAGTCGTCTTAACAGCCTTGATGCATTCGAGGATCAAGCCATTGAGTTTGCTTCAAGAAAGGTAGTTTATGATCAGCATATTTCATAAGGAGTAGCTGTTGTTGGAAACAATTTTCTAGAACCTAAATTACATGTTCTAGGAACAAGTCATGCTAACGGTCATCATTGTATTAATGGAAGCACTACGCACAACTAGTCTAAGAGGCTGTGGATCCTTGGCACATGAGCAAGGCTGGTCTTCTTCTAAAAACAATTAGGCATACACTTCCAAAAAATATCCAGTACAAGTGGTTTATAAGTTCATATGGTCAGATATCTCATTCACATAAATGTAACAGTCAAATCATTTAGTAGAAAGTAAACCAATCTCAAAAACAACCACATAATAAAATTTATAATATTATTACCATCATCATCAAGGTATATTTGTTCTATCTACTTAGAGTTGGATACATGAATTTTATCCCTCCATTGAGGTATTGAAGTCATTATCTCTAGTACTATTCAAATTAATTAAATTTAATATTTATAACATCGACCAACTTTTTGAATAAAAATATTATATCATGCCACGACTCATACCTGTGGATACGATGTTAGAATTAGGTAAATCAGAATATTAGTCATGTAATACTAGAAAGTTAAACTAGTTGATTCTTTTCGTTTCTTTTTTAATTTATAATGAATCAACCTTTTATTATGCGTGAAGATGAAAATTGAAAAAAAGAAGTTATTTGACTTTGCTTTATGGTCAAAAAGCCTTATGATATTATAAATACAATTTATACATGTTTGCTTTATTAGTAACCGGGTACCTCCTGCTTGTTCATTGCCTCAGTCAAGGTTAGCAACCTGGTTACAGATAGTGCTAATTAAGGAACCAAAGCAGTC
Organism: Kaempferia galanga; assembly: GCA_037974795.1. Lineage (NCBI taxonomy): Eukaryota > Viridiplantae > Streptophyta > Magnoliopsida > Zingiberales > Zingiberaceae > Kaempferia > Kaempferia galanga. Next base: position 4,614,368 of record JBBPFP010000019.1, read on the forward strand.
CCTTGCTTGCATTTGGTGCTTGTTCAAATGCCTTCAGTAACAGTATCTATAAACATATATGTTCACACTTCTATGTCCGTAAAAGTTTATCTGCAATTCTCATGTATCAGGTTGCTGCTATGTCTGGTGATGCCAGGCGTGCTTTGGAGATATGTAGGCGAGCAGCAGAGATAGCAGATTATCAACATAAGCAGTCACTGTTATCAAAACAATCTTTGGGTTCACTTGATGATTTGATGGAAGGTATTTGATAAGGATAAATAAGTGAGAATTTGGTTTTCAGCAAATTTAGTGAAACAATGTGTTGAAAAGTTTAAAATTCTTGATCTTAGTAACCATGAAGCATCATTCAACTTTTCAAGATTCTAGTATCCAGATATACCCACTCATGAATCATCAATCAACTTTTCCTGGAATAAGCTCTTTCTGTTATGAATGAAATATGTTGCTATATAGATACTTTTCCCATCTTATACCAAAAGCATCAAGAGATATTTGTTTTCCGGATATGCACACTTAATTTGAGATTTGCTTTGGTCTACTTGCTAGAGAAACAGAGAGTTGGGATGACTCACATCCAGGCTGCCCTAGAAGAAGTTTTTCAGGCACCACATATTCAAGTAAGCTACAATTTTCAACATTGGAAAATTTTATTTCTTCTCATATTAGGTCTTGAAAAGATAAATGAGAAGAAATTTTATTTGCTTTGGAAATGTGAACTTGAATTGGCAAAAATGCACCGGGTAATATTATGTTTGTGTTTACTGTAATATTCAAGATATAGTTTCGTGATTGGTGTAAGTAGCTATACTATCTTTAAGCTAGCTAATATTTATCTTTCAATAGGCCATTAAAACTTCTTCAAGACTGAGCAAAATATATTTAGTGGCAATGGTCCGTGAACTCTACAGAACTGGTTTGGGTGAAACAACTTTCGAAAAGGTTTTCTCTTACCAATTTTTTTTCTTATGGACTAACATGTTTATTTAGTTACCATCACCTACTATCTTAAATAAAATCTATACTGCATTTTTTTATGTGAATAATGTTCATGCAAGGGGAGCCTTGGCGCAACGATAAAGTTGCTGCCATGTGACTTTGAGGTCATGGGTTTGAGTCGCGGTAATAACCTCTTGCAAAAATGCAAGGTAACACCGCATACAATTGACCCAATGTGATTGGACCAGCGATCCTTCCCCGGGACCCTGCATTGGTAGGAGCTTTGTGCACCGGGTTGCCCCTTTTATAGTGTTAATTCAGAGCTGAATAAATTGATGGCTATGTCCATGATTCTGTTGTTGGATGACATTCAGTTTGTTTTTTTTTGGGTAGTTTCTGCAAGTTATCCTTTGCTCCATCAGAAAATCTAATAAAATTTAGTCCATCCTTCTTTCTCCTGGAAGTTGGTCTTTATTCATGATGCTGTCAAAAGTTCTAGTTTGTTGATCTTGTTATTTATTCATTTGCAGTGCTATATCTGCATTGTAAGGTAAAGAATGAATTTTGATTGATTATTGACAAATAGGGTGAATAACATTCCTTTATGTAGTACTCATGGTATGTTTACTTGGACTGGAATAAGAGGGAAAGAAAGGAACATAGAAAAATTGAGTCTCTGGTTTACTTGGAAGGAAGAGGAGAGGAGGAAGAAATTTATTATTTGTCCAGTTGTTCTATTTCTGCCAAAATTGGGTTGAAATGGATAGAAAAGAAGTTTGGATCTCTAATAAAAGCAATAACTTCTTTCAGTGCTGTCCAAATAAACTAGACGAGTGACAATGGTGGAAATTAGATAATATAGTTATGTTCTTCTCTTTTGCCTCAAACTTCTTGCTTTCTCTTCTACTCTCCTCTCTAAGTAAGCACAAATCAGTATCTGGTGTTAGTTGCTTTGAGTTGCATGACATTCTTTTAGTTCCTGATATGATTATGTGATTTGGATTATACTTTTCTATAATTCTATCCGGTAATAAAAGGTAACTCTACTGCAGCTTGCAACGACTGTTACATCTATGTGCTCAAGCAATGGGGAAGCACCTCCTGGATGGGATACACTCATGAAAGTGGGGTAAGGACAAAAATGTTTTTTTGATGTAGTTTATAGTCTGAAAAGTAACACTATGGCAGAAACTAAATTGTTTAAACATCAGAATTTAAAAAAACATGAATGAAGACATAAAACCTTAATAGAAAATGAACACGCTGTCAGTAGAAGGGCAATGTTCCCCTTTGGAAAGAGAACATAAAATGCTCTAAGTTACTTCACTTTCTCCAAATTCTAATCGGATTTGGTTGTTGTTTCATAGTCATTTCATCTATTTGAGTAGCCACCATGTTAGCTACATCAAGTTGCTCTCATGTGAGCTTCTCATTTCTGATCCTATAAAAATAACTTCCAAAATTTTGTTGGGTCTTAACTACAGGTGTAAGCTTGGCGAGAGTAGAATAATTCTTTGCGAGGAAGGCACAAAACACAGGTTGCAAAAGTTGCAGCTTAACTTCCCAAGGTTAACTTTTGTTGCTCGGAAAACTGGCTTTACTTAAATAGCTAATTCTGTAGTTCTGTAGAATATCGAACAAGAAACCTGAGGAATGCTAATCTTAGTTCTGTCTCTCATTTTCACCCTCATTTTTATCATTGAGCTACTTATACTGGACCCTATATTGTCACTGAGGTTGCCAAGAGGTGACATTCTTGTTCAATGCTCAGTTGTGGAAGTAATTTGCAATTTTGGAAGAGATTCACATAGCAATAGAGGTGAACCGGGCTTCCAAATTGCAAATCGGAAGCTCATTGCAAGATGGCTGATGGCATATGAAATTGGGTCAAAATCATATTTGCTAATTGTAGCTGCACAAAGCTTAGCATCCCAGGGTACTGCATAAAAACTAATGATACTATTGTAGTGGAACAACTGATTATCGAAGGCATCATTTTTTCTGTTAATTCAGCAGAACAAACCATTACGTTTGAAATATGATTTGATGCTGCTACTAATCTGTTTTAATGGGACTAGGCTTAAAATCATCCACATTTGTGCTACATGCTTCTGAATTTTGTTAGGTTGCACATGTATGACAGAAGGTTTTGTCAGTTCTCACAAAAATTTAAAATTTTAGTACAAAAGTAAAACACATTATGTTTTTTTTCCAGAATTTATTTTCAAACTGTTCTTTAATGGTATAAAAAATCAACTTAGTGAAGTGATCAGTGTTTTGAGACTATTGCTAATTATGGAATATTAATACCCATGCTTTATCTTATCATTCATCACCTGGCTATAATTTTGTGATTATATATATTTTTAAGGACCTTACGTGGCTTAATTTCTTTTTTAAATTGAAACTCATGTGATATTTGTTCTACAATGATGGCAGTGATGATGTATCTTTTGCTTTAAAAGACTGCTCGGAACTTCCCTGGTTGGCAAAATATTTATAAGTGCATGGAGGTAATATGGCAAAATATCTACTTCCGATCCGTCATGGTTTTATGTTTCTTTTTTAGTGGATTCAATTGAGAGCCTTGACCAGGATGAATTGAGCAATCTCATGTCTGTTTCAATCTGCTGTTTGTTCTTCATTTCTTTGTCAGAGCACTCATCAAATTGGCAAACTAAGCGAGGCACAACCATGTTCCTGCGGCAATGATGATGGCTTATTGCAGGATGAATTCAGGGACGATGAGGGTGAAGTCTGTGCTTCAACGTCAACAATGAGGATGACTTGAAGGGATAAATTCAATGAACCATTGTGTTCTTGTCAGCAACTTCTTTGCCCAGTGAGATTAAAAACTCAATTACTCAGGCCGGATGTAACTTTGGCGAGTGTATCGAACTAGACAAACTGATACTTTTTGTACTACTGTATGGGTTTTCATCTGGTATATTCATGTGCAAATCCGGTGGTATCTTCTCAATTTGATTCGCATCTTTCCGTTAGTTGCAAAATGAATGATTTGATTTGGTGCTGCAAATTTGGCTTGATTTTGATTTCGTAAAAAAAGTTTGAGAATAAAAGTTAGTGTTCCCCGTTTGGGAGGAAAAGTAAAAGTTTTTTTTTAAAAAAATTATTTATTCAGAAAAATTAATAAAAATAAACATAGATTCAAAAAGAAAATAATGATTTTATAATTTTTAAGAATGGAGTTAAAAATCTACTACATCCAAAATGATTATTTTATTTGTTCTATATTGATGGAAATTATTTTTTTAATTTAAAAGGGGGAAAATAAATATAAAGGAAAATTAGAAATTCAATAATAAAAAAACTTAAAAGAGCGTCCTATCACAAGTATAATATAAAAAGGATTTACATGACCTTAGTCATTCTACAAAATTGCCATATATTCATTATATAGTCTCTCTGTAGTAGGCAATGAAGATCAAATATTACAGCTCCTGTTGTTGTTTCTGATTTGATAATTTTTTCTTTCTTTTCCGATTCAGTAGCGGCGGGGTTAGAGTTATTAAGAGTTTACAAGGGGCTTCATTTCCGGTTCGCCTCTTATTTCACAATCAAACACCTCATTTTGATTTTTTTAATAAAAAAGATAATCCACCCACCAACAACTTAGGTACAATTATTCAACTGTCATTGTTCCCATTATTATCTCATATTTATATTTTCCACTTAAATCGTCAACTAGGGGTGCATTATAATAACTACTAAACCATAGCTACTACACTACAGCTACAAATCAAAAAGCAGCTAAGAAACCGATATTATTATATCATGACTGTTTTTGAATATGTTAAGTGTGCATTATAATAATTACATAATTATAACTACTACAACACTTTTTATATCTTGATTGAGATTCAAATTCTAATCCTCTGTTTTACCACTACACCATATCCGTAGAGATAATTTCTGATGACTCTTGTCCTCGAATATGATTGATCTCCTCAAATATGATTGATCTATGGTTTATCTATTTGTCATCTACCTGTCAAGAGTAAACCAGATATAATCTGCCAAACCATTTTTCAATTTCGGATCACACATCAGCAAAGAACTGTCCTCAATAAACAAAAAGTATTTTATAGAAAAAAAGAGGCGAACATATACCCATATCAAGTTAGTTTAGAAACAAGCAAAATTATGTTCTCCAAAACATTGGGCAATTGAATAGCATTCTAAAGGCAAAAGAAACAAACTCTTACAGTGCAGATGGTCTACTATACACGAACAAATTCCCAACTTACTCAATTTCCTTGGTGCTACGAACTCAACTACATGTTTCAAAGACAAAATGCTAATGCTTTACAAGTTACAACACTATGCGCAAGTTGAGGAAAAAGATCTTATTGGGACAAAAATGAACTGAATTCCTGTATGTACAATTGTCATGTGGAGTTGCGGTTCTAATCATGACAAAGTCAAGAGCAATTCCCATTTGGCTGCAACCTCAGTCTATCAAATCAAAAGGATGAACAGAGGATACTGGCTGGGTTCGAGTTATTTGAACCTCGAAGCACTGGAGACGAGAACAAGGAAAGAATCATTGAGTATGATATAGCATATGAATGTAAATCGTTCTGTAATCTTCCACTCCCCTCTTGTTTTTCACGCGTTAAACAAAGAGAAAATTGAAAAACATGACAAATGAAATGATTGTTAGCTAAAAAACTTACCATGAAGATTTTTTTGGGCAGATGTGAAATCTTGGTTCCTTTGGGATTGTGCAAGGCTTTTCCGACCTTTCAAGAACAAGAGAAGAGCCAAAATATAATGAAACAACAACAAACAACATTAAGTGAGGGTGTCTGTCTTTTCCATTCAAATGGAATTGAATTTTATTTTATTTTTGTAAACAGAACCAACCCAAATTATAAAAATCTTATATAAAGTTTGAAGTGAACTGAATTGATTTTTTTTTTTTTTTGTTTAACCATAAATGGTTAGTTATGGTTAAATTAGATTGAAACTCAACCAAACTATTCTCAAGGAAGCTAAACTGAATCGAGAATTTCAGTTAGGTTTGGTTTAGTTCAGTTTTTCGATTTGTAGCCAGCTGCAAGAATTCCTGTATATGTTCTCATCAGTCTCACAAGCGTGACCCACTATACTACAAGATTTTAGAGATACCAAATAATGCATCTCTAGATCAGATTCATCACCTCCATATCATTTACATTATCAAGTGCCTACTGAATTTGTAATGTGGAAGGATTCAAGATACTTGACTTGCTTGGCCAACAGACAGACAAAAAAAAGGGAAATACCTACTGCATTTAGTAAGATGGTGCAATCAGGAATACTTGCTTTATGATGCTTAGGCATCAAACAGAAAAATTAAGAAATACTTTCTACTTGGTTCAATAAGACGGTGCCAATTAACAGGTAAGTTGTGTCTGAATTTGGAGAAATTGGGCAACATACATCAAATAAAATATTAGGAAAAAAGATGCATAGGTTTTTCAGTAAACTTACCTTTTAGGAATAAAGGGTCGATCAAAGTATGGCATTGGTTGAGCTTTAGGCACAAGCTCTCTTTTGAGCCTCCGTATTTCTTCTTCTTCCTCAAACTATAAAATATTTATTATTTAAGTATACAATTTTTTGGATTCATAGAACTTGATAAATCATGAAGGGGAAAGAGAAGAAAAAAAACCTTCTGTTGCATCTCCCTTTCTAATCTTAGTTGTTCAGCAAAGCTCAGCCGCTCAGCTACCTGATGAATAATAGAGTAGTAGAGTGAGCAACAAAGAAGCTTAGTGATGTATATTGGCTTCAGTGCTACATGATATTACTGGAGTTATACTATAAAAATTCCTTTTTTTTTTTTTTATTTTGCTGATGATAGCAGAATCTAAAAAGCTTACAAATTTATCAAACCCAGCCCTTTCAACTGCACGCACATCACTGTGCAAAACAATGTCTAGAGGTTCAGTGCTTTCTTTGATGCGGGGCTTCAACAAGATCTAAACGACATATTAGAAATATTGTAGGTTAGCAGAAGGAAAGAACTTACAGAAATGTAGAATTAGAGATTTAACTATTTGAGTAAGAAAATTATTCAACTGGCTATTCACTTCCATCAATATTGAATGGTATCTACAGTCTGGCTCATTTTGCTGATGCTAGAACACATAGACATGAATAGATCAAACAAGTAGACCAGACATAGCTGATCCAATAGTTCAATAAATAATTAATGTTTATGAAGATGCTTAATATCTTCCATCTCAACGTCTTCCATCCTATCTAAATTGCAATAGTTCAATAAATAACTAATGTTTATGAAGATGCTTAATATCTTCCATCTCAATGTCTTCCATCCTATCAAAATTGCCAATGAAGACAATAACTTTAGGTGCAATCTACTGCCACTATTAATCTTGATGAAAGATGTAACATAGTAGCCACGTGCAGAAAAAAAAAAATAGCCCATACAAATATATGCTGGAATGAAGCATGTCTCAATTTTCATTATTTTTATTTTCCTGTATGCAATCACAAGCATTTTATCTAATTAAATGTCCTCCTAACAGATGTCTATTTAGCTAAGAACTATTAGGCTATAGTGAGCATCTCATAGAAACTCCAAAATAAAAGATTGATTGCATATCAGCGTGCTTAAAGAATATGGAAAGGTAACAAACAAACAACAAAAGCATGTTCTTTATTATATTATTTATGTATTGAAGATAAAAAAGTTTATGGTTTTTCCTTATGAGACTGTCCTTTACCACCACAGTGGACCGGAATACCCTTTTGTCAAGTACGAAGGAGACATTCTTCAATATAAATTTCAGAAATTGAAGCCTGATCTTCTACATTGAAAATTTTGATGAAAACAATTTTTTTTTTTTTTTTTTGACAATAAGAAAGAAATTCCTCAATCTACCAGCAATAAAAACCCTTGTTATAGTATGAATTTTAAGACAGTTATACATAGGAAAGTTTTCTCGACGTGGTCTCCTATTGGGAGAGAAATATTGAACATTTAGTGCTGGTGGTCTTCCTCCCACTATTAGTTAGTTATAGATTTCACAAGCTTCTTCATACTTTGCAATCATGATTAGAGCAATAAATAAGATTAAACTCATCAACTGAATATATTTGCATCACACATTACATTGCTTAACTTTGAACAGTAATCTTGGAAAGTCGACATTAAGTTTTAAGTTTGTCACCTCTGGTTCATCTATGGTCCATGGAAGGCCTTGGGCAATAGGTATACGTTGCTTCTCCTCCTCAACTAGCATTTCTTTCACTTTCTTGATAAATTGTTCTTCTTTAATCCTTCCTCTTTGCTAAAAATAGAATGTACAGTTTTTTTTATGAAACTTAACAAAAAAACAAGATCAAAATTCAATTGATGAAAAAAAATCTTTAAAGTTTATCTGACATCCTGAAGTATTAAAGGAATAGAAAAAAAAATATAGATCAACTTAAAAACACCTTCAGATCATTGGATTAGACTATTAGCTAGCAAGCACTCATTGCAAGAGTTAGTTGGAGGGTGCTCTATTAGATAAACAAACTGTGATAGCCCCAACCACATTAAGTGACTATATTACTGGAAATATTACAAACTAGAATTTAATTTTATCTTTCTCTGTCCCTCATAAATTTCAATTTTAATCCACTCAACTTGTCTAATTATAGAATTTATTTGTTGTTTTTGTGCATTTTCATACTATCTTGCTTATTTTCTCATTTGAACATATGTTGGAACTACACATGATTGGCATAAGTAGTATTTATTTTGTTTTATTTTTTTAGTAATCTCGTGCATTCTTTTAAGCATTCTAACCACAGCTCCAATAACTTTTTATGAGTTATTTCTTAAGTTACCAACAGTTGGATCTACAAAGAATGACTGGTTATACCACAATCTTTTTTTTTCTGTTTTTTGTTAGACAAAGAAACACACTAGGTTCACACAAGACATTTGGCCAAAGTGAAGTTAAAATTAACAATAACTCTTTAAACCATTTAACTTTCAAAAATTTTGCAATTCTGTCGAAACTGAACCCAAAGATAAATCACATCACACAAAACACAAAGTTCCTTTAGACAATAATTAATAGTAAGGGACACAAGGATTTACACAACTACAGGGGGCATTCATTGATCAGGGATATCTGTCATTTCTGACAAGTAGTGGGCAAGCACCTGATCAGTGCCCACATCCAGGTTTTAGAAATAACACTATTTTTTTTTTTACTTTAACCAGAGATTTTTTTATTCTTCGCTGACAAAATTGATCTAGCAACCTACCTCGGTCCTGAGCTTGAATGGATGTTGGCTTGTCACTTTAAGCATCTTATCCCAGCTCCTCCTAAGACAATCAGAGCTCTGGCAAGAATATACCAGTTTCATGTCAGAACCTGTATATATGACATTCTAAAGCAAAACATGAAGAACATCTCTGTACACATTTTGAAATGATTACGTGTAGAATACAAGATTTTCTTACACTACGTTTGTTCCTTCCTTCACCAGATGTCCTTCTCCCCAAGCTCAGCCTAGAAATAATTGTGTCGACAATGTTGAATTCTTTGAGTAGTGACAGAAACATAAGGTAAAAACTACATATATAAAAAGCATAAAGTTTCCAGAATTTAAGAGTTCCAGCCTATCACCAATGCCACCTACAAAAAAGTAAAAGTGATACGTCTAAAAATACACCAAGTTAATGCAATGTGAAAATTCTAACCTTTCGCCATTTTCATCTACTGAAGAATTCAACTGCGACCCCCTAGCAGGTTTTTTAGAAGGTATAAACTCTGATGAAGAAAAAACATATGCAAATGAAGTTTTCGCTGCCTCAGTCTGGCACGATTGCTGTAAGCCTGGCAATGTCAAATTCATCACGTTCAGATCTCTGTCTTCTGACTTTTCAGCATCGTCATCCTTTGAAATGGAAAGGAAGTTCTCAAATGCCTTTACGAGATGCTTAACGCGACCAGATCCAGGCTCGCGTGCCTCCTCCTTCACCAAATCCCTCAGCTTCCTCGCCTCTGAACAGTCACCAGTATCTTCAGTTCCCGAATCCAAGATCTCTCTCGTCGCATTCACTCCCACCTTATTGCTTCGATCAACGGACACGCCAGCTTCAACGTCTCCAGGATTCACGACACCGGCCACTCCAGAAGATCGGTCTATCCTAAAAAACTCCTCCTGCGACGCTCGGAGGGTCTCATAAGCCTCTTTTCGGCACTTCTCGAAGTCAATCCCGTTCCCCGCCCTCCTGGAGCTCTTCTTTGCGACGATGAACTTCCTCGCTCGCCCAGGAGCGGGCGGCGGATCGAAGACTCGACCGCGGGTCTTACTCCCTGAACCCTTCGACTCGTCCGATCTGACCGCCGGAGACCTCGACGATTTCTGCGAGGAAAGAGGAGACGGCGAGGGAAAATTGGGATCGGAATTCTCCGAGCCCATCGGTGCCTCCAACACATGAGATCGGGAGCGCTGCAGCTTCTTCGACGGAGTCGCCGCCATCTTTGAAGGAAGAAGGAACACGAGAAGAAGAGACGCGAGCGGGACTCGATAGGGTTCTTCGACGCGACCAAGAAGCAGGACGACTCCTTTAACAACCGAGCGGTGTAGCAACGGCTAGTTTTTCAGGTGGGTCCGTCAGCTAGTAGGATTGTGAACGGAAATTTCTACTTCACCCCCACGATTTATCTCAATTCCAAAGAAGTATTATTATTATCTTTAATTACGCATCTATTCGATTAAAATAAACAATTAGTTAGTGTAACATCATCAATCATAATATTCATCCTGGATACTTAACTATAACACAACGGCAATTTAAGCGCAAGTAGAATTTTAAATTTATCAAAAAAACGTATGTAACTTTAATATTTATTAAATGATGCACCTTTTCTCATACTTTTCTATTAGTGCAGTTGATATTAATAATTGAACTTTAGTTTTGATGAACAACAAATACTTAAAGTTAAATTCTGTATGATCTGATATTTTTACTGAGTATGCAGGAATTGACGAGTCTAGAGGGCATGACACTAGGTTGAAGCCCAGTTAGGTCTACGGACCTGATAACTGACATGAAGTCTAGATAGGTTAAGATATGACCAACATATGGCAGAAAAACTAGTTGGGTTTTGCGAGACCTAACAGCTGGTTGAAGTATGTGGACTTGACAACTAATAAGAAGATTTGATAAGTTAAGAGGCAAGTCAAGTAACTGCAAATGGTAAGCGTAAATAAGTCAC
>JBBPFP010000019.1:4712513-4730965 GCA_037974795.1 Kaempferia galanga
ATTGGTGGCGAAGGAAAAATTGGAAACTTAGCCGTGCTACCTCATAAATTATTGATAATTTCAATCCGCTCCTCGCGTTTCTCCGCCAACATTTCTTATAAGCCAAGTAACCTTCAAACAATATTTCCTCTGAAGCGCGGTCGATCTTTCCCTTTATCTATCGATCGATTCATCTTCTCTTCTCCGCTCGTAGAGTTGATTTTGATCCGGCGGAGATTTTTGGTGAGTTGATCGAGTCCTATGTTAATGTCGACTTCGTTTCTTTCGCTCTTTGATTTCCTGCACTAGTCGAATAGAAATCTTGTAGTTTGGTCGACGAGGGTTTGGTTTGAGCTTCGGGTTTTGAAGGTTGAAAAACTGCATAATTCTGTATGTTTTTTTTTTTTTTTTTTCAGATTGTAGATTGCCCGAGACGACTCATGATGTTCAGTAGGATATTCGGAAGGAACAAAGAACAGCCAAATGCCTTGGCTACTCTGGATAAGCTCAATGAGGTAATGTACAGTTGTTCACATTCTACTATATGTTGTCACATTAGCATCTGGAGAATTTGACGGTGAACATGGGTTTCTGGATAATTGGCTAAGGTAAAAAAATCTTAATTGTTAGGTCTTCTTTGTGCTTTGACTTTTATAATTCAAATTTATCTCTAAGACAAGTGTCTATTATATAAAAGATGTACTGGATAGTTTGCATTTACCAATGCAGTAAACATTGTTGCGGGATAAATTGTATATTCATTAACTTAGTCCAGTTTTCCTTTTATTCCTACTGACTACATGATTCCAAGTTTGTTTGGTGTTAGTTAGAGATAGGAATCTAATTGCATATGAGAAACGAATTCTCAGAGTTCAAAGTTCTAATTATTGAGTTGGATTTTGGTAGATAAATAGGAAATATGAGTTCACATCAGTGCCGTAGACAGCTGTCAATCCTGCAAAATTTCGTATCAGGGATTTGAAGAGAGATTTGCAATAGAAGTGAATTGACATTTGTCTCAGTTATGTTCTTTTTTATTTTTTAACACGTGCAATGCATACATTCTTAAGAACACACTTCCTTGCATTCAAACTTGGCACAGAATAGGAAAACCATACCTCAAACTGTACATTTTTAACATTTGACTTCTCAATCTTACGAACCGTAACAAATGCATAATTGTATTAACATCCCCCTCATCAAGTGCACAAGGCACAGCATGAGGAAAAAATGTGCCATAGTTAAAAAATAGAATATCATCTTTACATCCCATTCGCCTTAGGGTTCTAATTGTTCCTCCCTTATTCATTTGAAGAGGAGGCAAGCTCGATGAAATAAACCACCTTGAGCATGGTGATGTGTGAATATCGACCACTTTCATCTTTGGCACACTTTTTCTCCCATGTTACTTGTCAAGCTGAAGAAGGTGAACCTTGATGAAATAAGTTGCCTTGAGTTAAGTAATGTGTGACGTTGACTTCTTCAACACCTGCAACAAGAACAACCACAAAGAGGGGAGTTTCGCTTTCAACTCTATCTCCCACCACAATCTCACCAATCCTTCTACAAGTTTTTTTTTTCTTTCTTGGCAAATGCCATCATTTTCTGCTCATTCCTTCTCCCAAATGGACTTATAGAAGACATGGAGGTATAAATTGTCTGTCACTTTATGACAACAATAACTGTGCTCGTGTTTGCTATCACTTTGAAAGTTTGACTGTCAAATTTTGACAATTTTACTTGAGGTATCAATTCACTGTTTTCTTCAAAGTTTGAGTGGCTAAAATTGTTTTTATTCAATTCTTAAAATACCCTAAACCACAGAAGTTATGAATCTAGAGACTGCATATTGCGGTTATGATGAGATGTTGCCTAAAGTGCATTTACATTTTCTAGATGAACTGTCTTTAGTGGCTTGGCATATCCAAACAGAGTAGCCCTACTAATTCATATCATACATTCATACTTGATCCTGGTAGTATTTTCATTTTTATCAGATTTATGGATGTGTTGTTCCAAAACCATATTCAATCAGATCCAAGAGCGCCATCAGTGTGTGTTTCATATTTGTGTTAGATATAAATTGGCATTCCTAACAATAAGTTATATTGTTATAATGGCATCTGTTTATTTGTTTCATGTCTACAAGTAAAAAATTTTAGTCTAATTCTAGATGATATCTTGATCACTTGATAGCATATCTTGATTTATTTCAGACACTTGAGATGCTAGAGAAAAAAGAGAAAGTTCTTCTGAAGAAGATGGCCACAGAGGTTGAGAAGGCCAAGGAGTTCACCAAAGCCAAAAACAAGAGAGGTAGGAATGTTTATGTGCTATTAGATTTATTTTTCATGACTGGTAAAACTGATAATGCACTTTTGATGAACATGGGTTTCTTACCCTGATGTATATGCAAAGAATTACTGCTATCTATAAGGCCAACAAGTAAAATGTCTCTCTAGTTTATTTCATTTAACATAGCACTTATTTTGAGTCTCTGACAATTCTTTGTTCAAGAGAAATTCCCATGATGTACATACAAAGCATCATTGCTATTTGTAAGACTAACAAACAAAAGGTGTTGCTTGTTTGTTTCGTTTAATATGGCACTTCTTTTGGCAATTCTTTGCGAAAGAGAAATATCCATTTTCTTCTACTTACAACCAACTTGCCAAGGGAAATAGGAAGCATGGAGTCTCAGTTGGCAACAACTTTTGAAAAGGAAAAGATGGAGATTCATAGTAAAATCACCTTGCATCTGTGAGATCAACCCGACAACAATTAGTTTATGCATTAAATCATGGCACACGTTGGACTTTTCATGGACGACTTATCTTTAAAATCCTCTTCATGTCTTTTGACCCCTTTTGACTAAGTTGCATATGTTGAATTCATCGTTTAATACTGATAAGCACCTTCTCAATCTTTTAATTCTAATGTAACCCTATGGTTATAACTTGGCTCGTGTAAGTTGCATTTAAAGGATCCTTGCACAATGTAGCTGTACCAATTCAACTCTGCTCAACTTGAATATCTGGGGCTTTATTCGAGGGACACTCCTGGGCTTTGATTTTTTTGTCCTCTTCATTTTCACATTTTGGGTTCGAATGAAATTAAAAACCTCAAAAACTCTACTCAACTTCAGTAACTATGGTATTCAATTTTAGAAGGGAAAAAAAAAATCCAAATAGCTGCACAGAAACTCAACAAAAAAAATTTTGAGCCTGATTCGTTTTGGATTCATAAAAATAAAAACCATATTTGAAATTTGGAAAATCTAAAAAAATTCAAAAACTGCTCCTTGCTTGCAAGTAGAAGAACTATTCTCCATGTATTTGTCAACAAGATTTGTCTTTATTAATGCAGCTGCTATACAATGCTTGAAAAGGAAAAGACTTTATGAGCAGCAAGTTGAGCAGCTTGGCAATTTCCAGTTGCGAATTCATGATCAGGTATTCCAGAATCAGGAATTACATCTCATGCTTTGCACCTTGAATAAGTCTTGTAATCAAGTAATGTTATCTGGGTTATCTTTCTTTTCTTAGATGATAATGTTGGACGGTGCAAAAGCTACTACAGAGACGGTAGATGCACTGAGAGCTGGAGCAGCAGTCATGAAGGCTATGCAGAAAGCTACGTAAGTATTGTATACTGTTTATTTCAGTAATGCCACATCATTGCCGTTTGGGTAATAGGAAAAACAACTTGCGCATTTGCTATCTGTAATTCTGACCGGTTGAATCAGAAATTTTCTTGCTTCTTGGTGGTTTATTTGATTCATAAGTTTCATATATGATATTTGTGCGAAGAGAATACTAACTAGTTGGTTATGATTTCTATTTCAGTAATATTAATGATGTCGATGCAACAATGGATGAGATCAATGAACAAACAGAAAACATGAAACAAATTCAGGAAGCATTATCTATTCCTATTGGAGCAGCAGCTGATTTTGATGAAGTATTTCCCAATAAACCATCCCTGTTCGTTCTTCTTGTTTCTTGTTCATGCCATTAACTCTGGTTTTGTTCAAATATCAGGACGAATTGCTAGCAGAACTTGATGAGTTGGATGATTATGAATTAATGGATCAGTTAGCTACAACTGTTCCAGCTGCTTCGCTGCCGGTTCCTAGACTTCCCACTCTACCTGTTCCACAAAAAAATAGTTCTGAGGAAGATGAAATTGCAGCATTACAGGCTGAAATGGCCATGTAAAGACTTTTGTGCGGTAAAAACTATAAGTTTGCAGTTCTTGGATTTATCCTTTCCATCAATCTGCTGGAACACTTGTAAAGCTCATGTGAAAATTTGGGGAAACACATGAAAATGGGTAAATCTCTGATCTTCTATGTATCATCTTTTCATTTGGAATCCCAATTCAGTTTGCCTCTGATTGCACATTTGTGCTTGTCTTACCATGTTTGTCTCTTCCACTGTACTATTATGCACTACTTGTGATAGTATCTTGAATTAGGTTTTTAATTCTAAGAGTTTGATAAAATGCACTGTTAGTATACATATTGGTGTGTGTGAGCCCTACTTTTAAGGGTTTGATTAAGATGCAATTTTAGTTATAATATGAGTTTCACTTTGCTTTAGGAAGTTTTAAAACATGAAAACCTAGATTAGAAGCTACGATAACATAACATGTGTGACCTTTTTTGATGCCATTGCTTTTAGTAAACTACGAGGGAGTTGTTAGTGTCTAGTGATGAAAGATTTGACTGGATCATGTATTTCTATTTTCTACTTCCAATTAGCAGTCACCGATGGATTCTTTTGCATACTGGTTTCTTGATCTAGGATAGATGATGGTCATTGTAGCTTTGACCTGACAAACCAATCTACTTGTCATGTCATAGGGGCCTTTTCGTTTATTGAACGGTTTCACATTGGTGTGATAATTTCTTAAGCACGTGATTATGTTGGTCATTCACAAAGTTGAGGTATCAGCGTATCACTAGACTAATGTTCATATTCATGTATACACATTGTCATGAGAACAACAAAACCGATATCAAGTACAAATATTAGAAGCGTCTAAAGAGAGAAAGTAACTATGAAATTTTACTTAAACAGAGAGCTTATGCAAGGTTCAAATATGATGAAGAAAGTACAATGAATTAAAATGTTAAAACTTAATAGAACCATTCATGTCTAGTCATCCTAAGAATCTCTACTGAAATACACTTATACCCCAATCAATTTAGAGAAAAAAATTGAAATTCTTCTACTGTTCTATATTTGACTAACTATGCTTTAAATCTAGACTCCTTTTCTATCTAGGTACCATGTGCTATGCTGGTTCCTGTAGAAATGCTCCATCATGCTAACAAAGTGTGACTGCTCACGATGTGTATGTCTCAGTCTTCACATAACTCTAAACATCGTGTCACTACTAGATGACCAGTAAATACAAGATGAGGCAGGCTTATATGAGAATCCAGACATCCTAATGAAGCAAGATGCATAATTTCTTCCAGTGGCAAAAAACAATTTCTGGCCTACTGATAATAGACCAATGTGGCTCCATACCGAAAAACATAGCCCAATGCTTTGCCACTCCACAACAACTCGGCGTGGATTGGGTAGGGACCAGGTTCCCATAGTTGTGTCCTAGGTGAGTCAAATTACTTACTGAGGTCCACTGATGATAAGGTTTTGAGATCTATATCCACTTGCTGTGTTTTAGAGATAGATCCGTGCTACTCCAGCATGACCTGTCTGCTAACTCCCAGACCATGTCATCTCTTCACTTCGTGTCCATGTTTAAAGATCCAATTACAAAGATTAGTTAGGATCTGCCTTCAAGTTTTCGACATAAGAGAAGGTGTAGATTGCTCGCCCTCCTATATGTGCTACTATGCAAAGTTAGGAAAATACAATAATCAGAAGGCACAAATTCTGAGTTTCTCTTGTTTGTGATCCCATGATGAGAACATATTTGGTGACATATAGTCTAGAACTATAGTAAAACTCATTCGAGCAAAAGGTGTTGCCCCTACACTACCAGCATTGGTAAAGAGCATTGCTTTGCCCCTTGCAACTCTCGTATGACTTAGGTACCAAATGGCTCACACTAGAAGATGTCAACTTGTATTTAGCATATCGTTCACTATTGCAAAATCTTAATACTTAGACGATGTTTAATTATTATAACTAGTTTGCAATCATCTCTAGCTACAACATGCTCTTCATTTGGTCATTTTAGTTTGATTAAATTAGCATGGCAAAAAACATCTTTGCCTAACCATAAGATCATCTCTAGGTAAAAGAAGTATCTGATAGATATATATATCATTTTTCCTATTGAGTCTCTAACATGAGCATTGCACAAAATAATATATTTATCACATAGTCGACGCATAAATACTGCACTCGATGTATCCAAAGGTTAACCCTAAAAATTACATGGTCATTAAATTCTCAGGTAAATGTGTACGTTGTGCTAGTCACATGATATCAGCTGGTCCGTTATTTAGTCTTAGCAAAAAATAATAATGATTATTTCATGTACAGTAAGTAATTAAAATCTTCCATGCATGTGCATCTACATATATTCATCTTGTTTAAATCAGGTTGATCTCTAATTAATTTCTTGTTAATAGTATTAGATTAAATTGATTTTAGTTTTTTAATTCGATTCTAAAAACACTGGTCTGGTCTCGAGTATTTGGAATTTAGATGTTTGTTATTTCATATTGCACAACTTGTTAGATCTATAACTGATTTCTAAATGTTCCCGAGGTGGTGCTATGGTTAAAATATGAGAGGTTATCATATGTGGTTAAGAGGTCAAAATTTGACGCGTCCGAGCACGCCTCTCTCATTCCTTAATCATTTATACTAAGGGCTAGTGGTCACCCGTGATTTACCTCTTCTGTATTGGCCTACGGACGGATTGATGAAGGCACTGGGGGGCGAGCGAATCAACTTTTATCACATAATTGATTTCTAAATATTGTAATATGCCCCAATAGAAAATTAAGAGAGATCTCTTAATATTGAGAGTAGTAATTAAGAGATTAAGAGTTGTTAATTAATTTTGTACAACAAGATTTGATATTAAAAAATTAACGATGGAGGTGGAGTTTGCGTTTGGAAGTGGGCTGTTCTTGTCGGTGCTAAGATTTGGAAGAAAAAAAAACAGCAATTATTAAAAACACATGGGCCGAGATTGAATTGATGGAGCTTATATTTATCAATTAATTAAATTGAAAAAAAAACTAATAATTGGAGATTACAGGTAATGACGGCGGAGATTTAATTTTGTTAAAAATTAAATAATGAAATATGATTTTAATTTTTCATAGTCTAAAGTGAAATAATATATATTTAATGTATTAAAAATATTTTTATCGACGGTTAGCTAATTTTTTTTTTTTAAAAAGAAACAACTTATTTTTCAAATTACTAAATCATATATTCTTCCTCTACCTTTGTTAATTGATGTATGATTTATTAATTTAAAAAATAGCAAAATGAAATTCCGCATCATAAATAAACCAGGTGAAAAGTGCGCTATCCCAGCTGTCCGTCCACAATGCCACGTCAGCACCTTCTGGATCTGCAAATGACGTCAGCCGCTGTCGGTGCTGATCCGCGGACCTGGCTCGTCGGATCATCTTGGCCGTCCGTCGCGTATCCCATCTGTACCTCTCATAGACATGCTGGGACGCGAAATGGGCAGCTGCCATCCAATCAGAACATCCCACGTCAGCCAGGCGAGAATCTAGCGCAGTGATCTCAAGATTACGCAGCTAAATCACGAATCCCTACCTACTAACTCAGAATGGCAGCACGCTCGCCGCCAGCAATGGCATAAACCTAGAATATTTAACTAATCTCATTATAAACCACTGCATTTATCAGTCACTTAGATCTTAATCAACATCAGCAAAAATAAAACATTATAAGAAAACCCATTTTGACCCACCACACTTCATATTTTTTAATCTTAGCCTCCATAATTTTAAATAACTCATTTTATAATCATAATTTACATAGTAAAGTAAAATACCTCTTTTTTATTGGAAATTCTGGTTTTTTTTAGTACGTGCTATATTTTACAATAAAAAATTTCCTCCCAAAGCAATTTAGAGATAATGTAAACCAATAATTTTTAATAGAAAATGCAATTTTCTTTAAAATACATTTATCCCAAAATTCTTTGCTTACAGTAGTTTAATCTACACTGAGTCCAATCATGAATCATTCTGATTCTTTGCTTGCCAAAATAAAAAGTTTTTTTCTTGCCACAAAATCATTTTTTAATTACAGTTGTAATTAGGAGTTCATCATGTCGGCTAAAAAAAGTTTCATTTCTGTTCTGTTTCAGACTTTCGACATCTGGAAAGTGGAACGAGAGGTTGTTTTAGGTTTCTGTGTTCATTCTTTAGGGTGAATTATTTATTTAATAGTTTTCGATTTCAGCTGAAACAGTAATTATTTGATTTGTTCAGGACTATTATATAGTGGCCACAGACAGATACCTTCCCCGGCAATGCTGTCTTGTTGAGCATCGGACGGCAGGCAGAGGCGGCTCGAGATATACAACTCCACCAAGCAAAATCAAATTTTGATGCTGGAGATCGAAGAAAGTTAGCATTTTGGGATCCTGTTGAGGTTTCGAATTACAGAAATGGCTCCAAGCTTGGATCTTGGGGACTGGTGGGCGAAGGAGATCCGCAGCGGCAGAGGGAGCAGCGGCAAGCCGGTGGTGGTGACTATGCAGAACCCGAACTACTCCGTCGTGGAGCTCGACGGCGGCGGAGGCGCGGCCGCCTTCCTGGAGAAGGGCGGCCGCGGGAAGAACGCGAGGCAGTTCACATGGGTGCTGCTCCTCAAGGCCCACCGCGCCGTGGGCTGCGTCGCCTGGATGGCCACCGGCGTCTGGGCTCTGCTCGGCGCCGTCAGGAAAAGACTCCTCCTCCACCGAGGCCGATCCTCCGAGAGCGACAAGGGCGGCAGGCTGCTGTTCCGCTTCCTCAGAGCCTTCTTGCTCCTCTCCATCGCCATGCTCGCCCTCGAGATGGCCGCTTACCTGCAGGGATGGCACTTCAAGAACCCTAGTTTTCACATACCTGACGCCGGCGAGATCCGCGGGTGGGCGCGCGACGCCTACCTCTCTTGGCTCTCCTTCCGGGCCAACTACATTGCCTACCCTCTCCAGACCTTGTCCACCTTCTGCATCGTCCTCTTCGTCGTCCAGTCGATCGACCGCCTAGTCCTCTGCCTCGGCTGCCTCTACATCAAGTTGAAGAAGATCAAGCCCGCCATTAATGGCGATCCATTCATAAGTCATAACAGAAGATTTGGAGAGCTCAAGCTGCGACTACCCCATTGTGCTCGTCCAGATTCCCATGTGCAATGAAAGAGAGGTGACGATCATCGACGCTCATTTGGATCAATTCCACAGTTTTCAGTTTCATGGTGCTTTCCGGTGGTTGCAGGTGTACGAACAGTCCATTTCGGCTGCTTGCCGGATCGACTGGCCGAGAGATCGTCTGCTGATTCAAGTTCTGGACGACTCCGACGACGAGCTGATCGAGCTCTTGATCTCCGCTGAGGTGTCCAAGTGGAGTCAGCGGGGCACGAACGTAGTCTACCGGCATCGATCGATCAGGACGGGCTACAAAGCTGGGAATCTGAAGTCGGCCATGAGCTGTGACTATGTTAAGGACTATGAATTTGTTGCCATCTTTGATGCTGATTTCACTCCCAACCCTGATTTCCTCAAGCAGACAATTCGACACTTGAAGGTAATGATCGATCGAGATTGCCTTGGTTGAGCTTCCTTGGTTTGGTGCACTCACAGGTCCTTGTCAGTTTAGGGAAATCCTGAGGTCAGGCTAGTTCAGGCCCGGTGGAGCTTTGCGAACAAGGACGAGAACTTGCTGACTCGGCTGCAGAACATCAACCTTTGTTTTCACTTTGAGGTTGAGCAGCAGGTGAATGGCAACTTCTTGAACTTCTTTGGTTTCAATGGGACTGCCGGTGTGTGGAGGATCAGAGCATTGGAGGAATCAGGGGGTTGGCTTGAGCGAACGACGGTCGAAGACATGGACATTGCCGTGCGTGCTCACCTCAACGGCTGGAAGTTCGTCTTCCTCAATGACATCAAGGTAGTTCAAATGCAATTGCTTCACTGTGTGGCAAAAGGCTTATATGTTTGTGGGTGGTTCATTTGCCGTAGGTGTTGTGTGAAGTGCCTGAATCTTATGAAGCCTACCGGAAACAACAGCACCGATGGCACTCCGGTCCGATGCACTTGTTCCGTGTATGCCTTCCGGCTATCCTAAAATCAAAGGTTTGTGATGCTGATCCTAATTTGATGTCACAAATGAATTTACCATAGAATTCTAATGATCTTGCAGATATCGGTATGGAAGAAGGCCAACTTGATACTTCTTTTCTTCCTCCTGAGAAAGCTCATTCTCCCATTTTATTCCTTCACATTGTTTTGCATAATTCTTCCTCTGTCAATGTTTGTACCCGAGGCTGAGCTGCCAATCTGGATAATCTGTTACATACCTGTCATTGTGTCGTTCCTAAACATTCTACCGGCCCCAAGATCCATCCCTTTCCTCATACCTTACCTTCTCTTCGAGAACACAATGTCAGTGACCAAGTTCAATGCCATGGTGGTTGGCTTATTCCAACTCGGAAGTTCGTACGAGTGGATCGTGACAAAGAAGGCTGGGCGATCTTCGGAATCCAATCTTTTAGCCGCAGCCGAAAGAGATGCAAAGCCTATGCAGCTCCTTAGAGGAGCTTCGGACAGTGAGCTTGTGGAGCTCACCAAATTGAAGGAACAACAAGAAGAGGCACCTCCTATAAAAAAGGAGAACAAAATTTACAAAAAGGAATTAGCTCTCTCTTCTCTTACTCACAGCTGCACTCCGAAGTCTCCTCTCGGCGCAGGGCATTCACTTCTACTTCCTGCTGTTTCAAGGAGTGTCATTTCTCCTCGTCGGTCTGGACCTAATTGGGGAGCAGATGAGCTGATCCTGAAAAGGAGAACACAAAAGGTGCTAAACCAATGGGGCAATATAAGGAACCACCTTCCCGTATATAAACTACAAGTCACGGATGGCTAGTGAAAGGGAACAATGGTAGCATCTACTTAAACATTATGCATATCTCAAGTCTACTTAAGAATTTTTTTTGTCATCCCTATTTTTGCTTGTCTACTTTGAGGGCATTCTAGCAAATCAAGTGTCTATGCACAAAATCTCGGGGGCAAAAAGTTGTCCAGCAGTATTAACAGAGGGAGAGTTGAGAGCTGGAGTTTACATTGGATTAAACTAGGGGTTGTGTTTACAAAATATGTATATCAGAATTGATTGAGTTGGAAACTGAATGAAATAATTGATGGTGTCAGAGAACCAACATACTTCTGCCTACTATCATTGATCTGTTGTGGCTCGCTATTTCCTATTAATGTATGAAAAAAAGTTTATCATTGATACTGCAGCAGTCATTGATGCAAATCGACTTCTCGATCGCTAATACAGGTTATGAGTCCTGAGTCAAGTAAATGGGCAATTCCATAACTAGTTTAGCTAGAACTACCAAATCCTCCTTGAGAAGGATTCACCATTATGGATGGGGAGGTGAGAAAAAGGATGTGAGGGGGATTGTGCAATGCATGCACCATGGTTGATGAGGATGATGGATGGCCCTACAAGCACATGCATTTTTATTGAGATGACCATGAGCATGCCCGTGTTTTGTCTAATAAGTAAAAAAGGAGAGGACTTTGCCTTGGAGAAAGATTCTCCAATAGTCCTGTTGGTTTCTGGATCTTGTCATATGGAAACTGTGATCTTGTCCCTTTCTTTCAAAGGGCTTTGATTGGAGTTGTTTTTGTTGTCTGACTAGTTGGAGCTGATATTGGCATGCAGAGAGATTTAAATTCCTCCCTGTTGATACTCAATCGGGCAAATAAGGCATAGCTCCTTACTCTCTGGATTCAATTGACGTAAACTTGTACTTAAATTGGGAGAGAAGAATGTATGGGCTAATGCACCTCTTCATTGGCCACATCTGCAAATATCAAGCGATACAAATCTGATTGCGCAAAGATAACCTCGGAAGGAAACGCCTTCTTCAAGAATCTTGTCATAACCAAGTTGCAAGTCACTTACACCATAAGTATCCAAAAACTAGCTCAGAAGATCCTGAAAAAGTATTATATAAACTAACTAATATTGCAAGACTCCACATGCTTGAAAAATGCAAGGCATAGCAAATAGGCAACCATGGTGGCCACTCCACCAAAGTAAGCATCATTGTATCAATAGATGCAGTCCGAATGGAAATATTAGAGCAGATTGCCATCTATAGCTTCAGGAAAACGAATTCTTCAATCGTCGGTGTCTCTCCAATTTTTCTCAGAGTTTCCTTGTTTGGCTCCTCATCGACACCAATGGCCATGATAGCCTGTTTCCTTGGTGCAATCCTACCTACACTCATAAAGCTAATATTCACGTTCTGTTCCCCGAGAATTCTTCCCACCCTACCAATATTACCAGGCTGATCGGTGTTCCTGCACAGTATTACATTCCCTTCGAGGCTCACATCCACACTGAAAGACCCAACAAGGGTGAGGCGGGGTATGCCATCTTTCACTCTTCCTTCCACTGTGATATCGCCAGCATCCGACATGGCACTGGCAAATTTGGACTCGACATTAGATAGGTGGATCTGAATTGAATCTAGAGGAATCTCAGGAGAGGTGTCACGGAAAATCCTCTCTTCGCTGATGCGAAGACCTCTTTGCTTCGCTGTATAATCTGCATTGACAATATTGACAAACACGCTGGAGATAGGTTCAATGATCCCTTTAGTGATCATAGCACGAAGAATCCTTGTGTCCAAGTCATCAGGATCTCGAGCAGATGTGTAGACGACTTTAACACCCTTGATACCGCTTCCGCCAGCTACTAATTGGACAGCTAGCCTGCCAAGTTTCTCAGCCAGGATAACATAAGAGGCTAGCTCAGACAGGACCTGTGTTAAAGAACAATGTCTCAGGTTCGCTTGCAATGCAAAATGGAGAAATTATGGAGATCTATTACAAATAATCACCTCAGCAGGAACCATGGGAGCATTCACAGCAGTTGCAGCTAGTTCACCTTTCAATGCCCCAATAACAGCCTCTGCTATTTCTACAGCTACACCTTCCTAAGAATATTGCCCACATAGATGATCATGACCATAAGTCAAAAGATGATATCTTTGAAATATCAACTAAAATTTATAATCTTCGCTACATGCATCTTATACAAGTAAACTTCTGATGAGGAGATTATGCAAAATGCTTCTGCTGCAAATATAGACTGGAAAATACTACAGCGACTGATGCAATGAAAGTTGTTTTTTATCTACACATTGGAGTTTGAGTTCAGAACACATACCTGAGCTTCCACAGTGCTAGCTCCAAGATGAGGAGTGACAATAACATTTTCATGAGTCACCAACTTGCTGTCTTTTGGTGGAGGCTCAACAGTGAATACATCAAGCGCAGCCTGTTTCAGTTACAATTAGCAAAGCCGATAGTAGTTTCCAAGTTTCAACAAAATCAGCATCATCTATGATCCATTAGAAGAGTCTTGAAAACATAAAGCAAATAATGGACATGCATGATAGTTTGGTCCACTGGACATTTTATCTCCATACAACAATTACTTCAAATTTTATCAACACAAACCTAAAGCAGCAAACAAACGCATCAAAACTGCAGGTTGATTATGTTGTTTTTCAGTTCAGGATTATGAGGAACTAATAATGTAATATCTGGGAACTAAGTGCTATGTTGTCATTTAGGTGAGGATACATAAATTGGAAGCTGAGAGATGCCAGCAGAAACTTACCTGAGCAACTGTGCCATTATCAAGTGCTCGGACCAAGGCATCTTCATCGATAACCCCACCCCTGGCAACATTAACTATCCTCACTCCCTTTTTTAACTTTGCAAATGTTTCATCATCGAAAATCTTTGCAGTTGTTGGAGTCAATGGCATGTGAAGAGATATGAAGTCAGCAGTAGAGATGGCTTCATCAAATGATACAAGCTCCACTCCAACAGCTCGGGCTCTATCAGCAGGTGCATAAGGATCATGAGCAATCACATGCATTCCAAGCCCTTTTGCACGTCTGGCAACTTCTGAACCGACTTTTCCAAATCCCATAACTGCCAGTGTCTTCCCTACCAAAGAGACACCAACATATTTGTTGCGCTGCCATTTGCCTGAATATGACAGACACACTTAGCCGCATTTGAAATTTGAAAAATATACTACAAACTGTAAACTTATATTACTATTGTAAATGCAATTGAAGGTAATAAACTTGATAGGTGAATAGAAAACACCAGAGATACATACAAGTATTAAACAAAATTCATTGTTTCAGCTCAACAAATTGCAAAATACATAACACTTAGAAGCATACAAATATGTGGAGAATCTCTAATATAACAGGAAACATGTCGGTTTTAATAGTACCTGACATTTTTCTTTCCTAATGGGGTTTATTAGATCCCAACCATCGCCCTAATTCAAATGTTCCTAGAATACCACATGCATCATACTTCGTCGAACTATCTCGTTGAGTAACAACAAGGGCAAAGGCACGTATTTGAAACAGGGGAGATTATTCATGAACCACTTATGTAAAAAATGTAATTAACACAACATATGGTTCTTGAACTAGTTGTGTAGCTCTTGCAGACGCTATGATGCAACACTAAAAATCAAACCCAAAGCTAAAAAAAGGAAATAAACTAACAATATTCTAGAAAAGAAATAATTTTGTGCCTGGACTGCTGAACTCAATGAAACCTAAAATAAATCTTCTATTCTCTGAACAAGATAATTACCAAATTAAAAACTACCTTAATTACCTTATTCTCCTAAATAAAAGGACCACCAAAGTAAACTTTTACAGCCTATAACTTCTAAAATTTAATTCCAAATTTACATTATAGCTGCTCGGTCAAGTGGTCCCTCATCAAAACCAAGGTTTGACCACCTTTAAAATGATGATTTTTTGTGGTGTACAATGTCATTGTCTCGGTAGTTAGAAATCATACCTTGAGCAATATGAATCGTCTCATATGCATCAAAATTCTGGGCCATTATGAATGCTGCATTACATAGTTAACCACAAACAGTTGAAACTAACCCAGCTTGTTGTTATTGCCACAAATGCCACAATTTTAATCCACAGGTTTGAAGAGATAGGAGACCTTTTGAAAGGGGTTCCATAAAATTCATGAAGTACACACCACATCAAAGAACAAACATTTACTCATTTCAACCTTGCGCAATTTATAAATATATCTCAAAGTTATCAGCAAAGTTATCAAGTTAATAAGCATTGGCATACAACTCATTTTATGAAGAGATGTTCAGTATTCTACCTTAATAATCAATAATCATCTTTGTGTGAAAGACAAAATAGTTCTTTACTTTGTTCTTTTAGTGTTCATATTCTAGGATCAATCTGAAGTTTTGAAAGTTAAATATGAATTAGGTCACAACGACCAGCAAAGTTCAACAGAGAAGTAGACCTCATTAAACTGGGAGTCTAAAACTCGCTTAAATTCCCACTTTGACCTGACAGTCACAAGGTTTTTTAAGTGTATTCAAATAGTATGTGGTCAACACGCTGCCTAGAGCAAATGCAGTACGTGGGAAACAGGGGAGGCATATGCAATCAGTATAAAATATTAAAAATATTTATACTAATTCGAAGTATTATGACTTGTAAATCAATTTAAGTTAACATTTATAAGTAACAAACTATTAAATAAGGTAGCTTAGACTTTTGAGACAATTTAATTTTGTATAAATTTGTCTAGATGAACCAAAAAAGGATTTTTTTTAACCGCATATATAGATTCCATATATCATATGTGGTTCCCTAGAAATTGCCGCTTATGTGGTTCAAGAAGAAGTTTTTAAAACCAAAACCATGATTCGGTAATTTGAGAATAAATTAGCAAAAAGATCAGAAAATCCATAATCATACTTCTTAATACAAACAAGAAATTATGCGATAGGGATCTGAAGTATTTCTTATCCACTCCCGTGTTAAAGATCAATCTCGTTCTTTTTCTTGCAGATCTAGGCAAAATGCACGTAATGAACAACAAAGTCGGGTCACTTACCAGCCTTCATCGAGGCGTCAGCCTGCGCAACGTTTCTTGCCATGGCAGTGAGCAGCGCGATCCCGTGCTCAGCTGCAGCGACCGTGTTCGCAGTTGGCGCATTGACGATGAGGCACCCGCTCTCCGTGGCAGCTTGGAGATCCACATTGTCAATGCCCACCCCAGCCCTGCCGACCACTTTGAGTCGCCCCTTCGACGCCTCGAACACTTCCTGCGTCACCTTCGTCCCGCTTCGCACGATTAGCGCGTCGCAGAGGGAGATCTTGACGCAGAGTTCCTCGGGCGAAAGGTTGTACGAGCAATCCACGTTGGCGAACTCCCGGAGCAGACCAAGCCCAGCCTCCCCGAGCTTCTCAGCCACCAGAATAGTGGGCCTCGCTACGGATTCGATCCGAAATCCTCTTCCCGTGCTCCGGTTTCGAAGAGCGGGGATCTTGGAACTGGCGGGGTTGGCGAGGTGCATCCCGAGGAAGCAGGTTCCGGTGCTGCAGGACCGGAAGGAGAGGAACAATGCAGAGGAGGAAGCAGGGGAGGGTAGGAGGGGGGAGATGTCCGGCGAAGTGGAGGAGAGGCGGAGAAGGGATTTGGTCGCAGCAGCAGCAGCGGCCATGGCGGCGAATGCTTCGGAAAAAGGGGAAGGGGGCAAATATGCTTTTGAGCTTGTGAAAAGCCGTGCTGAAAGGGCAGTTAGTAGGGTTTAAATAGAGATTGCAAAAAATGGAAAGAAAAAAGAGTTTCCAAAACACTTAGTTATTGTCGAATGAATTCATCCTTAAAATAAAAATGGATAAATTTTAACTATAAATATAATTGAATAATATTTTAAAAAATTTTGAACATAAATAAAATAGATATTAAAATATAAATGAAAGAGTGGACCAATAGATGATTAGAAATTCAGGACTAGGGGATCCAAACTATTCTGAGTTTTGACTGTTCTATCTATGAAAAAAGTCCGTCGAGAAAAGTCAATCTCAGTTCATTTCTTAATCAGCATGCGGTGACACACTCTCACCACAAGAGCAGGTCGAGCAACTTGTTAGCAACCGATGAGTTTGGGACAGCAACCCTCACGCCCAACCATATATAAAAGTCAATCCTTTCTTTTTTTAGGTATAGAAGCATCTTACTGATTTTCCCATATATATTGTTCAAAGATTGTTCACTTTAGAGATCTTGGAGATCAGATATGGTTATGAGTATGACCTAGAGTGGACAATAATCGGGCCTTCAGATTTTCAAAGGTCATCGAGATCGCATTAAATGTTGAGTTATGGCCAATGTAGTGTGTGCTAAAATATGTTTCGTAAACATGCACAACAGAAATAAAAATGATTCTAATTATTATATCACACAAACCATATGCATATAAGGATACCACATGCTAGACATGATCCCATAACTAAATTTTACGTAAAGTAAATACTCTAGGTATACCTGACGAATGGCGCACAATGGAAAGAGCATTAACCAATGTGACGCTCTCGAAAGTAGAGAGACAGAACGATTCGAGAGAGGGATCATAGCTCGATTCGTATCCTGTGGCCGAAGCAACCAAGACAATGCCAATCAAACGGTGAGCAACTTCCACAAAGTTGATGTCCCACTGCGGGAAGATCGCTATCAATAGATATGGTCAGCCGCAAAGCCCTCTAGTCAATAGGTGACCATCAAAGGAAAGTCAGATGTCCGACGACGCTTGGAGCATGCTGGCGGCCAAAGTAACAATATCTTAGGGTTGCTGTTTGGTCTAGCAGGATGCTACCAGTGGCAACTTGCTTGTAGTTGGATGCCTTCGTTGGTTGATGGTTGCTGCTCGTCGGCATCTTGGCTGGTCAACAACAAAGGCATTGACAATGGAGAAAAGAGAAAAAGGAAGAAACCTCCTTTCAATCATTGTTCATAACCACAATGAAACATGGAGGGGAAAAATGATTAAGTAGATTAAGTAAGTTGAATTTGGGGTTGTTATATCCAAAAGAATTCATATATCTCCATAATGGTATGATATTGTCAACTTTGAGTTTAAGCCCTTATAGTTTTTCTTTTGAATTCTACTCAAAACGTTTCATACCAATGGAGATATCTTTCTTTTATAAACTCATGATCTTATATGGTTTCAATATAGGACTATGTTTGCAACCCCAACAACCCCCCTCCCCTCAAACGAAGGAACACAGAGCCCTCTCAAGTGAAAAGACTATCCATATGATGTTCGATTCTTAACCCACCAAGTTTTCCTGCCACTCGGTTCAACCGACCTACTAGGACTTTTTGCCTAGCTGAAACTAGGA
>JBBPFP010000019.1:4759500-4782296 GCA_037974795.1 Kaempferia galanga
GTGATTTTATAATATTTTAACTTATATTTATGCCTAATAATTATGTAATAAAAATTAAAAATTTAATAAATAATTTTTTTATATATTAGTTGGATGTAAATATTTTTTAAAAAATAACTTATTCAATATTAATAAAGTGTTAATTTTAAATATAATAATTATCATATAAAAATATTAATCAATTAAAATGTATATTAACAATTAAATTATGAATAAGAAAAATAGAATATTTTTTAGAATATTTTTTTTTTGTGTGATATGGTGTGATTGAGTTGGAGTTGAAATAGTATTTGGTGTTGAATTGTATTATTTTAGTATTAAAATAATATCAAATGTAGTGATGATGGTTAAAAATGGACTAACTATTATAAAATTTTCTATCAGTTTAAAATTTAGGTGATGATAATAATAATACTGCTAAATGATAGAGGGTTAATATACCCGACCAAACGGTGACAAGTCATGTCTCGATTAAAAAGAAATCTTCGAGAAAAGGAAACAAAGCACCCTTTTAACTTTTGCCTTAATTTTATTATTTTAACTAGAATTAATAATAAAATAGAAACCACGTTCCAAAAACAGTACGGCAAAGGAAATGCACCTCGTAAAAGATCGAAACTTTTTTTTTAATAAAAGTAGAAAAATATATATTAGTAAACGAATGAGAATGATGACGTTATGCTTCCGATCCCTATTTATAGGAAAACAATGCTCCGGACCTTCTGTTTTGCTGCCCATCGTTTGCCACCAGTGATGGCTCCCAAGAAGAAGAAACAGAAGAACAAGACTAATCGCGCGCGCAGCTCCAAATCCAACTCCTCCGCCGGCGGCGCCGCCCATCCTCCTCTCCCCGGCCACTCTCCTCCTCCGACCCCTCCACCGCCCTCGGATCTCCCCTTCCCGGCCGCCTTCCGCTCTCCTCCCGCCCCCATCTCGTTCTCCTTCTCCGGCGCCTCCCACCCTCCTCCCCCCTCCTCCCCTCTTCCCATTCCCCCTCTCCCCTTCGATTACACTTCAATCCCACCGCCCTCCGCCACCACCGCCCCCGCCGCGGCGCGACCCAGCAGAGACGTCGCGCTCACCATCGCCCGCCACACGATCAGGGGCGCCGCCGCTTCTCGAGGGAGGCTGAGCGGACCGACGGCGAGGGCTTCGCTGGAGCAGGGCCTGGAGAGACTCGGCGATACTCTGCCGATGATGCTGTCGGCGATCTTGACGATCCAAGACTTGGCGGCGGGGATCAAGGGGGGCGAATGGTTGGCGGAGGCGGGGGTGGGGGCTCGCCGGAACATGGACACGATTCGGGAGCTCTACGAGGCGACGAGGAAGATGGTGAGGAAGAAGAAGGCGGCGGCGGAGCAAGGCGATGTGGATTTCAGCAGAGATCTGAGGGAGGTAGGCGATCGGGGGAGTTCCTGATTTGGTAGGAATAGAGTTAGCATTCGACCGCTGCGACTTTCGATTCTTATTGCAATGGATTGCATTTTTCTTTTTATTTATCTATATGCAAACTTCAAATTAATTTCTAATTAACTTTTATTTTAATGGAAATTGCCTAAAATATTAATGTTTTTTTTGTTATTCATTTACTCCAACGAATTAAATTCTCTAAGAAATAATTCTCGGGATAGAAAAACATTAATGTTTTTTAAATTTCCTTTTATTTTTATACACTTACCAATGTATATTTGTGTCATTAATGAAAAGGTAAGGAGTAAAATGAAAGATTCGCCGTAAAACAATGTATTAATTGCCGCCGCTGTCTTGACGATTCCCGTCCTCCCTCCCATCACCCTCCGCCGCCGGAGCAGTTAGACGTGCCTGAAGGAGAAAGGTGACGACGAGGCGGCGAAACAATTGAATGCACAGTACGTTCATGATCGAACAATTCTTGATTGCAGGACACCAAGGGAGTTATTTACATTGGTCGCAATGAGTTATCACGCGATCGCTACAACTTCTCTCCTCTCTCTGCCTGACCGAAGTAACCAGAACAAAACGAATCAGCCGGCGACGCAGTTTAAGCTCGGAACAACGCGGCCGTAGGATCTGCTGGTGAGAACGTTGAAGCAGACAGATCTCGCCGGAGCCACTCCATTCCACTGTAAATGCACGTCGCGCATCACGATGCCTCGGCACGGGTAGTAGCCGCTGCAGAGCAACTCGGTGGCCAGTTCGTCGGACGACGACCCTTGTAGATGCGCGAACTCGACGTTTTCTATCGTCAACGAGCTTGTCTGTAGATTTCGCAGACAGAATCATAAATTGAAGGAGGAGGGGGAAAATAATTTGAAAATTCAAACCTTGTTTTGACAATTTCGAGCAGGGCAGTAGTACTGATCGATCTGAATCGGCTTGCGCACTGAAGTGAAAGTTATGTTCTTGAACAGAACGTTTCTGACTTGACCGGTTCCTCCAGACTGAAGAAAAGTAAACAGATTCAATCGAAAATATACACGATTCTTAATTTTATCGAGAAAATCTGCATTAAAACTACCATCCATGTCTTGATCCTGACTCCCACCGTCGTGTTCGTCAATGTAGAATCCAAGAAGTGAATCCTCTTCACAGTGACTGGCGAAGTGTCGCCTCCCAGACTTCCGATGCTGCAAAAAACAAGAGCAAGCAAGTTAGATACGACCGGTTAATCTCCGAATTAGGTGTCTCTCTGACGGAAGCTACCTGAATCCATGGCCGGGGCCGCACTGGACGTTCGTTACGGTGACGTTGGTGGTGTTGCTGCCGACGGCGACGCAGTCGTCCCCTGTTCCGGCGACAATCGACAAAGTCAAGTAGTGGTAAAATCACTGAAGTTTAGGCGAAACTTCAGCACGAACCTACTCCGATCACTGAACTCGAGACGACGATATGCTTGCACTGAGCGATGAGCATCCCGTCGGTGTTGGGGCTGTCGCCGGGCGCGCTGATCCGGAGCCCGCTCATGGAAATGCGGGCGGAAGCGAAGAAAGTCAGATGCTTGCTGGGGCTGTCCCTGAGCGCAATGCCTCTCAGCGTCAGGTCGTCGCAGAAAGCGAAGCTCATGATCTGCGACGAGAAACAAGTGAGATCGATTTGAACTCAAGCGTCGAGGAGGGGAAGATAAAGACAGAGTCGCCGGCGAGCACTTACATTCGGCCGGTTTTCGCACTTATCTTCCCTGCGGTTGAAACAGTCCCACCAGATTTTGCCCTTGCCGTCGATCTGCCCGTCGCCGACGACGGTGAGTCTGTTGACGTTGTGGAACGACATCAGGCTGACGTACTCGTCCGTCCAGAACCAGTCCGGCGCCACAATGTCTCCGTCAATCTGCACGGTGACTGCGGAATTGCACTCTCCTTGGAAGATCAACTCTTTGATCAGGAACGTTCCTCTGGAAGGGATGAGCAGAGTTGGACTATCCCTGTCTACGCAGACATCGCTCCATGCATGCAGGAACGCCTGCAAAATTTCAGAAAAAATATAGATTTTTAATTTCGAATAATTTAAAACGATCGAGTTTCGGGTGCTGACTCTGGTATTGTCAGTTCTTCCATCTCCCTTTGCGTCGTAGCGTAGCACGTCGTAAACTTTACCGGCAGCGGCGAGATGAAGGAGGGACAGAAAGCACAGACCAAGAACCCTAACGACGGCGCCGCCACCCTTTGCCATGGCGATTGAGATCGAAGGTACTGGGCTTGCGTTGACCCTTGTGCTTCCTCTCTATTTATACT
This sequence comes from Kaempferia galanga, assembly GCA_037974795.1. NCBI lineage: Eukaryota > Viridiplantae > Streptophyta > Magnoliopsida > Zingiberales > Zingiberaceae > Kaempferia > Kaempferia galanga. The sequence goes on from JBBPFP010000019.1 coordinate 4,763,211, forward strand.
GCGGAGCAGTTTGTTTTTGGAAGGAAATGGAAGTTGGAAGGGAAATGGTTCTTCGGGGTGATTTAATGTTTGGCGGAAAAAAAGGGGTTTTGGAAATAATTTAATATTTTTGTAAAATAGTAAAAATTATGTAAGGAAGGCATTCAGGTCGGCCAGAAAAATTCCTAAAAATTCAAGGAATAAAGGATTCCTGATGTATTTTAGGAAGTTGTCCTGCCTTTCCAAAATGTTATGAATGGGTTTGAACGATCGAATCAACTAGTTAAATTGAGAATGGTTGTTTTGGTTGGTGATAAGTCTGATTTGACACATTTCCCATTCGATTGTTAAGTTCTAAAAATGCTAAGCTGCCTCACTAAGAGGTTTGATGACACTCCAAAAACTCGGGCGGTCTCCACCTATGGGAGCTGTGTTTGTGGTAATGATTCTAATACTTAGGTGTAGACTTGCCTATGAGCCGGGTCCAAATCGGATCAGCGGACAACCGGGTCAGTTCCGGATCAAGATATATTTAATTAGAACTAGTGGTTCAATCGAACCGCCAGTTCAATTAAATTTTTTCAGCGTTTTTACTGAATCAGGTAGGTAAGTTTTTAAAATTACCAAATCGTATATGGTAGTTTTAAAATTATCAAATCACGTACTTATTTATCATTTTATCCCTATTAGTCGATAAATTTTTTTATCAGTCGAATCGATTTTGCTCTATAATGAAACATTAAAATTTTGTGTAAAAATTAATCGACTAATTTGTTTTATTTTGTTTTTATCAAAGTCAATTATACGTAAAATCGTTTGATAGACTAAATGATCTCGGATTGATATAAAATAAGTTAATATGTGTTTGGCTAGTTCTCCTAATTATATATATGCCCTCAGATGTCAATTTGACCCAATATATTCAGAGCAATAATTTTTTAAACATTAATATATTTAAAAAATGTAATTCATATTCAAAATAGTTATTGCTCTCAATATATTAAATCAAATTCGTATTTAAGAGCATAGATATAATTATGAGAAGTAGACGAATACATAAGAACTGGTTCATATTAATCAAGGGTGGTTTAGGCAAAATCGGTTGATAGACCAAATGACTTCGGATTGATAGGAAACTAACTCTTATGTGTTCGGCTATTCCTTCTGATTATATCTATGCTTTTAAATGTGAATTTGACTTAATATATTAAGAGCAGTAATTTTTTTGAACACATATGTATTTAAAAATTATAATTCATGTTTTAAAAATTGTTGCTTTCAATATATTAGTCAAATTTACGTTTGAGGACATGAATATAATTAAGAGAACTAGTCGAACACATAGGGATCAATTTCATGTTAATTCGAGACCGTTTGGTCTATTAGTTGGTTTTGTGTTATATATTGAGAGCATTATTTTTTTTTTAACATGGATGTGTTTAAAACATTCAATTCATATTTAAAAAATTATTATTTTTAATATCTCAAGTCAAATTTACATTTAAGGGAAAATTTTGATGGGTCAAATAATCTCAAATTAACATGAATTTGGAACCAATCCAAGGTACCAAATTTGGTTGACTCGATCCCATCTGTAATGATTTTTAGTAATTTAAGAACATGTGGAAGTGAAATTTAGAGGGCGTTTTGTATATATTTAGTAATGAGAATGGTAATGAGTTTGATTGAGGGGAGAATAAGTTTAGTGATAACATAGGAGGTTGAGTTATGAAATTAGAGGTATCAAATTCATATCTTGATTCTGATTTTCGTATATCAAGCATCAATAATGGGAATGAAATATTAAGTACCCCATTAGAGGTTTTTTATAATTGTGGAAATAGTATTGTAATTATTCTATAAATAAATGTCGGCCCGTGAAAAGTTTTGCTAATTTTATTTTTCATTAACCTGTCCTTCCAAAATTTTATGAATGACTTTGATCTAGTTTGGCACGTCTACTCACTCGTCGACCTCATTTACGTCATGTTCGACATGGTCCAACAGTATGAAAAAAATTTATCACAAGCCATTTTTCTTTGCAGGGTGTTTGGAACCTTTTTATTTTTAGACGATGAAATTCAATTGAATACTATCATAAATAGGATTAAATTATTTAATTTGGAATGAGTTAATAAATAGCAGAATTGAATTGAATTTCTTATTTTGAAATCTATCAAAATTAAATTGAATTATTACATTTTTACCATTTTGTCCTTATTCACTTGAGCTCTGATGATTGACGGCAACAGTGATCGCGGAAGGATTGCGGCGGCGACAACGGCGCGGAAGGGTTGCGACGACGGCGGCGAAAGAAGGGTTACGGTGTGAAAGGGTTTCACGAGAGAAAGTTGTGTTCGGTGAGAGAAAAGTACACACGGGTCTAACAGAAGATAAAACTGTCATTTTTCTCTTTTACTGGAATTCCCTCTACAATTCAGACCTAAAGTTTTGAGAGCTTAGTAGGGAATTAGAATTCAATTCCCTACTAATTTCTCTTTAAAAAATTATACTAAACCATAAAATTGAATTTCAATTCTATGGGTTTCAAACAAACCATTAGTGAATTAAAAAACCCAGGACGTTAGTTATTGGAGAGACTTAAGCTTCTGAATTATCTAAATGGACAAATAAAGGGAAAGGTCATCTAATAATTAAGCCGAAGTCCCAATATCTAAATTATAAAAAAAAATTCATATAAAAGCATAAGAGTCGACCAATTTATTATTACTTTGTGATTTGGATTGTATAGACATCTATTTGTAAATTTAGAGTCATTTGCTAGTTTCAAAAATTGCAAATTTCATGCAATGTGAGAGTGAAATTTAGGGTTTGATTTATTAAAAAAAAAATTGCCGAAATAAATATGATAATTATTCTATTTATAATTTTCTCGTCCACTGAAAAATTGAATGCCTATATCGCCACAAAATTGGTATATTTTTTTAAGTGAGATGCAGTTTAATCGAATAAAATTGACTAAATAATATTTAGGCAGTCCCAACATAAAAAGTAATGTTAAAATGATGACAAAAATTATCTCAATCTTTCAAAAAACTTTGAAATAATATTTTGAATCTAAAATTAGATAACACTCTATAACTAAAATTCCTATGATTTAACTCACGAATTCTAAATAAATAAATAAGAATTTTAATCAAATAATTTTAACAGTTTGTCAACTTACGACGCGGTTCAGGAAATTTAGCAAATATTTTTAATAAAATAAATTTTACGCACTAACGTGAAAGTTTGTCTCAATCTTATAAAGGACCAACATAGAAAAGAACCATCTTCTCTCGTTTGTTGTCCCGCGAGCCATTGCTGTCGTTGTTTCTAGGGTTTTCGTCGTCCTTTAATTTTCGTCCATCGCGTCTACCTCGATCCCTGTCGGAGCCATGGCCGCCACCAGCACAGCGGCCCCTAGGGGCCGCAATATAGACGACGAGAACCTGGTTTTCGAGACCAGTCCCGGGGTGGAGGCCATCACCAGCTTTGACCAGATGGGCATCCGCGATGATCTCCTCCGCGGCATCTACGCCTATGGATTCGAGAAGCCCTCTGCCATCCAGCAGAGGGCTGTGATTCCCATTATCAACGGCCGCGACGTTATTGCTCAGGCGCAGTCCGGCACCGGGAAGTCCTCCATGATCGCCCTAACCGTCTGCCAGATGGTTGACACTACCGTTAGAGAGTACGGTCTTGCTTTTCCCTTGTTTAGTTCATTTTCCGTCGAAATTTTCTTGTTTGTTCTTATCTCTATTAGGCCGCATGCTTCATGTTTGATTTTGTCGCGCCGTGTTAACTGTGAATGGAATTTGCACATTTTCCGCTTCCTTTTTCGTTTCTGCACACTTGTATGGGAGGTTGTTTAAATTTCATGAATTCAAGAGTAGAAAAGTTCACATCTTTAACAGGTAAACAATGATTGCTGGAACTAAGTTCTTCATTAGGTCTGCTGACGGGGGAATTGATGTAATTACATGAAATTTTATTTCCTTTATCTATCTTTTTTCTGTTATTTTGTTTGACCTTCAGGGCTTCAGTAACTGAATAACATTTAACATGTGTAGATTGATTCCTTTTCTTTAGGGCTTAAATAGCTAAGATAAACTTGATATAGGTACTTTTACTTATAATAATGGATTTCGGCTGACATCTGAATTTTGTTTGCCTGCCTGAGCAAGATATTAGCAATTTTATCTAAATTGATCAAATTTTGTTTCCTGGTGAAGGCCTTCTCGTGTCTACAAGTATCATATTTAGTTTAGTATTAATTGTGTGCGCCACATTATCATACGTATAATCCATGGAAATTATTGTACTCCAGACATTGTGAAATATCCAAGAAACTTAATTCCATCTATGAATAGGATTTTAATTTAATTTAATACGTTTAGTACTTGCGGTTAAGTTTTTGAAAATTTCTTTCAGAGTTCAGGCACTTATTTTGTCACCTACAAGAGAACTTGCTTCACAAACTGAGAAGGTGATCTTGGCTATTGGTGAATATATAAGTATACAAGCCCATGCATGCATTGGTGGAAAGAGTATAGGTGAAGATATTAGAAAGCTGGAGTATGGCGTTCATGTGGTTTCAGGGACGCCTGGCAGAGTTTGTGACATGATTAAAAGGAGGACCTTGCGCACTAGAGCTATCAGAATTCTTATCCTTGTATGTTGGTTTTGAGTTTTTACAAGTATACTTGTCTGAGTTTTATGTGTTTGCATTTTTTTTTTAAAATGAATTTGTATTATTTGAATAGGATGAAGCTGATGAGATGCTGAGTAGAGGCTTTAAGGATCAGATTTATGATGTGTACAGATACCTGCCTCCTGAACTTCAGGTTTGGATCAACTATCATGGCCTTTAGGAAAATAAAAGTTCTAGTATACCTGTATTATGTCTGTTATTGTCTGAGAACGGTGTATAAAATCAATAAATACATTTTCATATTGCAATTAGTAAATAGAGTTGGATCTTAACCATATGGAATCGTTGCTTCCTAATATGCGTCACTGAAAAATGAAGCTTAACTGAATTCAACTTAATTGAAATCTGAATTTTAATGCAAACCAAACCCAAATTGATCATACACACACACACACACAATTTTTTACTTGCTATTCATTTGCATTTAAAATTTTCTCAATCTCTTTATCTCTTAACAAATAAAGAAATAGATATTGTCATGCATTCAAATTTACTTCGTTTCAAGGATCATTGAGTTTGCAAAACTAACATTTGCATGTAAAAGTAAGATTATTGAACTAATAAATGCAACATTTATCATGCATAAAACTCCGAGTCTTCATCTATTTGATGCCATTGTTTCTATCTTTGAACCTTGAAAATCACCAATTAACGTCCCTTTTTATTTGCATTCCAAATTTCTAGGCATATGCTTTATTGTATTGGTGCTAGAGATTAATTTAGTTAGTAAACAAGATATTTGCTACATGTAAGTTGAAACCAATGACTTACATCGGTGGAATCATCAAATTTAATCTATTCTCTTCTAAAGTTCATCATTATAAATACAAGTTTCATTTATTTTTATATTTCACCATTCCCTGCCTTCCTTTATGGAAAAAGGAACTCAATTCAATTTTTTATCCACTTTTCTACCTGTATTTCATTTTATATAGGAAATTACTTGCTGAAGGCTTTCAAAATTTTAATGCTTCATTAATATAAGGATTTGATTTATCATTTATCCTATTTGTGTAATTGTATTTGTAACTGAACTCTTTTATATTTTGTTTCTGATAAAATTATGGGTATCTGTGCATTCTAAGTGAATGACCATTATATATATGAACTGATTTCACAACTCTATAGCTTCATATGGACTTGATTAAGTTGTACTCGGGTTTGGTACTCTTCAATTTGATTAGTGGTTTCGCATCAAATGATTTTAATTGTACAATGTTATTTATGCAACTTCTGCATGGAGTATAAATTTGCAACGACATCTGCTTTCTACAAATTTATTCACAGGTTTTTATGATAATCTAAAGGTGGCATTCACTTGACAAAAAATAAAAGAGATGATACTGGAAGAATATAGGCATTTGTTGGTCAACGTTTTTTTCCCATTTTTTTTAATAACTTTTTCTTTTGAATATTGAGATTACCTCCTTGGTTCATATGTGTTAGTGTTCTTTAAGTGGAATACATTGAGCATGTGATCTTATGAATTATTATATAGGTTGCTCTTATATCTGCGACACTACCTCATGAAATTCTAGAGATTACCAACAAGTTCATGACTGATCCCATAAGAATCCTTGTCAAGCGTGATGAGTTGACATTGGAGGTAAACTATCTAAATTTCATTACTGTTCTTAGTTTATGTTTCTTCAATGTCTTTAATCTCTTTATTTTTGTTTGTTTCAGGGCATAAAACAATTTTTTGTTGCTGTGGAGAGAGAGGAGTGGAAGTTTGATACATTATGTGATCTTTACGACACTCTCACTATTACTCAAGCAGTTATTTTCTGCAACACAAAACGAAAGGTTAATCTACAACCCCATCAGGCTTTGTAAATGCTATTCTGATATGTGCAAACTCTGAAACGTATTTGAATCTTAAGACCAAGTATACTGGTACATATTACATTTTGTTTGAAACATCTCACGTGTATGATCGTTGTTTCTACGACATTTCAGAAGTTTTGAGTTTTTCTAGACGAAGGCAACATAAGAAGAGGAGCAAACCCATTTTTTCGCCTACAATACCATTATAGGCTCTATGTACTTACGTAGTGTTTAGTGTCCATCTTTTTAATGTGCTGTATCTATTTCTCAGTGGGAGGAACTGAGTAGTCGTCTTGTAGAATTCTTGACTCGAGGAAGCGACTTCAACATTTATTAAGTTGAGAATTACCTAAAAAGTTTTTCATGCCATTTCATATCCGTGGACATTTTTGTAGCCTCGCTTCAATGAGTCGCATTCGTTCCATATGCACTTACCCAAAGAACTAGTTGTTCTTAGTTTTCTTAGCAATCTATTCTCTATAGTCACATGTTGACTTGATTTCAAACTATGATAGCTGTTCGTCTCAACTTCATATTTTTGTGAATATATATTTAGTTTCATTGAAATATAATAATTAAGAAAATAAGAAAGGAAAAGATTGCTTGGCTAAAAAAGATGTGATAGGTGCAAAGGAATTGGTAATTTATGGAAAAAATGGTTTTCATATAAGCACTATATATTTGTATATTAATAATTGTTAGCATTAGAAACTTGTATTTTGATAATGCTTTCTATGTGTCATAAGAGCCAAAAAAAACTTGGACTTCTTTTTGATTAATAGCTATACAAATAATTCATCAATAGTTATTGTAGATGCATCCACATGTTCCCCTGTAAAATGCATAGAAACTATATTGTGACCTAGTTATATGTTGCCTGTGTGTAAAATCTTGATAAGTATAGATGAAGTAGCATATAGGCTGATACTCACTAATATATTATTAAGGAATGTTTCCAGATGAAGTTTGTCCCATTTGTTCAGTAATACTTAACAAATTGCCACTTGATAAGTGTTTCTGACAATTTTCATAACTTAATGAAAACAAATTAATAGAATTTCTAGTTGTATTGAATAGCTTAAGGAGAGCGATTTTTTGTGTTGGTTGGTCTCGTGCAGTTTAGGAAATTGATACCATGTTCTAACAGTGATATGCAAATTTTGTGCCCCTACACCAAAATGTGGAATCTATATCTTAGGGGTTTGATAAAGTTTTCCCAATATGCTTAATGGTAAGTAGCTATTACCCCTACACCAAAATGTTGAATCTATATCTGAGGGGTTTGATAAAGTTTTCCCAATATGCTTAATGGTAAGTAGCTATTATACAAGATATTAGTCTTCAACTGTTTGTCTTAGCCACGGACTCATATATCAAGTGGACAGGCATCTAGATGAAATTCGCAAGGATCCCATTTAGACCAAAAGAAAATGTTGATCTTAAGAATATATTAAAGGTTTGGTAAACCTGTTATGTCTGAAATATATTCTGGTTCATCATAAGCATCGAATGTGGGATTTATTAATTATAAATTTCAAGCTAGAGATCTTTAGCTGAGCAATGCTATAATCTATATAAAAACATTGTTGCAGACAATGCAGGGAACTAGAAACTGCTTGTACATGGTTCATTATTAATTTGATTGTTATCATGTTATCCAATAATAGGTCGTGAATGTTCCCTTTTCTCTGGATTGCCATTTCTTTCCTCCTTTGGATGCGAACGACAATGATTTGCACTCACCTGTTGTTTCTAGTGCATAAATGGAGCAGCTAAGTGCAAATAAGAAGGTTTTGGATTTCTATGTAGCTGTAGCATGTCGCTAAATTTATGTTATCTATTATAGCCCTAATGTGTAGGGAGAAGGGGCACATTGAAAGTTAGGATCTTTTATACAGCATGAAGATAACTGTCTGATTTCTGATCTGATACACTTGTTTCTTCCTAATGACCATGGACATGATGGAAAAGATGTCTGGAATAGGCCTTTGAGGATTAGCAATTCTCTTTAGAGATTTCTATGGCCATGCCCTTTGAATGATTTCACAGAAAATGCTTCCTTTACCTATAATGAATTTCCATAGAGCACTTGCAGTCTGCTAAGTGGCTCCCATGAATGTGGACTTTTTTTTTTTTGAGAATATGGAATCTTGTCCTTATTGCTACCCTATTATTAGCTATTTTTACTGTTGGCGGACAAACCAGATTATCTATTTTAATGAAATCAAATCATGTTCTATCCATCTGACAACTGTTTGTAATGTAAATGGTTTACTTGCCGCCGAAACTAAACTTATTTCTTTGGCAGGTTGATTGGTTGACTGAGAAAATGCGCAGCAATAACTTCACAGTATCTTCTATGCATGGTGACATGCCACAAAAAGAGCGAGATGCAATCATGGCAGAATTTAGATCAGGTGCAACTCGAGTTCTGATCACTACTGATGTATGGGCTAGAGGGATTGATGTCCAGCAGGCAAGACTTTTCACTGAAAAAGTGTTCAATTTTTTTTCCTTATTCATTGTTATTGTTGACCATCAGGGCTTTTTTTTTAATTATTATTTCTTGTTCTGCATTTTAACCACTACTTGTTCTGCATTTTAACCCCATGGTTTTTCTGATACTCTCAGGTGTCATTGGTGATAAACTATGACCTACCAAACAACCGAGAACTCTACATACATCGGATAGGCCGTTCGGGACGGTTTGGACGGAAGGTATATTCTCTTTTGTCATACTAGGTTTCTGTGTCATGTTATTTTCGATGCACACTACACTTCTAGCATTACAGTTCTTTGTTCCTGATTCTAGTATTTCAATTGTACTTTTAGTTATTTATATACACAGATCTAATACACAAGATATCATTGTTTGGAATACAAGGGTACTAAAATAGCATAAATGGGGCAATGTGGAAAAACGATATTTATATAAAAGAGTGAAAGTAATATCTAACATGAACGCTACAAATTGTAACACTAAGTACATAGTATTTTATGCGAGAATTGTAACATGAGTGAGCAGTAAGTATGTTTATTTATTTGGTACTCCGTACATCACTTATGATAATATGTAAAACTTGAACAATAAGCCACACAATTCTTAACCTTGTAATGCATGAAAAGGGTTGATTTTGTTTGATCGTATCCCAAATCCAAGTCCGCGGGTGCCTTCTAGACATTATGAATACATCTTTTCCCTAGGCGCCCGACTCTTTCAAGGTCACAATAAGTGATAGCTAAATGTACCTATTTGTTTCTAGTAAGCTAGATACTATGCAAAGAAAACAGATCTCCAATCATGATTTCATTTTACTCGTTTGCATGGATCTCCTTCACTTCCATCTTTACTCCAGGGTGTTGCGATTAACTTTGTGAGAAAGGACGACATTCGCATTCTAAGAGATATTGAGCAGTATTACAGTACACAGATCGATGAAATGCCAATGAATGTTGCTGATCTCATCTGAAAGCTTCAAACATCAGCCTCGATCTACCACGGAAGCTTGCTAGGAATCATCGTAACAGATCGAATGGAAAAGTTTCTTTGCTTGAAAGGTTTTGCCGCGTTGAATGTCTAAATTAATGCTTGTTAATTTTTCAGAAACTTGTAAGATCATGTAAGTTGAATGCAGCATAAGGTTATGCAAAAGTATGCTGTGTGAGGCTAGCGAGTTAGGGTCGTGTAAAACTGAAATTTGAAACTCTGTTTCCTTTTGATTCTGTCGACAGCTCTGTTAATCTTGTGATAATTAATTCTCCTAAAACATGTAAAAATGGAAATTGTGTGCTGAATTGTCTGAGTATGTTGGGTAAAAATAGCTGGCTACGTCCATATGGTTGATCTTATAAATGATCAGTGTCTCAAATTGAAGCCAAAACTTAAATTTTCATATTCACTCATCATTATTTCAGCTTCGAACCTTTAGTAATGTTTTAACATGTGTTGGAAGTTAAAATTCAGAAGTGATAATTCATCTTACTATTTGTATAGCATGTTACGGTAATGCTTGATTTTAGCATATATTTTTTGGCTGTGCGTGAATTTAAGTTTGTATAAATCAATAGACTAACCAAATATTCAGGGTTAGAATCCGGATGTTTTTCCTAGTTGATTTGAGCAGTGGACGAATTGCATCCGTCTCCGGATTAGTTGGGCAGGAACTGAATTATCACAGAAAAGAAAAAAAAATCTTTCCCAGAAAATATGTAACAATTTTGATCATTTGTTTTATGGAAAGGTAGTTTTGTAACTAATAAATCGATTAAGGATAAGGGTGATTACTTTATATTCTTGAGTAAATAAAATAATGAATATACCATACTGATTTAATAGGGATGTTAAAAATGAACTACTCAATTTGATCATTTATAAAAATTAAATTTGGATTGGAGTTTTCGGATTTAGTTTTGGATCGTGTTGGATTTGGATTAATATAAATTGGCCTAAATTTAAGATTTAGGGGGCTTTTAGATTAAATTAAATTTTATTTTAAAAATTAAAATATTTTATATACATAAGTAACATAAGGTAATATAATCATAATAAAATATTAAAATAAAAGTAAAAAATTATAGATAAATAATAAAAGCAAGATTTTTAGGTGGGCGGATTGGATGGGTTATTTGGGTTATCCATGTTTAGATTTAAGATTTTCATATTGAATTTGAATTCAGGTTAAAATCGGATTGAATTTTTTTTAATCCATATAATTTAACTCGACTGAGAGAACACAATTACTTTTATTGAATATAACGTGCCAATCTTCAAATTAATCAATCATGTCCTAATAAAAGACTTATTTAACAATTTAGAAAGTATCTACTTAATTACAATAATTATTTAAAGCGGCTACTAGACTTACCGATCCAATAATATTCACATTATAATAATTACAAATCAACACGACTTTTCCGCTTCATACAATTAGAGAATAATATCGAATTGTATAACTTAAATGTATCCTTCTTATTTTTACAAGAAGTGCTAGTAGGGTGGGAGCCTTTTGATTAAAAATACAAAAAGGGCCTTTTTGATTGATTCAAATAAAATAAGCCCCTTTCACTTTTTGCCCTTCATAATTATGATATTTTTATAAAAATATACGATCAATTATATTATATAAATATTTTAGGTTCCGGGCGCTTTGATATTTTTATAAAATTATATGATCGTATAAAAATATTTTAGGTCGATGGTGCGGTGTTTAACCCAGTTCCGATCACATTCAGCCCATCCTATGCGGTCCCTCGCCCCGTTCTAATCCCTTTCCCCACTCGTCGGCGCCGCTCTGTTGCCGATCCTGCTTGGCCCGCCATCCCCAGCACTCCACCGGACGATTCTGCCGGCGTAGCCAGCCGCCGCGGCGGCCCCTCGCCCGCTCACATCAGGATTGGCGCACAAAAGACGCGCTTCGGCTGGTCGGAGTCCGTCGCCACCGTGGATAGGAATTAGGGATTTTTTTTTAAATTTTTTTTTGACTTCTAGGTCGGCTGGCCTTTTTCTTCTGTGGCTCTGCGGGGAGAAGACGGAAGCGCATTAGGGTTTGAGCGCTCGCCGCCATGGCTCCCGGGCGTAAAAAGGGCTCGAACCGAGTTAAGGCGGTGGGTCAGCTCAAGCTGGGGGATCTTGTGCTCGCCAAGGTGAAAGGCTACCCTGCTTGGCCTGCCAAGGTTAGTTCGTTTTTTTCATCCGGAAAAGTTCGAATGGTTTTTATCCTTCCGAGGCTAGGAGTCTCTTATCACATGTTTTTTTTTTTTTACCTACAAAATGTGTTGCTTGGAACCTGAATTTTTTTTTTGTTTGGAGCAACGCAACTAATAGTTATTCTCCCAAGTTAGTGTTGGGATTTTGCTAATCTTTTTTATTATGACTTCTGTGCTTCTGTCATCTTCATAATTTTGCCTTCAGTGATGTCTAGATTTCACTATGCTCATCAAGACCTTTGTTTCACTTTGAAAATTTACTAGTTGAAATGTTGCTATTTATTTTATTCTTTTACCTATAAAGGGATGTTTAATTATCTTTTGCTCATGGGATTCCTTGATTCCTTTTTCTAGTTATCAGAACCTTTGCTTCGTTTTAAAGATCTACTTGTTTTTAAAGTTCTTCATTTTATAAATCTACTGGTTAAAGAGTAACTTTTGTATATCTGGCAAGATGTTTACTGATCTTTATGTTTAAGTAAACCTATACATCATCGTTTCTTCATGCAGTTTGACCTCAACTTAAATATATGTTACTTCTTTTCAGATAAGCAAGCCAGAAGACTTTGAACGATCACCAGATCCTAGGAAATACTTTGTTCAATTTTTTGGGACTAATGAAATGTAAGTTTGCTAGATTTTTTGGTCGGGCTCTCAACTATGTGTTACTCTGTTTGATTTGTCCACATTCTTCTTGATTGTCACATTTGGTTGTGATATTAATCGGGTATAGACTGTTGTTTATGGGAACTAAACGAACAAGAACTGCCTTTTCTGGTGTTTGAGAACTCATTGTTATTTTATTATTTTTGATTGATGAGTGAGGATTTGGCTTATGGGAACACAGTCAGCCCTTTGGATCTGCGACTGAGTGGATCTGTTGAGTAATTTGATTCATCTCTTTGAAAGGACATAAATTACCGCACAACTATGGAAAAACACTCCACAATATGTTGCACAAACTATTTTGAACTGCGGAGAGACTTTTTTTTTTGCCTTGCACCAGCATTAAGCCTTTAGATTTCTGTAGTCAACATGTATTGTTCATTTGAGGCGAGTCCCGTTAAACAAACAAAAGAAGATGATTGTTTTAGAATCAGCCAGATCTCTGTAGTTACATATTTTTATTTAAACTTGAAAATAGCCAAACGTCCAATTGGACTATTACGCAAGTGAAAGAAAATAAAGTAACTATGATTCGAGTTCTCTCAAATATGGCTAGTAGACTATTAATTTTTCTTCATATTGTTGTATGGTAGAACATAGTCCACTAATTTGATTTAATATAGGAATCTAAATAGCCCATATGGATTTTGAAAATAGAGTAGGAATGATGGCGATATAATAAGAGGCAAAATGATTTGAAAATGCAGGACTGCAGGAGCATAACTTGGTAAAGTTGAACTAGTTTGTTTAAATTGTAACCATTTACACTTAAGTCAAAATGGCTGGTGGAGAACAGGTTAACAGGGGGAAAGATATGCAGCTGGTAATGTTTCTTATTGCCCTTTTCCTTATTTTATTTGAGTTGCAGTTTACATGCCTGATACCTTTGTTACATTCCAGAGAGTTTTGAGATCTTGGATTCTTTTCATTAGGTGTCTTCTTAATATATTTTTCTAGTCTTATTGCAACTTGATGTTAGTAACCTTTCTTGAAGTCATATTACGTATGCTTGTATGGTGAATTTTATACAGTCTCTGAATTTATATGCTGGTGCAATCTGCCACCATCGTTGTTCACCGTTAAGTTATACTTTTTGCAGTGCCTTTGTAGTCCCAGCTGACATACAGGTCTTTACTGATGAGTCAAAGAGTAAGTTGATAGCCCGTTGCCAGGGCAAAACAGTCAAACACTTTGCTAGTGCTGTTGAGGAAATTTGTGAGGCTTTTGAAGAATTGAACAAGAAGCAATCAGTAGAATCTGTTGCATCTCCTTCAAATAGTGATTTGGAAGATATCAAACGTCCAGTGGAACATAGTGGGGCATCTCATTTGAAGGATCTTGAGAAAAAGGTCGAGAATAATGCAAGTGGTGAGTCACTAGGTGTTGATGTTGATTTGAGGAGTCACGAGGCGAGCATCTCTTTGGATCCGTCTTCGACTAATTTAAATGACAGTGAATCTCTCTTGAAAAGGGAAAAAAGCGCAACTAATGATGGTCAGATTGCAAAAAAAATGAAACCTGTAGTTTCCAAGTCAGAGTTATACCCTTCTTCACACAAGGATAAATTGGTGATCTCTAGTTCTGATGATAATGAGGACACTAATATTGAGATATTACCTGAATTGGAAATTGAAGAGCCACTTCCAAAAGTTTCAGCAGCTAGGGGACTTCGCAATTGCAATGATTCCAAAAGTGAAAGTGAACATCATGGGAAAGATGTAAGCCATGCTCTTCAAGAACATGATGGTATTGTTGCTATGAAAAAGAAAGTTTTGGTTTCAAAATCATCTTTTTTTGCTTCTGGCAAGAAGAATAAATCAATGAGTGCTAGTCCAGATGAAATTAAGAACACTGATATACCAATGCTATCTAAAATGGAACCAAAAGGTCTGGCTCTTGGCGAACTTGATAACTCTTGTGATCTGAAAGATGCTAGTAGAAGTCTGAAGGTTGAAGAAGTTCGTGCTCAGGTTGTAATGAGGAGAAAAGTTTTAGTTTCCAAATCATCTTCCTCTCCTTCTTCCAGCAATGATAAATTAATGAGTATCAATCCTGATAAAATAAATAATGAGGACATGATAGTGTTGCCTAAAATGGAAACTGAAGATCTGTCTCCAAAAGGCTCAGCAGGGGGATTTCAATATCACAGTGATTCCAAGGGTGAAAATGATAATGAAGAGGGAGATGCAAGTAATGCTAAGGTCCTGGAAGTTGGTCATCAAACAACAAAAGTGCTTACTGAGCCGAAGCAAAATGTGAACAGTTCAGGAATAAAATCAAGTGTGGCTTTACGAAAGCAGTTGAAGGGTTCTTATGGAAAGGGAAACAAGATGTCTGGAGGAAAAAACACAAAGGTTACCTCACGTGACTCTAACAGAGAATCATCTCGAAATTCTGCATCAGGTAGTGATTCCAAAACTGGTAAGCTGCCAAAGAGCTTGAATAAATTGAAGGAAAATTCTCTTCAAAAAGGAAAAATGCATAATGATCCTAGCTGTACCAATGACCATTCAGTGGCTTCTAGTGATGTCGAGGAGACTTTCAAGGGCAGAAGTAAAAAGCACAAGTTCGAGGGAAGCAATGATTCAGGCCCAGCTAAGAGAGTAAAATTGGTAAAAGAGGGCCAGCGTAAGAAATCAATGCAGGGTGACTTATCCCTAAGTGAGAAGACAAAGAAATCAAGGAACTCCATACTGATTGAAAATCAGTTTATATCACCTACAAATAGTGATGCTCATGTTCCAACAGTTAAACATGCTGAGGACATGGATGCAGGTGCAAGTTCTGCTGCTCAAATTACTAAAAGTTCAGTTCAAACAGATTCTAAACTTGTGAAAAAACATGATAGGCCCTTGAGTACACATATCCGATACAAACGAAGATCATGTAGATTTGATGATGATGATGAGGTGGAAGAGATTAAGACACCAATTCATAAAACATCCTCTGGGAATTTGGTTTTATCAGATGCAGGCACTTCAGTTTCTGAGCAGAAACGTCACCCTGTGATAGAGAGTAACAAGGATTGTCCAACCAACCAAGATGCAACTGAGAAGGCTGGTTTAACCAGTGATCAGAAGTCTTCTGATGGCATAACCTTGCCGATCAATATAACTGAAAAGAATGAAAGAAAAGCTGAAAATTCTCAAAGCCCTCAGGCTTATCAGAGTCCGACAAAGCGAGAATATCAGAAATGTTCTTTTGGTGATTCTCAAACTTCTATGCTTTCACCTAAGGCTTCTGCTTCCCTTGATGAGGCATCGAAATTGACGGACCAAACATCTGTTAAGCCCCATGTAAAAACCTTTGATTCTTCAGGGAGAAAATCTCAAATCACACCCTCAAAACTCTCAAAAAGCAAATCTGAGAGCATAAACTTATCAACTAATCAATCTGTGCCTGAGAAAAACAAGGCATTGAATAAATATATCAATATGAAGGCACCTTCCAAGTCTAATTCACACAATACTGTGCTTACTGAAAACAAGCATGAAAAGAGATTTTCTTCTGAACGGAACTCTGGAAAGGATGCTTTAATAGAGAAAAGGTATTACATGGTTTTTCAGGTATTAGTTCAGATCTTATCATGATTTAATTATTTACTGATCGCTTTCATCAAATACAGATCAGGAATGGCTAAAGAAGAAAAACTGATTTCTGGAAGTGAGTCTTCATTTTCTGATACCGATAAATCAATGAAACACCTTATTGCAGTTGCTCAGGCGAAAAGGAAAGAAGCACAATCACGATATGCACACCCAGAAAATCCTATTTCTGTTATAGTATCGACTCCAAATTTAATCCATGGAATGAGTCCAAGTCCTGCTGCATTGATTCCCTTCACATCAGCAAATTTGCCCAACAAGGATATGAAAGGAACCTATGCTGCTATGCCTTCTGATTCTCCATATGCAGTTCCTCACGAGTCTTCTTTAACAAATCAAGTCGATCATGAAGAATATGAGCACAGGATAAGTCCTGAATACAGGCCAGCTGGTGGTTCGCTAAGTGGTGGCACAGAAGCTGCTGTTGCCCGTGATGCTTTAGAGGGTATGGTTGAAACCCTTTCAAGGACAAAAGATAGTATTGGGCGTGCAACTCGTCTAGCAATTGACTGTGCTAAATATGGTATCGCTGGTGAGGTAAATTTACACACATAACTATGACATGCTTTCGTGTTCTTATTATTTTCATAATGTAGCAAAATTTTAAAATTTTGTTTTAACTCTTATATTTAGTATTGGTTTGGGAAAATATGCTAGTGTAATAGTTCATGTGATATATCTTTTCTTCCCCTTCGCAGGTTGTAGAACTACTTATCCAAAAGTTGGAGAGTGAGCCTAGCTTTCACCGTAGAGTTGATCTTTTATTCCTTGTTGACTCTATCACTCAGTGTTCTCATACACACAAAGGTGTGCTTACATATAACTCATCTTGTTGGTGTATAGGGAGATTTGGCAAATTCACAGTAATCATTTGTGCCGTTCCTTCCATTATTTGAGGTTGTTGGTCAAATAAATACTGCATTGTTTCATCTCTTATTGTTTGTTTTAAACATTTTCACCATGTTCTTTGTTATGTGATATGACTTCTTTTCCTTCTGTATTCTGCGATTTGCACTCATCCAAAATTGATTTTGTCAGTGATGGTTTGATAACTTATAGGTGTTGCGGGATCGTCATATATTCCTGCTGTTCAGGAGGCATTACCACGGTTACTGAGTGCTGCTGCTCCAGCAGGGGCTAGTGCTCGCGAGAACCGCCGCCAGTGTCTTAAGGTGACTATGCTACCTTAGTGACTATCTGTCAATTTTTATCTTTTTCCGATAATTAAATTTTATGTTCAGGTTCTGAGGTTATGGCTTGAGAGGAAAATTATGCCAGACTCTCTCCTTCGGCGTTATATTGACGACATTGAGATTCCCAATGATGACTTAAGTGCTGGGATTTTTCTAAAACGTCCTTCTCGAGCTGAGAGGTCTGTGGATGATCCTATTAGAGAAATGGAAGGCATGCAAGTTGATGAATATGGAAGGTATTTTGTCTATTGTACTTTATTGTTCCATATTGGTTTGGCAGGCACTTTAAGCCCTTATTCATCTTGGTTTCATAGGGATTGCATGCCTTTTTCTTCTTCTTAGCAATAGTATGATTGTGTGCTTCATTGATATCCTATGATTTTGGTGTTTGTCATTCATTTAAATCGCTCTTTTTCAAATGTCAAATTAGAACTGAATTTTTGGAATGCAAGTACTAGCATACTGGATACTCAATTTTGGATATGTGATTTTTGTAATCCAACCAATTTTATCGCGTTTTGGTAAAAAAACTGAATTATGTTGATTGAATTGTCATTTGTCGAAGTTCTTGCAGTTCAATATTTATGAGCAAGGTGATGCAATTTGTGTAAAGCATAGCTTGAACCACTTTGCTTTCTTAACTTTCTTTATATACCTCAAAAGTAAGCAAGCTCCACATTGATGTTTTTTTAATATCTAGTTTATATCTTTTCAATCTAAACCCGCCAATGGTGGTTCTAAGTCCAGATGAAAAAGGCAAGAGTTGCACGTTAAGTTGCTAGCGAGCGGGCTTTAAGGCAAATATTTAATGAATGTATTGATCAAATTATAATGTTAGGTTGTTCCCCGGATTGTAATGTCTTGGTAAGGATCACTACATTATGAGAACTTGAGTTTAATATTAAATATACAAGAGTTCTCGCACTATAGATTGACTAAGAACAAACATTATAAAAAAATTAGTTGTCTAAGATTTGAAACATGAAATCTAATAATGATCATTAGTAAAGCTATAAAGGTAGTAGATACGATGATTAAGAGAAGAATTAATATTTTGTATAAAAGACAAAACGGGTAGGAGAAGACAAAGATGATAGAGAATTTGAGTTTTAATTTATGATACCTAGGAAGGAGTAAAATAAGAAATAAAGTAGGTAGTAGCTAAATGATTAAGTAGGAGTAGTTCGAAAGAGGATATTGATAGGACCTAAACTCCCGGCTAGAGGGGGGTGAATAGCCGGTCACCCCAAATCGTCGTCTCCCTACAATGTCAGTGCGCAGCGGAATACAAATCGACACCAACACAAGAAGACTCACCAGATTTGTTGACTAGGGTTCGGAGATAAAGCTCCTACTCCCCGAGTCCTTCAGGTGGACCACTCCTCTATCCTTCGGC
>JBBPFP010000019.1:4794491-4806115 GCA_037974795.1 Kaempferia galanga
TTTAATTTTTCAAATCAATTAATTCTGATGATATTTAACAAACAAATATACGTAAGCTCAAACATCATTCGGAAAAATATATTATAAGATGATTCATTCGGCATGAGACAATTATCTCCCACAACATTTTCTGTTACATATCATCAGAAGAAGAATAAGGAACAAGTGTACGTAAGCTAATGCTCTTAAGGAGGAAGAAAAGAAGAAGATGCACGGCAATCATTCCAAAATTGAAAAAAAAAAAAAAACATTTAACCAACAACTTGCTGATTGACCACCCTATGCACACATCAAACATTTGATTGATAAATCTACAAACTCGAGGTGAATCCATGCAATAGAATCCTGAAATCTTCAAGTCTCGTATGGTTTCTGAAAGTCGAACAGCAGATGAGTGTTTTTAGATGAGTCTCAGTTCATATTCACCGGCCTTGGTGATGTATCTCACCCAAGGAAGGGCTTGGTATCCACTCTTTTCGATAATTTTCAGATATCGAACCTGAGCAATTGATGCCATGATCGTTATCTAATGATTTATAAACCCTAGTAAGAAGTTGTGAAGAAGAAAAGTACCTGAATTCCGGAGACAGTGAAATAAGGGATCTCAAACTTCACACGAATAGGAGCCTTTTTCTCTGCGGTTGCATCTTCTGCAGTTATACTGGGAAGACTGAATTCTGCCCTACACATGTATTCCTAAGTCCTCACAATAACACTAATGTCAATACGTGTACATATGAACTCGACAAAAAGTATGATCGGGGATCATTTGGCCAGTCGAAAATAATTGCATCATACCTTGCCGCCTGGAAATGATTTTATTTTCCAGACCAGTGAATCATTTTCAGGAGCATATGAAGCAGAACCCATGGATGCCCGGATGTTAGGATTGGTGGCATCTGAAGGCGCAGGCAGCTCAATTTCCACATTTGTTGCAGTGCTAATAGGGTAAGGAAATGACGATAAAATGCTCTTCAGAAAAGGATGTTTCGATACAAGTGAAATAGTAGTTATCTTGGTCCATTAACTCAGCTAGTACCTTCTTTCCTTGAACTGACTTCTTGCCTTAACTGTTATCTCTATACGACTTCGTGAGTGCCTCTCAACTTGAGCTTCCACCCAGATTGGAGGCTTCACCTGAATAATCAGGACGACAACTTATGAATAAGATAAATAATGCCTAAACATTCAGATTTATTTCCATACAGCAAAAGAATAATGTTAACCTGAGTGTTAAGTCTGTATGTCATTAGATCAAAGGACCCATCTGGTGGTATGAATGATATTGTCCTGTCATTTTCAAACCGCGCCAAGCGGACACACCTTAAATGACAGTGTGAAAATGTCAATACTTGACAAAAATTGCCTTGGCATACAGTTGAAGAGTCAAAAGGTTCCTTTGATAGAAAAAAAGGCGAAGAAAAAGCGTATAAGAGAACGAAAAGACCAGCTTACTGGTGAAACTTTATATCATCTAAATCGATAGCCTTTCCCTTAGCTGTCAGCCCTTGAGCTTCCAAAAGTACCCGATCATTGAGCCCAAGTTTACATTCAGGCATTCCACTGCATACATTGGGCATGAACTGCTATTTAGAGTCCAATTTCTCAAATATGTTATTTTAGTCCAGCAATATTCTATGTTTCATTCACCACATGAACTGCTTTTACATTGTTTTATCAAATGATACATACCTTCCAGTTCACTACCTTTTGTGAAAGAGAAGCAATAATAATATATCAATTTCTAGCAGAAATAATCAAATAATCCTTACTCATGGTAAGAAATTGAAGAAATTACAACATCTAAGGCAGTAATATGAATAAAAGCACATCCGTGATCCATCATTGTTCAACAATCATTTGATAAAGCCATTACAAATTACTTCATCATCCAAATTACTTCTGTAGTACAACTCCTAATCTTGTCTAACACATTTTCCAGTGATTGAATCAGATACTGAGCAAGCCCCATACGGTTACCAACTCAGCTACACCAAAAAAAAAAAAAGTGTTGCCAAGCACCAGCACTTGAATGTGCTAATTTCCTATATCAATTGATGAATTTAGTAGTCATGTGTTAAGCACGGTGTTCAATTATAAAATATCACTCAATAACTAAACTATCATCAGAATTTGGCATATATCAATTGAGTACAACATATTAGGTGCATCCCATGCAACCTAGTAACCTTCAATGTTGAAGTTCACTAATTGCTCAATCAAAATTTGTTTATCGAATTAAAATGTTCCTAACTGTTTATATTTTTATTGATGATACAAGTTCTATACTTGTATCTCATGTCTCATCCACAAGTTTGCTTAGTGCATCTTTAGATAGTGCATCTCGTGCCACAAGGGAAAAGTATAGGAAGCCAGGGACATATTATCATATCTCATCTTAGTAAGACGAATTCTATCAGGAGCTTCAACATAACTACCATGTATTTACATTAATCTCCATATATTTTCCACAATTTTTCACATCCCCCCAAAGGCATTATTATATATATACACTATATTGCGGACCAAAGCATGCGGACCGCCGTCCACACCTCTCACAGCAGTGTTTCTACCAACATTTAATCCAATTACATTACAAGCTTGATTGCATTACTTCTAACCAAACATAACCTTAGAGTTTAGGGGTTGGGTTATTGTATCAAGCACAAAGAAAAAAATTCAAACCAAAAAAAAAAAGTTTAGCTGTGCATGGAGTGTGCGACGCAAGGTCCTTAGGGTTTAGGGTATAGTATTTAGGCTAAAGAAAGTGAAATATATATATATATATACCCTGCGACTAGCGTCTAATGCCTAAAACAGCACAAAAATTGAGGCCTAGGAACATCTGGTATCTTAAAATAAATATGGCACCATAATTACTAATTCTCATGAGCAGATAAACACAACACTCAGATAACTGCAACTTTATTTAAGATAATTCTCATAACACATAAACACAACACACAAATGCTGCAATTTAAAAATAATTCTCATGCATCGCCTGTGTTCGTCCCGTCATGCACTTAACACTGTGCTCTTGATGAACCTCCTTCCATCAACATGGGGTCGTCGCGTAGGGGGCCGTTAATGTGGGTTCCACATTGTTTTTAAATAATTCTCATACGCACGTAAACCCAACACTCAGATGCCAACAACTTTTTCAAGAAAAATAAGAAAAGGTTCGATAGAAATCACGTAGAGTACTTTGCTGCTTAGGTCATATAAGCGATTATCTATAAAACTGCTCACCAAATACAGGTTAGTGAATGATGGTGCCTTGCACTGTTAAACACAACAAGTATCATTATGGTTTTTATTCTTAGATGATATGTCTTAAAATAACATATCTAAAAACAATAGCAGAA
This sequence comes from Kaempferia galanga, assembly GCA_037974795.1. NCBI lineage: Eukaryota > Viridiplantae > Streptophyta > Magnoliopsida > Zingiberales > Zingiberaceae > Kaempferia > Kaempferia galanga. The sequence continues at coordinate 4,797,857 of JBBPFP010000019.1, forward strand.
AATTCAATTGAGAAATAAGGAAGAAAAAAATCAAACAAATACAAGTGAGGATAGGCTTAAAGATGACTTAAAAGGAGAGGACGAACTGACTAATCTGAAGATAAATGAAGAATACATAAAGTATAATCTAAATGAAACGAAAGACATATGCCAAAGAAATCCACCTCAAGTATGTTCTCATTTTCAATGCCCCAACAACATCAGAACGAATAATCTGTCCATTGCTGTTGACAAGTATATTTACACTTTCAATCACATCCAAGAACACCTGTGAGAACAAGAATGTGACCATATCTTTTCAGAGGATAATTAGATAATCAGCGATTGATGAGAGTCTGCAATGATGAAAGACATAACCTACTTCATTTTTCTTATAACGTATCCCTTCACTACGCCATGACACCGCATTTGTCACTGCCATTGGAGGTCTCTGTGCAACTTCCATCCTATATGCATCTGTCTTAATGAACTCACTAAGAATCTTAGCTTCTGTATATTGAGGATACCCAAAGTCCATCATCTCATCAAGTAATTCGTACTGCACATATTAGCCAGTGGTTCAATTTCAAGATTGTAGAACATGTCACCAAAAAGCAAGAACAGAAAGAAGAAAAAAAAACAGGATTTGATTTGATTTAGATGGCGTAGGTACGCCAAACACCATGCAGTGGAAAATAAATAGATTTTCCACTCACCACGACGACAAAATTATCTCTCAGGGACTCTTCCTCCAGCTCCTCGAAATAGTGTTTGAATACCTAGATCGAGAAGCACTCTAAGAAAGTTAGTGACAAAGTCATCCCGGGAGCAGAAAATAATATCAGCGCTAAGGAATGCTCACATCAGCGACGCGATGCAGAAAAAGAAGGATGCTGGCAGCATTGCAATTCTGCCTCGCAGCCATCATCAGGAAGACATTATTGTGCTGGATGAACATATAACTGATCCCATCATCGATCTCCACCGGCGAGTGCGACTCCGGATCGACCTGTCACCAAAACGGAGTAGCTCAAGATTCCACCTTTCCGCCAAAAAATGAACAGGACAGGCCAACTTCGGCGTTTTGAAACGGATCGCAAATCACCTCCTTCTCGATGAGCTTGGTGAAGAAGCGCTCGGCCTGTTCTGCAGAGACGTCCCCCCGGTAGTCCCGCCAGATGAGGACGCGGCCCTTGATGTCGAGGAGGAACAGCGCTGAGACGGCGCCCGCCATGGAATCGGCCCCGCAACGCGAGGTCTTCTCGGATCAGAAGCGGATCTGAGGCGGGGGCGAGGATCCAGCCTTGGCGTCGCTACCCATTCCCGCCAGATTTCCGCTGTCGAACAAGGGAGAAGCGATCGAACAAGGAAACAAGATTGAGCTAAACAGAGAAAAAATTGGATCGGCACGCTAAGAATGCAGAGAGAAGGATCGAGATCTCGGAAGGACGTCGGCGACGAAGAACACTTGTTCCCTTCGGGTGAACGAGTTGGGAAATGGAAGAAGAGGATGAGGCGGTGGTGGGCAATCTGACCCGATCCACGGCGATGTAATTGAACCGGAATTCGGTTTAGACCGGATTACTATAAAATGGCGCACAGTAAGTAGGGGTGAGAATGAGATTAACCGACCAATTGAATTTTATCTCGAAAATGAAATCTATTTAAAAAATAAAATCAATTTTTCAAAACTTTTTTTTAAATACTGTAATCAGTAGATTAATGCCGATTAAATTGATTTTTGAATTTTAAAATAATCAATTAAAATAACTATTTTAAATAATAATAATAATAATAAATTTTGGAATAAATCGAATCTGATCATTAATTTGATTTAACCAATCTTCTCACCTCTAATTATGAGCAGCTTAAATAATTTAATTTTAAAAAACTGTTAAATATTTTTTAAAAAAAATAAAAAATTAGTTTAGTTAATTTTGTAGTGGTAGTTTTTTCTTTCGAATATTGAGTAAAAATTAAAAAAATATATATATTGAAATAGAGAGAGTTAGTGTAAAAATTAAATCTCCATTAAATCAAATCCATCTACCAAATTAATTGAATTCGAAAATTTGATTCGATTTATTAAAAATTTATTTTTTAAAATCTTAATTATTTTGTATTATAAATATTGCTGCATAGAAATAGGTAATTTGTTACCACATGATGTGTTTGAACGAATTTCAAGATTGATGGGGTATAAATTCCTGATAAAAAAATTAATTAATTGATAATCAATTAAATTATTCTTTTTTTTTATCTATTTGATTTTATTTGTTAGAAAAGTCAAATAATAATAATAATAATAATAATAATAATAATAATAATAATTTATTCAATTCCAATTTAATAGGTTGGACCAGTTGATTATTAATTGATTGTTGACCCCTTAGCTAAACACATGTTTATCAATAAAATAAATAGACTTGATGTCCAAGATTAAATGAAACCAAATAATAACAATTAAAGAGAGCATATATATGTATATAAATATCCAGCATTTATATTATTTTGGATTGCTTTTAGAAAATTAAACAAATTTCTTTTGGTATTTCTATCTCACGCAAGGCTTCAATATAGCAGTCATTTACATGCTTCAATAAGCCAAAAAAATCAAGACTAACAACAGTTGAAACATCCCATCTCGGCTATCGAAAGTGTGCACAGCTTTGAAAGGTAAAACCTTCAAAGCTGATGCACTTGAATGCACACGACCTTCGAAAAATTACAAAATGGCAATTTTCCAATCTTTGAAAGCCTTGTGGCATTGATTCCACTCGTTAGATCATCTACTTCAAGCCAGAACCGAGGCAGTAATGTTTGCTGCGGTTACAAAGAAGTGTTTGGTAGCGAGTCCATGAGAATCACAGGGCTTTTGTTTCTAGGCTTCCATATCTTGTCAGATGCTGCTTTCAATAGAATGTTAGGTAACAGATTCGAAGCTGAACTGGAATATGAAGGTTCAAATGAGCCATCGGATAGCTTTTCGGTATTTCCATGACCTTGGATGCTCAGGTTCCGGCTTGTATCGGTCGGTTTACTGCAAGGGCAGATAACAATCTTGATGAAGCAAGGTTTGTGGAAGATAGACCCACATGATTTACACTTTGCAGCTTCAGCTTCCTGCAAAACAAATAACACTTAATACAACTTTTTTTTACGGAAACACAACCAACGTGACGAATGGAATACAAAATTGTAACATATCAGTGATGAGTCAAATAGAAAACTGCAAGTCTGTAACATATCGACTTGTAGATCGAGGTTGCAAACCTGGACTACAATTAAATAGCATGATGATTGTATAGCCACATGGATTCAAAGTGAGAATTGAAGATAAAGAAATAGTGTATCAGTTTTAGAATGGTCCAACTAGCTTTTGTCAAGTTACTAAAGACTAACCTGAAAGGGAAATATGAGCGACAATGGATCGTCACAGACTTGCCGTGCAGCACAGGGAACACCGGTGTCATAGCACACAAGGCACTGTTGTGCGATGTGCTCAAGGATTTTGTTTGATAAAGTCTCTAGCATGATGGGAAGTGCTGCAATAGAAAGGAAGAGAAGAATCAGACACAGATACACAATTCTTAAGATCATGAACAAATTCGTTGCAAAAACTTAGTAGATGTAAGCTGTAGCTGTAATTGCAATAATAAAGTTGGAAGTTGCATGAATAATTTTGTGTACTTGTTGTCCGGTGTTCTTCTTTTATACATAGTGTATAATTTTGAATCGAAAGAGAAATATTTTTTGCGCAATAAGGAAGGAGGACATCTCCAATAATTCATTCCAGACATTGCAAGGGACGAAAGAAAAACAAAAATCGAAAAAAAAAAAAAAAATACAACATAGTGAGGTAGAAAACATAGCCAAAAGATGGGCACTAACTTTGCCAAATCCAAAAGAGTAAAAACAAGGGCATCGAAATTATAACATGATAATATGTGTATAGATACAACCTAAGTTTATCTAGGAAGACCCAAAATATTCCTAGAAACATTCTCATTCCAACACCACCAACACCAAGCAAGAGTGTGGTCAAGAAGGCGAGACTAGAAATCCAACAACGAGGAGATAGTTCAGGAGGATGGGGATATGACAAGAGAGGTCAGAGCATGAGAGGCAACAAGAGAGAGATAACTGCCAGAAGGGGATCTTCCTGGAGCAAACAAGAATACTAATGCTTGAGGTGGTGCCAGAAGGTGAAATTAACAAGAATGTTAGTCCACTTGCACTGAGGAAACATGAAGTAAGCAAGCATTTAAGCAAGAGCTATTAGATCTTTAAATCAAGGGCAAGTTGCAACAAATAGGAGAAGAAGGAAAGCAATAGAGGAGGTGGAGAATCTGCCAGCTGCAACAAGTACCAAGTGTTTGAATCTGGTCAGTCATTTTAGTTGTTTGAGAAAACCAGGTCAAGTATCGTTTTAGAATTTAGGCATCAGAAAAAAAAGTGTGAGAAGTCAACATTCCACTCAAACTATAGAACATAGGTGACAGATAAAAACAACAGGGTCCATCGAAGTTGAGAAGAGATTGGAAAACAATTCTGAAAGAGGGAGGATCAAATCCAAATGCATCTCCAAAAGTCAGTATCCTTCCCTAAATCAGGCGAGAAAACCTCTCAGATCTCTAAAGTTGAAGATATTTCACCAGATGGACCAGAAGTGAGGGGAGAGCATTGTGTCCTGCCATGGGAATGAACAAGTGCACTGAAGGCAAGGTCAACCCAGAGTATCACTTTGCAAGTCACGAACCCACAACCATTTACAAAATTGTGCAATGAATTAAAAGAGTAAAATATGATCAAGGCAATTTGAAATAATTGCCATAAAGTTCTTTACTTTTTACTGTACTTAAAATAGAGAACAGTGTTCAATATGTAACTAGATATGACAACAGTTGGAGCTTTATGGAAGACACACTTAAACATCCAATGTTTTTGGAAAAATTCTTCCATATCCTAAGATGGCTCACCATTCTGGGCACTATGGATGGGGCATCATGATAGTTGTCTATGCACAGGCATTGCTTTCAATATACATGAAAAAATTCATTTCAGATAAATGTAAATTCACAAACGACTTGCCTGCAAATGCCCCTTTGGATAGATCAACAAGATCACGAAGTGCAAAAAAATCATTGCTTTCAAGAAGATGTCTACGAGAACCAAGGGCTCTCTGGATGGAGATTCGGAAAGGGCAGTGGATACAAAGAAACATTGCAGCTATTTTCTTCCTGATACCCATAACATGAAGTAAAGCTGGCACCTTGGAAAATAGAAAGGGGTTCATCGCACTCACACACAGCATGGGCTGGGGGAAAATGTAACATGTATTAGAAATTAAAATCTGCACCATTAAGAATCTTTTCTGGAAATCATGACAATTGATTAAACACATTGGCTTCAAAATACTAAACACTGTTAGTGTTTAACTTTAGGAAAACTGGTGAGTTACTAGACTATGCTTAAGCTTCTATACACTACAGAAGCTTAAAAACAATTTAGCCAGAAGTCCTAGAACTTCACCTAGAAATCAAAATATATGAAGATTCCCTTATTTTCAAAATAGCAAGAGCACCCATCCTTAAGAATCTGTGCTCCAATATAAGCACTCAATATAATGCACAAAGATGTGAATATAATTAAGAAGTAGATCTACATGAAAATGCACTCCATCAGTGCATCCAAAATGTTCATTATCACTCTTTGAACTATATATCACCAACATAAAGAACAGATTTAAGCAACTGAAACAGATGATAACCAAAATTTGATTGCATTTAAACTCAAACCATTTTCAAATTTGCTGTAACAAATGTGTCTTATTTAAAATATCAATGTCTCGCTTTTTTCAACTCAATCTTTAGGATAACATGGGATATAATCAAAAATAACTGAATATTAACATTTTTGGTTTACTTGCTCTCAAATCTGGTTCAAGTATAATAATAGTACATGTGCTTTCTAAGATGCTCATGATCACCTTTTTCCAACTACATACCACTTGTGGATTATTCACATGACACATATACATATACACACATACCTATATATATAGTGAACAAAAATGGCAATTACTAACATTTAATGCATTTGTACTCAAAGCATACTCAAGTTTAAGTAGATAATATGACTAGCCTTATAAGTTTTACAGGAACTAACATAGAAAGGAGCATTCCTAGATAAACTATCAAAATATGGTGAACAAGGGTAAATTTTGAAAACAAAGGAACTTATCTACACGCTGTAAAAAGCATATGTTACAAACATCAGTCATTTGCAACCTGATATGCATACATCCATAAGTTCACACATTACCTTGTCATAAATGGATTCCAAATAGGCTTTTGCTAACTGAGAAACTGGGTAAAGAGAAAAATCCCATCGATGCAAGACTTTTGCAGGCAAAACTGAAGTATCATTTACATGGCATGAAGCACAAAATAACTGGCCAGTGTATACACAAAATCTTGGTTTGTTCCATCCTAATGTCTGAACAAGTTCCCTCAACAATGTTCTTCCATAATCCAAATGTTTGTGGCATCCTGCACAAGTATAATGTTGTAATTCCAACAGCTGTTGCATAGACTTTTGAGGCTTTAAGTCTACCACAAGGCGTATTGTCTTCCCTAATTCAGTATTATCTTCTGGAGAATCATCATAAGTTGAAGACTTGGAATTCCAATCCTCCCCAAGTTTTTGTAGGGACCATGGAACTATAGATTTTAGCGAGCTAGTCTTGTGGGTTAGCTTGCCTGGGGATAAAAAGTAGAACAAAGGGTTGGGAAATCCAAAAGGGTATGCAGAACTAAGAATGGAGCGCAAACAGTCTTGAATAAGATCACTTCTCTTGCTGACAACAATTGGTGAAGCATTTCCGAATATTTTCATTGATTCCCTCTCAACAAAGGTCCATTGAGTAGGAAGACTTAAACCATGGTCAGAAAAAAGCACCCTTAACTGCTGGTAAAGTGCAAAGAAGTCACGGTAGCGTCTTTCAACCTCCCATTGATCATTAGCACTCCATACTCGTAAAATATACACAGTATACTCCTTGACTCCGACCAATCTTTCACCAAAAGAAACATCTCCTTTTCTCTGTTTCGCTCCAATGACCGCGACCCAATTAATTGTGCGTTGTGAAGATGGATAAAGATCATCTGTTCCAGAGGTAGATGCTGTGGAACTACCATCTCTTATATGATGGGATTGATGGCAAGCATACACATCACTGGCCATAGACCTCGTTCCACTGGATTTCCCAGTATCTAGTAAAATTTCCTCCATTTCCAGAACCATTTCATCATATACATGACTATCACCCTGTTTTTCATTATAAAAAATGGGACAAAGTATAATAATAATTAATGTTTCAGAAGATTATTAATGATGGAAACAACTGAATTGCATATTTAAATTTGGTAAAAGTTCAAGCTCCATTAAGTAATACTTTCAAGGCTTAGCAACAAAATTTTACCTATTGCTAAAAGAAGTCAAATCACTAGGGAAATGATCATATTTTAAATAACATCAAGTTGGATCAGCAATATAGACAAACTAGAGAACAATTTTCCTGACTGATCAAAATTGGATGGTATGTACTGATTGATAATGATCAGAACCTAACTATATCCCAACATAAATTAAATAATAATAATAAGCAGGCATTTTCTTTTAACCATGTGGTTTAATGAGAAAGGGATTGCCCTTCAGTGGAATTCTAGGATTGCAAACTACTTTAGAATTTAAGTTGATTTAAATGCAATCTAATTTTGGGTTAGATATAAATCTCAATCAATTTGGTTGTTAATTAGAGACACAATGTTTAAAAAAACAATCTAACTAAAAAAGATGGAGTTATGCTTGTTTTGGAGGATACACTAATTAGTTTTATTAAGTACTGAAATAATGTACTAGCATTAGTGAAAAAACTGAATCCTGCGCACTATTGATGTTAAGAAAACTTGACCTTACTAGTTAATTAGAGGAAGTGTTGTAGGCATAATATACTAATGATAGCAAACTTGACGGGTATTTGTTAAATGGAGAAAGTAGGTTGCCTTCCTTGCTTCCTGAATGCAAAGCATATAGTAGAATTATTGCAATTTTAGTTTCAAGGAAAACTAGAACATTGGCTAACTAAGAATTTATGTACAATCTTTGTGTCTTTGTTTAAGTGCTGAGCATAGGTATTTTCTGATAGCTTTAGCAGTTTAAATATACAAATGAAAGGGGGGGGGGGGGGGGGGGGGGGGGGGGGGGGGGGGGGGGGGG